>JAECWN010000407.1:600000-992500 GCA_018150725.1 Drosophila quadrilineata
CTGATGCTGTCTCTATCTCCCTCCGCTCGCTCTCTTGGGTATGATCAATCATCAGACAGATAACAACAACAACTGCTTGTACCAGGCGACAGCTAAAATATGTAATCGCTAGCAACAACAACAACAACAATAACAAACAACAACAAGCAACAACAACAAAAATGAACGCCAAAATGCTTTTAATAAATTTCCAGCAACAACTTGTTCTTCAATTCGCTGCCAGTTTTGTTGCTGTTGCTGTCCGTTGTTGTCCGCTGCAATTTGTTAATAATGTTGCAATTACAATAAGTGTATGAAATTTTATGAAATTTATATTAATGTCATTGCTAAGCGACAGCAATGAAGTTGTGGGACTGTGCCCCGGGCCTGACCTGTCACATAGTTAAGCATTTTGCATAGCAGTCAGCTTTTGACAGCTACCATGGGTAATTACTTGGGCAAGTTAGCTATTGCAACTATGCAGTTATGCTCTCCACATAGCAGACAGCTTTCGATAGTGAACTTATTAAATGACTTAGGCAACGAACTTGTTAAGCTAAAAGAGTTTTAGAACTAAAGACAATTTAACTGTAATTATTAGTTTGTGAATATTATTTCTCTTAAAAAAATAAATAAAAATATTGATTAATTTCTGTTTCGACTTTTAGTTACGAAACTTCCCTTGTATAAATACCGCAGATTTGTATTTTCAAGAATAATTATATAAACGTTTGAGGATCCCCTCACAAGAGAAATATTCTTAAAATAACTTGGATTAACTTCAGCATCATTTCATGCAATTTTCGCTGCACTTTCCTATAAACTTACTTTACCACCCTCGCCAAACGTAACAGCTCGTTCGGCTCCTTGCTGTCCTCTACCTAAATGTTATGCCATAAAGTCTTATCAATTTTTATAATGCTCCATGTTTTCTTTATACAATTCAATGCAGGTTGTGTGCAATTTTCAAAATTTGTTGTTAAATTTTGCTTGTAATTTTTGTTGCATATGGCAAATGTCAAGTGGTTCATGGGGCAGCTTTACACCTTATGGTCAATTGGAATTTATGACAGAAAATGTTGCAACAACGTCTCAGGCTGTGGCTATCATATTACGTTAATGCTACATTACGCTCTGTGGTATTTTATGCGCCTATCAAAAATACTAAATGAACAAAAAAAAAACAACAACAACGAGAAAAATTTTGTACTCACAAAAATATTCTCTGCCAAGAGTTTTTGTTTTCTGTATATTTCTTCTATTATTTTTGTGACTTCTTGTTCAGTGTTAGCGGCCCTGAGGTGCAGTTTTATGGCGCAAGTTTGTCGCTTAAGTCTTTTGTTTATGCAACAAATCTTCTAAGCTATAAATAATGCAACAGCCGCAGTCGCAGTCGCCTGTAAAATTTGTTAATTTATCGCGCAAATAAATTTCAAGCAAATTGAATGCGCTCAACGTCGGCTATTAATTATGTGGCCAACAAGAAGAGACCAATGAGATGATCAAGAAGAAGCAGCAGCAGCAGCAGAAGAAGAAGAAGAAGTGTCATTAAAGCAACCATATAAATTATGTTACGATCTTGTGTCTTGTGCTTATCTATAACACACACACACACACACACAAATTTATAGCTAATGAGATGCATTCCAATAATGCTCAATATTAACCATAATAATTAGGCCTCAAAAACTCAATTCAACTCGCAGCAGACAAGCCAAAAAATACAAAAAAAAAAAATGTATACATAAATAAAAAAGCCACAAAAGCTTATACAAAAAAAAAAATGCTAAACGCTGTCAACGACTTCAACGTGGACAACATCAACGGTGTCTTCTGATACCCTCTCTCCCCGCTCCTCATCCACCCTAGACGAGGCTTCATCTGCAACTCGCAGCAACATCTTCGACTATGACTACGACCTAGACCTTGGCTGCTTGTTATAGTCGTCATCGTCAGCGTCATCAACAACATCATCATCATTATCATGGTGATCATCATGATGATTGTCATTATTATTATTATTATTATTAACTTGATTATTGTTGAGGCGCTGCCTGCACTCGGCGATATGCTCTGTTTGCTGATTTTACCTTTTGTTTCTTTTGTTTCGCTTCTTACAGTTGTCTTTTAGTTTCGTTTCGTTTTCTTAAAAACAACAACAACAATTAACAGCTGACAGTTTGCCAAAAAAAAAAAAAAAAATTATAAACAAATAAAATCGCAGAGCCTAATGCATGTCAAGTGGAATGCTATGTCAGTCGAGACTTCTCTTAGCTGGATTTTGTTGTCATTTTCTGTTTGTTTTTGGCTTTTTTTTTTGTTTTTGGCGGTTTTGCGAATTGCCGCTTAATGGCTGCATGTTTTTGGCAGCCGAGTTTCATTTCCTATACAGCAGCATTGTCAAGTCCATTAGGCATATTACTGCGCTATTGTGTAAGGTTCGTTTTGGGGAAACCCCCCTCTTCCCTCACCCCTTCCAATATAGTAGCAGCTACAATTATCTATCGATTTAGCTCCATCCGAAGTTCCATTAGCCCACTTCCTTATGGTCAATAAACTTTGAAATTTTGACTGAATTTGTTTACTTATCGATTAGCCTAGTTGCCTAAAGTGCTGTATATTTTGACATTAAGGATGTTTACAAATGAAAAAAATATTTTTGTTCAGATTTCATTCTTTTCTGAAAATATTGCCACAAGAAAAAAATACTAAAATGCTGTATAGTCTTTGTGAAAATTCTGCTAAAAAATTTGTTATAAAAAAAAAATATTTTATTTTTAATCTTAAATGTTACTGTTCACTACAAATATTTGATATGTTTAGAATTTCCAAAAAAAATAAAAAATATTTTTTTATTTCACTCCTTTTGTACAAGTATTTTTCAAGTAACCGCTAAATGTAATTTCAAAACTATTAAAAATATATTTTTATATGTTTCTAGTTGCATTATCTGCGCTTAAAATTTTTCCAAATTTTTCTAAATTTTATTTCCATTAAAAGTTAAGCTTCTTAAGGCAACATGAGCTGCTGCTATTATGCATACATAAATTTGCAATAAATTCGGTATTATTTAGTTTTGTAAAATGTCAATAAACAAGACTTAACAAAAAAAACGCGAGCATAAAAAATTTGTCAAAGCTGCAAGTGTTAAACCGGCTCAGGAAATAATGAGAAACAAAAACGAAAAAAATATATATATATATAAATATATTTTGGTAGTTTTTACATAAATTACAGGAAAAAAATGCAGTGTGGCAGCAACGAGGGGGCAGAGGAAGATGGGGGGAAGGTAGTGTGACGAAGTTGTCTGCAAAGTTCACGCAATGTTTTTTAAGCTTGTTACAAAATGTAAAACATGCAACATGCAACATGCCACATGCAGCAGCGGCTTTAAATGATAAATGGCCATAATGCAAATATGCGCTATAATCATCAGCATAATTATGCTCGCCCCTCAGGTCTTTAGCTCCCCCTTCCCTTTCCATTCGCTCTCTCTTCCCTTTTTTTTATTTGTGCAACTGGAAGTCATTAAGCTTTTGGCCATGTTTTTTGTGGCTTATCAAAACGTTGCCTGGTCAAATGATGAGGTCAATTGAGGTTTTTTGTATTCTTTTTTTTTATATTTTATTGGTTCAATAGCCGATTGTGAGTTGTGGCATGAGGCATGTGGCATGTAAACATTAATTGATCAGATATGCAAAAGGCAGCGAGCGACTTTTGCCTAGGCGCATGCATGCCCTACTTTGTGGCAAACTCAACTCTACCCAACTTAACTCAGCTCAACTTGCAACGACGACGACCTTGCCACGTTGCATTCCACGCATTTTTCAACTTGAAAATCTCAACTGCAGTTTATATATACGTACTTTATATACAAATATATATACATATATATTGAGGCAACTGGTTCAACTTTGCCGGGATTTCATTGTCGGCTGTGTCGCTGTCCCCAGCGTGCTGTTTGTAGCATGCCACGCAATTGGCGTCAATGCCTGCATAACTTAACGAGTTCGAGGCGTAATTGTCGCCCTCCCCCTCTCCCCTTCCTGCCGTCCTCCCTTCCTCTCGTATTTTAGCCTGGCACTGCTCTTATCCCTAACTCCCCTTCAGTGGAAATTATGAGGCCCACTGAAATGTAAGGAGAAGAAATTCATTTTTAGCCTGTTGCTGGCAGCGCTTAAGTGCAACTGTTGCACGAACTGCACCAACTGTGCCTGCAACATAATTCACTTGACTCTGAATGCAGTTGTTGTGCAGTTGTTGTGTTGTGTCGTAGCGTGCAGCAACTGCTACGCAACAACTGACCCGTTTTGTTGGCCATTGCATGTAAACAAATTATGCAATTCAGGTCTCTCTCTCTATCTTTCTCTCTCTCTCTCTCTCTCTCTCTCTCTCTCTCCGTAATTTAACACTTTTGTTTTGTTGTTGTTGTTGTTTTTTTTTTGTATTTTTGATTTTTATGCACATTACGCTGTATGTTAAGTTCAAACTGCATTCCATTCCATTGCTTGATTGCCACTTGATGTTCGCATCAAGTTCGTTGCCTGAGTCTTTCGTTTTGACATTGCCACTGACTGCCGTGTCCCCCTTCGTGACACGTTTCAACGTGTTTCCCTAGTGGCAACACGGAGGCAATGTCATTGCCACATCGACGGACGCACTTTTAATGCAAATTTCAATGCGGAACAACGGAATGGAACGCCAGCTATTGACATTGATTGCAGCTACAAATGTGA
Source organism: Drosophila quadrilineata (assembly GCA_018150725.1). Classification (NCBI taxonomy): domain Eukaryota; kingdom Metazoa; phylum Arthropoda; class Insecta; order Diptera; family Drosophilidae; genus Drosophila; species Drosophila quadrilineata. Next base: position 604,716 of record JAECWN010000407.1, read on the forward strand.
ACAATTTGGACGCATTATCGAAACGCAATGGAATGGGAAGAGAGACAAAGTGGAATGATGGAATGGAACAAGTATTTTATAACTAGTGCTAAATAAACTCCGTAGCAATAATAGAGAATGCTAAAAAGTGCACACGATAAAATTCCAAGCAAAAGTTGCAAAAGTTTGAATAAATGAAATAAAACATATTTAGACATTTTAAAATTGAAAACAGTGGAATAGAACACAAAAGAATGTCATTAATACTCATTTCAACTAAATAATAAACGGAGATTATAATCTCAGCAAAAAGTATTGAGTTGAAACAGTGGAATGAAACAGTCTAAATAACCAACAGAATGTGCGGAATATCTAAAAAGAGCTTGGTTTAATGTTCAAGCCACTATTCAAACTATTTGGTATGGACTTCAAAAAGGAACAGTGGAATTGAAACAATTGAGCAATGAGCAATGAGAGCGCACAGAGACTGCACTCTGCTCACAACAAATGACATGAGAAGCTGAAATTGAAACATTGCTGGCAGTTAATCTCATGTTCAATCTTAATTATGAATAATTTATAGATTGGAATGCTATGGAAACCGGAAAAAACATCCCACTCCTAACAAATATGAATATACATATACAGATAGAAGATCTCCCACACACACACACACACATACAGCATGTGAGATTGATTCATCTTTTGGGAGATCTTGAAAACTTGAAAATTCTGTGTGCTGTCATGTCAAATGCAATTTGCAACAAGCTGAGAGATTTGCGAAAAGTCAAAACAATTCGTCATTTCCACTGATGGATGGAAAACCCGCAAAAAGCGGATCAACAAAATGTGACGTCTAATTTGCAACTGCAATTCCAAAAAAAACAACAAGGTGGAATAACAACAACAACAACAACAACAGCAACAACAATAGAATATTTTGTCAGCATTTGCAAAATGTAAACTAATTGTGTGCTAATAAGCCGCATCTCTATAGCTGCCGTTTTTGTGGCTTGTGAAATGCATACAACGCGAGTTGCAGTTGCAAGCAACGCGAGTGGCAAGTGAAGAGGGGAGGGAGTAGGGAGACCTGCCGCCTCTTCAGGCCATTGGCAAACATCAAAATGCGATTTTATGCCTTTTTGCCGCTTCGTTTTTTTGTTTTTTGTTTTTGTCTAATGGGTATTTCGACTACGCTAATGATTATTTGTTTCTTTCTTTGTGTGTGTGTGTTTGTTTGTTGCACAATTTGAGCCAATTAATTGGTTTTGTTTTCGGCTTCTCGTTTATGTCTTCATTTCAAACTCTGATGTTTTTTTTTTAGTAGGGGGTTTTGTTTTTCCTTAGTTTGTTGTTTCGTGTCAACTTACCCCTTGTTTTTTGATATAGTTGATGGCACTGATTTCGCCATTGCGACAATCTTGTGGTGCCACACAATCCGAGTCACGTCCACAGCTCACGTAGGGTGTGGCCGTAGTGGTCGTTGTGGTGCGTCTGGTTGTGGGCTGTGTGGCCGGTGGGCGGTATGTGCAGCATACGTTCAATTCGGGACTGCAGTTCTGCAAAGACCAACAAATTCATAATAAGTAAAGAAATTCAAAAAATAAATATTTATTAATAAAAAGAGTAAGACATTAAAAACAAAAAGATTTTTATAAATATAAATGTGATAGCGCGAAATGGAATACAATAAAATGTTTATAAAAGGTTCAACAAAATATTTATATGTTTTTTAGATAGATATTTTAACAGAACGATAAACAAAAATTGGAGAAACTTTATAAATATATAATATATAAAATTAATTATTTTAAAATTAATAATATAAATAGTAAACCAATAATTAAACAAAAATTTAAAAAAAAGATATATATAAATATATATAATTAATTACATTAAAATTATTAACATATATACATATTAAACATTAATTAAAAAAAAAATGAAATAAAATTATAATAAATATTTATGAAAGCTTCTTTGCTGCCACTAAAAAGCTCACATTTCTAAGCAGCTTTGAAAGCTTCTTCGTTGCTACTTGCATTATTAATTAATTTCTTAATAAATATACGTTTTCCACTCATTTCATATATAATAAAACATTAATAAAACAAAAATAAAAAAAAGAATTATAAATATTTATGAAAGTCTCTTTGCTGCCACTTTTTCCATACTCAAGCTACTAAAAAGCTCACATTTCTAAGCAGCTTTGAAAGCTTCTTCGCTACTTTGAATATTGAGCTTAAGAAATATATTCTTAAGAAATATATAAATTCAAAATAAATAAATTATTAATAAATAACAAAAATAAAATATATTATATATAAGTTTGTCATTTCCTTCTATTAACTTTCTTTAGCCAACTTTTCTCCACCTGACAAAGAAGTTGACTTCGAACTGATTGATTGTCACTCATGTGGCATGAACAACATCCACGACCACAGTTGACAGCTGAGTTATGCGGAGGCAATGAGATGGCTCTGTGGCGACTGATGTTGAATAGTCGAGAGTTAGTTGAGTCGTGTTTAGCAGAAGCTTAGTGTCCGGGGCTGCCTTGTCGCATAATCAATCAATGTGTTTAGTGGCTGCCACGTACTTGACCAACAGTGTTGGCCATAAAGTTGCCACTCGTTGGCGTCGGCATTAATTAAGCCGGCCTAAACGATGATCGCTGAGGCAAGCATGCCACTTGCCAGTTGCCACTTGCCGCTTGCCACTTACCACTTGGCAGTTGTTGTTGCCACTTGCAGTGGCAGTTGGCGAATGGCGAGTTGTTGTCAAGAAGTGGTGACGCCTTTGGCGCAAAAGGTCAGCAAAGCGAAGCCATTGCAGTTGCATAAATGATGTGTTAAAATAATGCCCCAAACATGCCGCATGTCGCATGCCTCCAACACTCTACCACTACCACAACTGCTGCTTCTTGTTCTTCTATTTCTACTATTTTTTCTTAACTTCTTCTAGCCTGTTTGGCATTGCCACTTGTTAGCCGCATTGAACTTTGCCGCCTCGGCAAACGACTTCAACGGTTTTACGATATTCTAATGGGAACCTTCGTCCAGCTAATTTGCTGCTGCTACAGCTGCATGGAGTGTAGCACCACAATGATGCACTAGCAAATACCACGTAAAGTGTACACTGAATAAAAGTAGATTTTCGTTGACTTTTAAGCCACTTTTTGTAAATTTGAAATTTTAAAATAATCTATAGAAATTCAGCATACCCTCTATTCATTTCGTTTAGGGTATCTTTGGCTCATAAAATGTACACAATTAATACTAATCATGTTAGCCAATGGCGAGTGCAAAAGTTCAAGCGCACAGTAGCCACAGTGGGCGTTATCGATAACTTGTCGATAAGCGACAAATATGCAAGTTGACTATCGATATGCTGGGACTTTAGATACAGCTAAAGCTTCGTCTTGGATTAAGTCATTTATCTTAATTATGCAATTCGTTTGCTCATTTCCTAGACTCCAAACCAGTTCAACATAGGCCATTCTAGATCTGTATACATATATCAATCAAGGCAGGCAATACCTATATATCTATATATCTATCTATCTATCTATCAAGTTGGCTACTCTTAAGCCAAATTGATGACTGCCCCCCTCTCTCTGTGTCTCTCTCTCTCATTCTAACACTGGTTGGCTATCTCTTTCTGGTGCTCCCTTGGTAAAGACGCAGATTATAGCTAAACATTTAAATATGTATATTATAGAAATCGTCGCCATGCGACCTTGAGCTTGAGCTCATCTCATCACACAAGAAACAAGAAATTCTTGTCAAGAATTTTGAATATTATTTTCCTCACAGTTCCCCACATAAGTCACCTCTCTCTTGTAGGGCCTGTTGCCAGTTGCCAGTTGCCAGCTCCATATCCGCCAAAAAGACACTTAATATATTTTATTATGAAATCGTTTTAAATGTATGTAAAGCAGCTCATTATATCGTTATATTGATCAAGAACTTGAACCGATTCGCTTTTGCATTTAATTGAAAGTAAAACGCGATTCCACTGCGCTTGATTTATGTTAATTCAACTCGTTTACACGGTGTCGCTATTGATGATAATATTGCTGAGGATCATCTTCGTAGAATGAAAAGTGTTGTACAACACTTTGAAAGTTATAAATTTGATCACATTTCTTTAAACTCTGTTATTAAATTAGACACACTCTCTTTGTTTTTTTTTGTAAGTAACTTGACAAGTTCTCGATCAGCTCTTGATCATGATAACACACATTATCTGATATTCTCTAAAGTATTCCATTTTCGTCACCTTTATTTTTGACACAATTCTCAACAAGTTTTTGCTCAGCTCTTGATCATGATAAACTGGCACGTGGGAACACTTCTTTGAAGCTGATCAGCATCAAATCAAATGACACTAATCACACCTCTGATATTTATGAGCCTGACTTTCAAAGGAGATTCTAATGATCAAGTTTCAAATTTATTGAGAAGCGTGCTAAGAATAAACTTTTAGAAATAGTTTGAAAAACTTCGAATAAAGAAATCTATTCTTTGGAAATAAAATTCCCCTTTTTCCTACTAATATTGCCAGACAATGCTTGACATTAAGCAGTTGATCAACTAGTTTACAAATTGATCACTTAACATGGCTTAACTCGCAACTAAAGTCTCATGTTGTCTCTAAGCTAAGTTAAGTTCAATTTTAGCTATTTTCTAGCTAGAAGAAAGTAAATGTAGCGTGATCTGTGCTGATCAGCTGCTGAGTTGATCAACTGATCACAGCAAACCGGATAGGCGTGAAATTCTGAAATTTAACAACTCTCTTTAAACTTTCACGTTGTTTCTGAGCAAAGTTTAGTTCAGTTTTAGCTATTTTCTAGCTACAAGAAAGTACGTTTAGTTTTCATTTAGCGTGATCTGTGCTGATCAGCTGCTGAGTTGATCAGCTGTTCTCAGCAAACCGGATAGGCGTCAAATGCTGAAGCTTGAGAACTGTGACTCTGATGCGTAGCAGGTTGTTAAACCCTTTAAATAACAAACGTAACATGCGATGCGATTTAAGATAATATTAAAAAAAAGAAAAATGCCGAAGAACAAAAAATACGCGAGAAGATAAATATAAATAATGTCTAATAATAATAAGCAGACAGAGTCAGATTTGACATCATCGTGTTGGGAATTTCTACAGCCCTCTCTCTCTCTGTCTCTGTCTCTATCTCTTTTTTTTTTTGGTTTCTCTTGTCTTTTTTTTAGCGATTTTAATTGGCAGTTGGGAGGCAACAAATATTTGTTTATTGATTTAGGAGCTTTGGGCATGCCATGTGCTAATCATAATAATGAGAACAACAATGCGAATATCAATAAAAATGTTAATGAGCTTCAAATACTAAACAATTGAACTGTAAATAATACAACAAATAGTTTCAGTCTCCTTTTGTTTCCCACTCATCTCTCTAGCCTCTTTTTGTAGTTGTTGTCTGTTTGTTTGTTTGTTTGTCAAAGTCAAGTTTACATAGCCAACGACAGCTGTTCGGCTGCTTTACCCAATTTGGCCAAGAGTCTGAGCCAAAGCCGATGTCTTGGCTGACTCAGAGCTGTCAATAATATTATAGAGCGAGAGACAGAGACTCCCACGCGCCAAGTGTCTGTTTGTCTTGGGATTGAAGTTGACTCAGTCAATATTTAGTCAGAGTGACTAGAGCCATACTTAGTTGCAGTGATTTATGAGCATTTAATTAATTTAATTGCTAATTGAAGATCAGCTCTCAAATCAACTCAGCTCAATCCTCAATCCCAATCATCTCTATTAATGGCTACTTTTTTATTTTTTTGGCTATATTTCCAGGTTCAATGGCTTTGACTTTGGATTCTTTTTTCTTCGTTTTGGCTGATTTTACCATTTTGGCACGCACTAAATTAAGCCTTATTAGCCACGGCTCATCAACAAGCTCGCGTTCTATGCCTAATTCGGCTAAAATATTTTCATATACATATCATACATATATTTATTGCTGAAGATTCTCATCTCGAAACTTGTTTCACATTCTGACATTGATTTTGATTTATCAACTCCAATTAGATTTTATTAAACGCTTTTGCTAATTAATTTGCTGCCATGTGAAATTCCCATTTCTCAAACTCTTGACATTCGTCTACTCTTTATAATCTTCATCTGTTCATCTGTTTAGCACAAACATCAACCTCATTTGCCATTTATAGACACACACACACACTCACATAGAGAAAGGCAAAAACCCCCACTTCGATACCAAAAAAAAAAAAGAGAGATCTTCTATGAACTCTTCAGTCTTCAATCTCAGTCTAAGAATAGCAAAGAATGAGTTTAACTGGCTATATCTGGTTGATCAGCGGAGACTGAGACGAGCTATCTAAATGGAATCTTTGCTAGAATTTTCAAAAACGAAATTGAAAATTATTTTACACGCAGTATCTGCTAGTCTATCAGACCCTCTTATTTATTAAAATTCTATGCCGTTGTTTCAATCTGATATTGTTCGTTAAAGAGTCGTCTTTACAATTTACAGAGCTTCTTCTAATCTATTTAATATATTTTTTTAAATATTTAATCAATAATATTCACACAGTATCTTCTGATTTATTTAATATATTTTTTAATATTTTTAATCAATAATATTTTAAAACTATCAGTTATCTACTAGTTGTCCAAACCTTTTATTATATCTAAATTATTATTGTAGTATTTTCTTTGTCCGAAATTATTCTACGGCATCTTCTAGTCTATCAACTTAAAAATCTCTATGAGATACCTATTCATTTTCTTCCGTAAACCCTCCTCCTTTTAATAGCATCTTTTGGAAAACATTCCACAATGAATCACATCGTATCTTCTAGTCTATCAATGCACAAACTGTTTTGTTTTTTTTCTTCATTCTTGTCGTCTTCTGTTTGTAATTTGTATTTCTAATTAAAAGTGTTGTCATCCACAGAAATTGCAGAAATTCTGAGTTGCCAAACTTGTCGCCATTGGTCAATGGGTCAAAACGATGCCTCAGTCGACGTCGCTGCTGCCTTTGGCTGAACAAATATTGCGTTTTTTTTTTTGTTTGTTTAATAATTTTTTAATTAAAAAACATAATTCAGTTGATTTGGCAATTTGAGCGCAGCAAATAAAATGCACACACACACACACTCGCACACACTCACACACAGCCTCAGCAATTGATAGACTGTTTAAAGAGCAGCAAGTTTGTTGCTTAAGTCTTTTGTTTGCAACGCTGCAATTTTCACTCACTGACAGCCCACAAAATACATATACATGTATATGAAATAATAATGAAAACTATGTGTTTTATCGTCACTGCCACAATTTGTGGCAAGTCATGCTGTGCTATAAGGAAGCATAAGCCCCAACAAAACACAACACAACAAAAAAAAAAGGGCAAGCCAAAAGTAAAAAAACCAAAGTGAAATTTTTAATGCCGAAAATGAAATTGACATTTTTTTTTGGTGGCAGTTGAAAGGCTGCAGGTGCATTGTTCAACTTTTATTTATGGGGCCAAGAAAATTGGGGGCAACAACAGCAGTTGGCTTTTTTTCATCCCCCCTCAATCTCTCTCTCTCTCTCTCTCAATCTCCCTCTCTCTTTCGCACTCCTTATTTTCCTTTGGGGCCATTTACATAAATTTGTTGCATTTGGAGTCGAACTTGGCGGATTCGTGCGGCAATTAAACATGAACTTCACTTTTTTATATGTTTCGCGCTTATTACGAAATGAGGCAAACCGGAAAAAAGAAGTAAAAAATAAAAATAAAAACATAACGGTAACTGTGCCAAACAGCATCCACAACAACAACAACAAGATGCTCTGCCCGTGATCAGTTTTGTGGCTAATCAAGCGCATTGCCATATATTTTGAGCATTATCTGCTCAGGCTGTAGACAGGCTTTTAATATTACATTTTTGGATATTCCACAAATATTTTTTAACATTTTTTTTTTTTTTATTTTTATTTTTGAAGTTTGGCACGCTCACACATTATGCAATTGTCTAGTGCACCCAACTCAGGTCTTTCCGCTCTTTCGAATGTCATTCAAAATTTTCTTTTTTTTTTTTTGCTCTGCTTGTGAACTCACCTGAATCTTGGGCAGCTGCTGGCTGTAGTAGCCATTGATGCACTGCTCCTGGCGCACACACTGCTGTCCATTGTTGCACTTGAGCTGCTCCAGTGGTGGCAGATAGGTGGGCGCCTGGAAGGGAGACGCCTGCCGGCTAATCACCGCATGATGCAGGAACACATTGGAGGCGGGATTCACCGAGAAGTGCGTCTCCGGCTGCTGCCTAATCTCGTTCTGATACTGTCCATTGAGGAACATGTTGCCATCGTAGCTGGCATCCACGACAGCGGCGCAGACGAGCAGCGCAGCCAGTGGCAGACTTAGGTTTCGAAACCGTGACATCTTTTTATGTAGGGGTTCTTTACGACTTGATCTGCTGCAAAAGTCAAAGTTTTAAAATATTATAAATATATTGCTATATATTTAAATTTTATTTTAATAAAAATTAAATTCAAATTTAAATTACTTAATTCAAAATGAAAAAAAAATACATTCTTTTGAAATAAACAGATTTGTAATCATGAATGAAAACGATATTTTTTATAATTTGAAAATAATTTGAAAATATATAACCATAAATTTCGAAAACTTGTGCAGTATTTAAGCTGTGTTTATTTTTATTTTTATTTCTACAATTAAATGTAAAGAAAATAATCAAAAAAATATGAAAATATGAACAAGTTTTATAAATTTAAAAAGTACACGAAATATTCTTTAATAACTTTTAAATTGTTCAACATCATTTAAAGAGATTACTTTAAATATCTTGGAAAATATTGAAAAATTCTACAAATTTATTGAAATAATTTTTCAAGGCACATTACAACATTCATTTAAGTAGCTTTCGAATGCCTTTTCAATTTGCTAAGCACTTTAAGCAGAACCTCTAAAAATTTCTCAAGTGCTAAAAATAAAACTGAACTATTCAAGCTGCAATTTCTCTGCCCCCCCAAACTCCCCTCAACACTCTGACAATTTTCTGCTGTCGTCATCAATGAAATGCAAAAATGTGAATACTTATAACGTGTGATGACATAATTTCGCAACGGGAACGTATTGAAAATGCCATAAAAGTGCACGCGCCCCAATGTCCACGTTCAGCTGATAATGAAGTGCGCCCAATGATCAACATGATGATCATCATCATCATCATCATTATGATCATCAAAAAGAAGTTGATGATGATGATGATGATGATGATGAGAGGCCTACACGCTGTGCGGCAGCTACTATATGGATTTCCAGCTATGGATGTTGCATGAAGACGACTCATGACACTAACAACAACAACAACAACAACAACAACAAATACTGGTAACAATAACAACAACAAGTTGGTTAACACGGCAAATGGCACTTGCTGCTGTCCGGCAGACAGTCTACTTGATGTCTACTTTGGCTTGACTTTGGCCACAACTTGTTGGCAGGCAAAGGAATTCTTTGAGGCCCGGTGAAGTTGTTTGGCATCCCAGAAGTCTCTCTTTCCACATACTACATATATACACATATATATAAATATATATAAAATTTATTAACTAATATATACATATATATGTATAAAAAATGGCAACTTGCTTTTACCAAAAAAAAAAAATTAAATTTTTTTAATATTTTATCAAAAAACAAAAAAATAATCAAAAATTTTTTTAAAAATTGATTCTAAGCCAGATAAATTACAAAGCGGTTGTAGTTGCTGCCGACTTCCCAATTGTTGCTGCTGTTGTTGGCCAAGTCTAAGCTGACTTTTAGCCATCCATCTAACTGAATGTCCGTCTGGTTTTCAGTCTTGAGCCCCCCAAGCCCCCATTGTCAGTTTGTCTATTCATACGAAGGCATTTGGCGGCTGAAGCGGTTTCTGGCCGCTTGGATTACGCAAAATAACTTGGCTAAGAGTTGTTAACTGTTTGCTGATTCTTGGCGGCAATTTCATAATTGATGGCCAACTGACAAGTTAACGTCAAAATGCGCAAATTGACAAACTTCCAAATTTATAGATTTCGTATATATATTTTTGCAAAGATATTAGCATATCACGATCGACAATTTGGACAGGATGTTTGCCAACTGTTGACAAGTTCAGCTAGCTTCAATATCAAAATACCCACACAGACCTGTTATCAACTCTCTTCAAATCCTGTTAGCTGACTCAATGGGCAAATATCTATCTCTCACTCTATAGACAATTCTAAACAGAATTTGCATTTTAAACATAAACAAGATATACGAAGTTAGGAAAAAAAAAATTAAAATAAATTCTAAATGCTTAATTTTGGATGCGTATGACATGAGTCAATGCTATAAATAACACTCCATAGTTAGCAGATATATATATATATATATATATATTATAATCGTAACTTGTTGGTTTTTACCACAAAAACGAATCTTGTTATTCATTTGCATAAAATATGTTCATTAACTACGCTTCAGAGTTTCTAATACTACTTTCTCTCCATATATGTATATAGAGCTCTCTCAGAATGCAAAAGAAAAAAAAAATAAATAAAATAAAAATAAAAATATTTTTTGCGGTTTTTTTGTTTCTCTTATTTCTGATTGATGCGCAGATTCATAATTGGCGGGGGAATTCTGTGGCCTCAGGTTGCTTATTGACACACATTTCACATCGGGGAAACAAAAGACTTAGACAACGAACTTGCTTTCATTAACCTTTTTTTTTCGTACTTTGTTCGGATTTTTTTTTTTATCATTTTTTTTTATTTTTATCAAATGCTAATGAAATGCAACAAATTAATTTAGTTTGTTTGTTTTGACTTCTACTAGTGGTCCTCCAGTGATTCTATGCAAATTCTGGCTGGAAAGTCAGTGGCTTCCGCCTCGGATTTAGCTATTTGGTTAGCTATTTTCGAGCTGACGCTGCAAAAATTTCACATAAATTAACAACAACAACAACAACAACAACTGCAGCAACAACAAATGTTTGTTGTTGGTTGCGGTGGCAACGGTGGCTGCTTGGGGTTTGCAATTTTGCAACCCAGTGGCGCAAAGTTCAGATCGCATCTCTAGCAAATAAATTTCAACTGAGTTAAACACAATGCACAGCGAGCGGCAGCCGACAAGCTAGACAAACAGACGAACAGACGGACGGACGGACGGACGGACGGACGGACGGACGGGCAGTCGGCGAGGCAAACAGATAGACAGACAGACAGACAGACAGACAGACAGTTAGTGTAGTGGTGTAGGGCAGCCGCAGCCGCAGCAGCAGCAACAAAATAAAGCTGAATCAATCAAACCATCCATCAATCAATCAAGCGCAAATGAATTTAATTTTCAAGCAGCAAAAGTCACGGCACAAATTTGCAGTTCAAGCGACACACACACACACACATACAAGTAGTATATACACTCATAGAGTACTAAGTATATAGCTCACTTATATACAACTCAAATATATCCTTTATATATCCTGTAACTATCAAGCACTCTCAAAGTCTTTTCAAAGTTCGTTATAATTTTTTTTTTGCTCGTTATAATTTTTAAATGAATTTTTGGAAATATGATTTTTATAAACCACACTCACTTTAAAAATTTCTTTGATATTTGAAATATATGTGTATATATATATTTTTGTTTTTAGTTAAAATATATATTGTGTTATATATTTTTGATGGTCCAAAAAATAACACTGATCACACACGTACAAACAACAACTTCGATAACTTCAATATGATTGTGAACATTTTTAACAAGCTCGTCGTTTTTATATGCCAGGCCCAGCGCACAGCATCGGCAGCAGCGTTCGCAGCGACAGCGACAGCGACGTCAGCGTCGCGCAGCTTCTGGGCACCCCAAGCACAATAGTTTTCTGAAGCGACGACGACGGCGACGCTGCCGTCTGAAGCAGCAACAGCGACGCGCTGTAAAAGATGCGAACAAGTGGAATTAAGCAGAAGACGATCGGCAGCAGAAGCAGCGACGCCAACGTCGTCGCTGTGGCTCACTTTCGTTGGCGACGACAACGACGACGACGATGACGTTCGCTCTCGGCAGCTTCGCACAAGAGCAGGCCGAGAGATTTTTGAGCGCACAGCTTCGTGAGCGTAAGCACCCGAAAAAGCATACAATAACAAAAGATGTGCACAAGGTGGCAACGCCATGACTTATTAGTGAGGGCGTGCATGCTAAGCAGAGTAGCAGAGACAGAAGCAGCGTTAGCAGCAGCGAAGACAAAGAGAGCAAGCAGACAGAGCAGCGACAGCAGCAGCAGCAGCAACAGCAGCTGCTCAGCTTCTTGGGCTTTTAGTACAGAGCGCTCTCTTTGCTGAAAGTCTTTCCGCTTTGAGAACTATTTTGCATATTAAGCTGAGGTTTTTTAAGACCAGCAGCTAATTGATTTTTTTTTTTTTTTTTTTAGTGATTTCAGCTTAGTTTCGTGATTTTTTATAGATATGTTTTATTATGATTCGCATTCTATACGGTAATTCAATTTAATGAAACAGGCAATTTGTCAAAATAATACGATTTCATTATGAGGTTTGTCGTTTCTCTTCTGATTTGAGAATTTTTCGATTTTTTTCCTCAATTTTTTTTTTGCACAGTCGCCCGCAGTTTCCTTTTGAGCTGCTGTTGTTGTTGGGATTTTTACACACGCAAAATGATTCTTGCCGGAGAAACAATTAAATTCCAACGCATTAAAGGCAAGCAATTAATGCTAAACAAAATCCGGGTAGATGTACGTTTTGTTCTAAGCCAAGTCAAGTCAAGTCAAGTCATTTGCCATCAGATGGAATTAAGAGTTAACAGATATTATTTTTTTGGCTGATTCATAGTCAAACATATTGTCAGAAATCACTGTAGTTGTAGTTGACGTTGTTTTCTTTGTGTTATGTGTATAGATACAAGATAATGAAAACAATTAATTAACAAAATCAAATATTGATCAGACAGAAGAGACACAAGATCAACCACTCCGGTGAAATATGACAAGAGTTGGTTAGGTGGGAGAGAGGAAGATACTAGAAGATACCCTGTATAATCAAATGGGAGGATAACATCTATAAGATGATATATAATATATTCTCTTTTGTGAAAAATTATGTTAGTTGCGATCTTCATGAAAATGGAAAGGAATGTCACCCCATTATATATGGATTTCGACCAGCAGAGATTTAAAAAGTTGCAGGTATCAGATTTAGACTGAAGAAATGTATAGAGTCCCTTATAAACTACCTATGATTATATCTTGCCATTACAGGGTATTCAAAACAACAACAACTTGAACGCGATAAAAACAAATGGCAAACATGAAAAAATTAAGCTAAACAATTTGTTCGATGTTATAAACAATGTTGGCATCCACTAAAAACCGTAACAAACTAAGCAACACAACACACACACACGAACACACACACACACATATATATCACATGCAATGTTGAAATAATTTGAAAATATGCGGTAACTATTTTTTAAGGCCTTGCTAATTATAAAGTGGGATTTTTTATTTTTGCATGCTTGCATGATATTGATACAGATACAGATACAGATACATTTACGGAGATTTGAGATGAGAGCAGATTTTTGATATGAATGGCTATGCTTAACACCCTTGTTCACAATTAATGACTAATTAATGAATCGGCTAATGAGGTCAACTGTTTGCGGTTTTTGTAGAGCGTTCTGCTTGATTTTTCTATTTTCCATTTCCCCTCCCTACCACCACCCCCCAACTATGGAGTAGGTCAAGGTAAAATTGTTGCGGATACTTTCTGCAAATCATATGTGGCTTCGTTACAGTTTCAATAAATCCCCCCCACACACATGTAGCGGATCAATTGCAAGTCATAGTTATAGCTTATCATTATTTACTATGTCTTTTATTGAAAATGAAATGAATTGTTTCTCTTTCTATTTTCTCATTGTGTTTTTTCGGGACGGGGATTGCATCAAATACGATTTGAACGAGTTTTTCTATTGTCTGATTGCGGTTTGTTTTTATGGGGAGACCCTCGAAGAGAGAGGGAGAGGGAGAGTGAGAGTGAGAGAGGGAAAGAGAGGTCACCGTAATGCCCACACTGATGAAAGTCTCAAATGTGTGCTCTACATATAAAAATATCTGTGGGTATTATAATTGTGCAATTACTCAACTTGATCGGGTCAATAGCAGACTGATTCGCAAATCAAATGCACATTATAATTAAAGTCTCTTTTAACTCGACTTCGAATTGGGTTATCATCATGATGAATGGGTGCATTGACTGTAGTGAAATTTTAGAAACACATATCTCTAGTTGAAGATATATATATTTAAAGATATAGATATATATATGTATTTATCTGGTACCGCCCAAAGTTTAGTTGCCTCATAACATGTTATTGAGATCTTTCATATAGCACATAAATATTTATTAGTGTATCATCGCCTTATACAGGTTTTTTTTTCTTGAAGCTAGAAATTCCTGATATTAAATTATTGATTTAAATAATATAATACATGCAATAATTTCGCATAGCTGTGAAAATGAATTCAACAAGTTTGTCTAAATTATGGATCTATCTGATCTATCCTAAAGTCAATTGGCACGCGAATTCTTTCACAAATACCTCTATTCTTTTGCTAATCTTCCGTTAATTATAAACTTCTTATTAAATATATATATATATATATATATATATATATATATATATATATATATATATATATATATATATATATATAAATTAGGGTTATTTTCGTGCGAGTCTAGCGAATTTTGAGTCTTAAGTATTTCAACTTTACTTATTTGGACCCTAGAATGAGAACAAGTTATGCCATTTGTTTGACCGGTTTCTCTTTTCCTTCAGTCTTCGATTTGGGCATTTAACTAAATTAATGCTAGAAATTCCAGAAATAAAATAAGATACGTATTTAAATAAAAAATATAATCTAACGATTCGATTATTTTTGTTTTGCATCAATATGAAATATAAACAAGTTTAGTTTAAATTATGTAAGATTAAAACATATTTCTCTTCATATTTATACATAATAAAAAAATTATTAATTTTATTTTTTGTGCATAACTATGGATTGAAAAGCAACTTCCAAAATCCACAACACGATCAAAACAAGATTAAACACAGAAAGAGAAGGGTTACAGTTGACAATTTTCATACTGCAGCTGATTTGCATTCAATCACATTTTTATAGCCACATCTAGAGAAATACTCATCGAAAACACCTCAAATAAAAAGCAGAATTCTTGTATTGAGTCCTAGAATCAATTAGGCACAAAAAAAATTAGAATCGAAATTTTTTTCATTTTTGACGACATTGTCAAGGGGTTAGTATCGAAAAGAGGGTCAAAAAATTCGAAAATTTAAAAACACCTTTTTTAAACAAACTTGGAATGTAGAGTAAATATAGTATGAATATCATTTCCAAAAAGGCAAATTTCATTAAAATCGTATGATTTTTGACAAAGTTATTGATCTTCAAAGTTACAATAGAGGTCAACTTACGAAAATTGAGATTTTGAGTCTTCTTTTTGTACATTTTTGGCGATATCTCAATAAATACTGATCCAAAACACCTCAAATAAAAAGCAGAATTCTTGTATTGAGTCCTAGAATTGATTAGGCACAAAAAATTAGAATCGAAAATTTTTTCATTTTTGATGACATTGTCAAGGGGTTAGTATGGAAAAGTGGGTCATAAAATTCGAAAATTTAAAAACGCCTTTTTTAAACAAACTTTGAATGTAGAATAAATATAGTATTAATATCATTTCCAAAAAGGTAAATTTCCTTAAAATCGGATGATTTTTGACAAAGTTATGGAACTTCAAAGTTACAATAGAGGTCAACTTTCGAAAATTGAGATTTTCAGTCTTCTTTTTGTACATTTTTAGCGATATCTCAATAAATACTGATCCAAAACACCTCAAATAAAAAGCAGAATTCTTGTATTGAGTCCTAGAATTGATTAGGCACAAAAAAATTAGAATCGAAAATTTTTTTATTTTTGATGACATTGTCAAGGGGTTAGTATGGAAAAGTGGGTCATAAAATTCGAAAATTTAAAAACGCCTTTTTTGAACAAACTTTTAATGCAGTCTTATAACATGATAAAAGTCATTTCCAAAAATACAAATTTCATCAAAATCGGAAGATTTTTGGCAAAGTTATGGAACTTCAAAGTTACAATAGATGTCAACTTACGAAAATTGAGATTTTGAGTCTTCTTTTTGTACATTTTTAGCGATATCTCAATAAATACTGATCCAAAACACCTCAAATAAAAAGCAGAATTCTTGTATTGAGTCCTAGAATTGATTAGGAACAAAAAAATTAGAATCGAAAATTTTTTCATTTTTGATGACATTGTCAAGGGGTTAGTATGGAAAAGTGGGTCATAAAATTCGAAAATTTAAAAACGCCTTTTTTAAACAAACTTTTAATGCAGTCTTATAACATGATTAAAGTCATTTCCAAAAATGCAAATTTCATCAAAATTGGAAGATTTTTGGCAAAGTTATGGATCTTCAAAGTTACATTAGAGGTCAACTTACGAAAATTGAGATTTTGAGTCTTCTTTTTATACATTTTTAGCGATATCTCAATAAATACTGATCCAAAACACCTCAAATAAAAAGCAGAATTCTTGTATTGAGTCCTAGAATTGATTAGGCACAAAAAAATTAGAATCGAAATTTTTTTCATTTTTGATGACATTGTCAAGGGGTTAGTATGGAAAAGTGGGTCATTAAATTCGAAAATTTAAAAACGACTTTTTTGAACAAACTTTTAATGCAGTCTTATAACATGATAAAAGTCATTTCCAAAAATGCAAATTTCATCAAAATTGGAAGATTTTTGGCAAAGTTATGGATCTTCAAAGTTACATTAGAGGTCAACTTACGAAAATTGAGATTTTGAGTCTTCTTTTTATACATTTTTAGCGATATCTCAATAAATACTGATCCAAAACACCTCAAATAAAAAGCAGAATTCTTGTATTGAGTCCTGGAATTGATTAGGCACAAAAAAATTAGAATCGAAAATTTTTTCATTTTTGATGACATTGTCAAGGGGTATGGAAAAGTATGGAAAAGTGGGTCATAAAATTCGAAAATTTAAAAACGCCTTTTTTGAACAAACTTTTAATGCAGTCTTATAACATGATAAAAGTCATTTCCAAAAATGCAAATTTCATCAAAATTGGAAGATTTTTGGCAAAGTTATAGATCTTCAAAGTTACATTAGAGGTCAACTTACGAAAATTGAGATTTTGAGTCTTCTTTTTGTACATTTTTAGCGATAACTCAATAAATACTGATCCAAAACACCTGAAATAAAAAGCAGAATTCTTGTATTGAGTCCTAGAATTGATTAGGCACAAAAAAATTAGAATCGAAAATTTTTTCATTTTTGATGACATTGTCAAGGGGTTAGTATGGAAAAGTGGGTCATAAAATTCGAAAATTTAAAAACGCCTTTTTTGAACAAACTTTTAATGCAGTCTTATAACATAATAAAAGTCATTTCCAAAAATGCAAATTTCATAAAAATTGGAAGATTTTTGGCAAAGTTATGGAACTTTAAAGTTACAATAGAGGTCAACTTACGAAAATTGAGATTTTGAGTCTTCTTTTTGTACATTTTTGGCGATATCTCAATAAATACTGATCCAAAACACCTCAAATAAAAAGCAGAATTCTTGTATTGAGTCCTAGAATTGATTAGGCACAAAAAAATTAGAATCGAAAATTTTTTCATTTTTGATGACATTGTCAAGGGGTTAGTATGGAAAAGTGGGTCATAAAATTCGAAAATTTAAAAACGCCTTTTTTGAACAAACTTTTAATGCAGTCTTATAACATGATAAAAGTCATTTCCAAAAATGCAATTTCATCAAAATTGGAAGATTTTTGGCAAAGTTATGGAACTTCAAAGTTACAATAGAGGTCAACTTACGAAAATTGAGATTTTGAGTCTTCTTTTTGTACATTTTTGGCGATATTTCAATAAATACTGATCCAAAACACCTCAAATAAAAAGCAGAATTCTTGTATTGAGTCCTAGAATCAATTAGGCACAAAAAAATTAGAATCTAAATTTTTTTCATTTTTGACGACATTGTCAAGGGGTTAGTGTGGAAAAGTGGGTCAAAAAATTCGAAAATTTAAAAACACTTTTTTTGAACAAACTTTTAATGCAGTCTTATAACATGATAAATGTCATTTCCAAAAATACAAATTTCATCAAAATGCCATTATTTTTGCCCGAGTTAAGGCAGATCAAAGTTATGAAAGAGTTGATTTTGATTAAAAAAGAACCGATTTATGCGCATTTCAACCAGAATTTTGGCCATATCTCTAGAAATACTCATTAGAAACACCTCAAATAAAAGTGGAGTGCTAGTTTTGAGTCTTAGAATCGATTAGAGTCAAACAATTTTAATATTTTCGTTTTTAATGATATTGTGAAAGGGTCAGTATTGGACTATAAAAATGGTGTACGCCTCTAGATTGAGATTAAGATGTGTATAACATACTAAAATGGATTTCACCATTAATAAAAAGCTATATGAGTCATAGTCAAGTTCGACTTTGGTAGAAGTATAACAAATGGATGCAGGTTATTGAACTGTCCAATAACAAAGGCCTAGGCCAATTGGTTTTTTCGCGATGATTTGATGTCGAAGAATGCATAAACGAAGGTCGTATGGATCACACGATTATGGGGTTTACTCATACGTTCTTTCCACTGCAATGACTTCGAATTTGAGTTTGAATTTGAATTCGATTATGATTACGATTATTTAGATTAAGAGTGTGTCAGAGTGAATCAGCATTAGTTTTATAACTGGAGCTGATGTCAGGCAAATCTTTCACATTTGATTTCAAAATCAAGATAGGTTATTTGATAAGATTGATCGCATGTTAGATGATACGATAAGCTGTGTACTTGTGTTCAAGAATCCTGTTTCAAAACCCAAAAATAATCAGCGAAATCACCATTAAACAAATTCGAAACAAAAGAATAATTAATAAAGCTTAGACAGGAGCTGAATAATGTTGATAATGAGACGAATTAGCAGGAAAAGAGTTTCTCAACGAACTTTGAATACACTAAAGTGTTCTCAACTATCCTAAGATATCATATCTATAAAAATTCCATACAGAGAGGTGTGGCTATAAACTGATTTACATAATTATCAATCTCTGTGAGCAATTTGTCGTCTTTTTCGGTAAACAGCAGAAAATATTTATAAATTTGATAATTTATATTTCCATAAAAATTTATACACAAAAATGTGCCAAATGTGGGTGAAGACAACCATAGAAAAGAACGACTGAAACTATACCAAAAAAGCAAAATATATATATATTTATATAAAACTATAAAGTTAAATAGTCAATAAGTTAAGTTTTGTATAAAATTGAAATTCGAAAAATCAAATTTGATCTTTACCGGCAGTTTTATGACAAACGGAACTAAAGTCTTTTGGTATTGTCCGCACAATTTTGTTGACAGCGGAATATTTCTGTATATAGTTTTGTATATAGCTGCTGTTGTTGTTGTTGTTTTCCAAAATGTTGGCTAATTAAATTACATTTTTGGTTAAAATTAATTAGAATATCAGCCAATTTCATTGAATTTAAGAAATACCACAAAGAACGGACTTGACTGATGGAAATGTTACCAAAGTCAGAAGGCGGCGGAAAAATGGTTGAAAATGTTTTTCGAGTGGATCGAGTGGATCGAGTGTGGTGCTAAAACGTCCATTAAAATCTATAAAAGTTGTAAATGGATTCTTAAAACATGCTCTCAGATCAAGTTCCCAATGTTGCTGTTTATTAATCAGCGTTGCCCAAACTGACAAATGTCTTTGGGCTACCGTGTGCGTAGTACGTTAGAGGCCAAGAATGCCATTGATTGATTGACCATTGAACGACTTGCAGATACTCAGCATTGTTATTCACACTCACACACACATTCACAGTACACACAAAAGGAACGTTTACTTAATGATTGAGCTACTGAATATTCATGCGATACTCGTATTCAATTCAAATTGTATGCGTTTTCGAATTGTAAAAGAATTTTCTTTGAAAGCGCAAAGTTGACAGTGGCATTTAATGGAGTTGTTTTTATTTAAAAGCTTTTGATTGAAAGCTCTTGGTTGGGGTCTGTTTGGTAGTGCTTTTGATTGACGATTATTGTTAAGGTACTTTGATTACGCGACTCGAAAGTGGAAGTTCAAATTAATTGTCGGTGAAAGCTCTTTTATCATGATATATTTAATAAAGCTCTAGTTTTTTTTTTTTAAGCTTATACACTTGAAAGCTATTTCAAGAAAGCTCTTTATTTTAGCTAACAAAGTTTCTGGCTTTCCCTGATGTAATTGGTTAGAGTTCTCTTGGAGCGGTCATCCTCAGCATACCCTATAAAATGGTTGAAATTGTGTAGGGTATGATAACCCATTGAACCACATTGAGCAGTTTGTTGTGACTGCACCCTGCGGTGCTTTTCTCCAATCTCCAACGTGCTTTGTCTCTGTATTGTTTTTGAAGTCGTCGGCGGTACCCTCGTAAAAGCGGATATGCATATGATTATGAACTGTTTAGAGATAATGAGAATTGAGTTTTGAGAATTTTGAATTCAGAATTAGATTCGTACTGGGGCTATAGATTCTATAGGTTATGGGTCTCGTGCCGCTAAGCTGACGTAATTGAGCGCTGTCGTCGCATCGTCAAAAGGCATCACATTCAAATTTGCATACATATAGCCAAATAGCGATAGAACTAGAACCACCTGAAGTTGTATCATCGCATGGTGATAAGTTTCCCCATCCTCCATTTGATTGAAATGATGCTGCTGATTGAACTGGTTTCCGCTCATAATCTTGATATCATTTTATCGCACTAAATCAAGGCGCAACAAATTCATTTTAATAGCCAGCTGACCCACAGACCAAACATTAATTGGACCTGCATACATACATACATACAGACATACATGACAATGATTGAAAGAGAGGGATAGCGAGAGGTGGAGTGAAAGAGATGGCATAAGTTGTAAAGCTTGAAAACATTTGGTAGTCAGTGTTCATCTCATTGCGTAGTTCCGCCTGAAAGATGTGTAATAATACAGGTAAGACTGCTGCCCATGCGCTTTGGGCCATAATTATATTTAGACTTGGCCTAAACCACATTTTGTAACAACTTCCAGGCAATTTCTGCTGCTGCTGCTGCTGCTACGTCAACGTACGACCTTGAAAACTGTGGCAAGATCTCAGTTACTCTGTAGCTGCCACTTGATCACAGTCAAGGTCAGCCCAAGAAATTCCCCCCAACAGTTGCCAGGTTTGTATCTTCACCAAGTCTATCTTTAATTTAATTGTCCTTTTCAATGTGTGGAATTTCCATTGTGGATTCTATTTTTATACAGTAGATGCCATAAAAATGCGCAGCTGTTCGCCGATCTCTCTATGTGAAAGTTCTACTCCAATTAAAAGAAAATTTTTGTCTTTTTATGGTTTGGCTATAAAGTTGGTAATGAGCTGGGAGTTAGTGTTTTTTCAAATGAAAAAAATATTTACAGTCTTAGTCATAGTATTTTACTTAGGATTCTAAACACTTTTCTTAAATACCCTGTAAAGGTCAAGAAATAGGAAATATAATAATAAAATTATATTTGAAAGATGTCAATTAAACGAGAAAGGCATCCCCTGTGTTGTGTGAGTGTCTATGGGGTATATTAGTTGAAATTCGTGTATATAAAATAAATATAATTTACAAATTATTAAGTTGGAAATTTTAAATTTGGAAATTCGAAATAAAATTATACGTTATTCTTTCTTCTTCTTCTTCTCCAAAAAAAAAAAAAAAAAAAAAAAAAATAGGATTCATATCAAATTTAAGTACTTCTCAATATACCTTGTAATATATTCTATATACCCATCTTTTCTCACTTGTAGTATCTACTCGTCGATCACCCACTAAACTGCTTCACTTTTGTCAATTTTTGGGTTTTTTCACAAACAGACAAAAAACAAATATATATAATCGTATAATTTCAATTTGATTAAAATATTCAAGTCGCCTCATTGTTCATCGATTATGTTCGAATATTTATGACAAATTGTACCTTTGATATTCCCACTGATAATTGATATTTATTGCATTTGGTATTTCCGATATGGTAAAATAATATTCGCAATATAGAAAAACAATCGAAAAACGATAACAATTAATTGTGAGCAAACAATGGCAAGTATCAACTTGAGAATTCGATTGCGAGATTCTCGATGCTCAGTTCTCAATTCTCGATGGATGCTTCTCTTAAATGTTGATTAATGTCTCCAGTTTTGACACGTGTTTGAATTTGGCAACTGATCCTAACCATAATCGTTTATTTAGTTAATAATTTATTTTCATATACATACAACTTTTGCGTTTATTATGCAAAAAAGATGCGCTTAATGGCCGAATATCAATCAAATTGAATTCGTATGCGTATTCGTATTCGAATTCGAATTCGATATCGAATCCATTTCCACAGCAACATCAACAAAATTCCATGCAACAACAATGGATCATTTTTGCACAGTAGCTTGATAGCGAGTTGTTTTAATCTCATCAGGCATGCGCATAAAATGTCCATTTGCTCAATGATTTCAATGAGATTATTGCGATTATAAAAAAAAATAATAATAAACTTAGAAAAAACTGGGGGGGGGAAACTGCAAACAAAAAAATCATAAATAAATAAAGAGAATCGAGATACGGTCAGCAACATCAATAAAAATTGAAGGCAAGTGGAAGTGAGTTGAAAGCAGACTACGAAATGCTCTAACTTTGGCAAAGTTAGAGATGATAGTGTATAGGAAAGTATATCGAAAGTGAAAACATAGCGAATATGTTTAGATGTGAGAGAAATTAATACATAGATTCTAAATATAAGGAAATGAGAAAAAAGAGAAAAGAAAAACGTATATGTTTATGAAAGTCCCTAGAATCATAGGTGTATATAAGATATATATTGAAAACTTTTAAAATTTTATTACTTTAAAATAGAACAATAAACAGGACTTATAAGAAGCAGAAAATGATATTGAAAATAAAAGAAAAGATAAAGCTCCGAAAAGATTTAAAAGCGTTAAAGGAAAACTGTATTATAATTTGAATTAACAAATTTAAGGAATATATATAAGAATATAAATTATATTATATTTTTTTATATAGAGAAATCTACAAAAAAGATAAAATCTTAGTATTTCTGGAAATATACAGAAAATTGGAATTGAATATAAATATAAAAAGACCATGAGATTTTAACATCCTCATCATAATTCCTCTCTTACTCCCTCTTTCTCCCTCTTTCTCCCTCTATCTCCCTCTTTCTCCCTCTTCTCCCTCATTCTCCCTTTTTCTCCCTTTTTCTCCCTCTTTCTCCCTCTCTCTCTATATATTTCTATACAAATACTCTTCTGTTACAAACGCTTCTATGCAGTGCATATACCTCAAGTTCAGTTCAGGTTTGGCAGTTGCAGCGACAACTACCTGGCAATCGATAAAGATCAAATACAAATTATTGTGGCAGCGTCAAAATGCGGGACTCGAAGATTGAAGCATGCAACATTTGGCCACAAGGCTGCCACAAGACACGGACCACAGTGCAACAACATAATAGCAGATAAACAAGACGACGACGAAGAAGAAAACATGGGAGAATTAACAGTTTTAGAAGTGGCAGAGGCAGCATCAAATCACATTTGATAAACACAATAAAAAAAACTAAAAAAAAAAAATGTTAACAGTTTGTGGCAAATTGACAGGCAGACTAAAAGAATTATTGGAGGGGGTCAGTCAAGGGAGGGGCAGGAGGGGGCAGTGGTGCAAATTGCGGCTGTCACTTGTTGCATTTTTTCTGATTACTCTGACAAATAACAAATAACCGTTAATATGTTGCATTAACATAGGTCAGTCATGTCCAGTCCATGAAAAGCGAATCATTATTCAAGCTGCCAAGACAAAAGAGCCTTGGGATCAAAATGCCATTCGAATGGCGGGGCGGTGTCCGTAACCCAACCCCCCCCTCACTCCCCCAGAAAAACCGAACAAAATTAATTAATAAAAAATTTATTTACAAGAAAATAATATTAAGAAAACAAAAACTAACTAACTAGATATCTTGGCTCAATTATTGAAGATATCAATTTAATGAATACATCAATAATTAACAAATTCGAAATGAATATTAATCGATAAACGATGGAGAGCTCAAGTCGAGACTTCAAATCAAATTGAGAAAAAAACAATATCTTAAAAAATATATATTTAAATAATCATTAGACAATTCTTTGAAACCTAAATGATTTGTAACTAATTTGAATTGATTGCAAAATAATCGAAAATTCATTAAATTAATTTTGAGATTAAACAAATCTTTTGCATATTTCTGACATTTCAGCAACACTTTATAATAATTAGAAGTGAGGAAGGAATTAGGAAATTTATAACAGTTAAGAAAAATCGTTTTTAAAAATTAAAAGTGAAAATGAAGTTAGGAATGTCTTAACTCCAAATACTATATAGAAGAATTAGAATTAAATTATAAATTATATCATTTTCTTCTTCTTTATCGTAATTCACATTTAAACGATCTCTAGCATACACAAGGTATCTCTTGATCGAGTATGCTCAACTTTCAACATTCACTTACACTTTTATACTCATCTACAAGAAAAAAGAAACAGAATTAAAATGCTGTTCGCACCACACGACGTATACGCAATGTTGAGCAGTCAAACTGAGTCAATTTATATGTTGACGCATTGGAGTTGGTGGAAGTTGAAACTGCATTTGCATTTGACTGTGCGTGGCACTTATAAATGGCACTCACTGTAGCAAAAAGGGAGGCGGGTGGGGAACATCAGCAGCAGAGGCGTATGCAATTTTCATGACAATTGCAGATATTCGATGGGAGGGAGAGTGAGGGAAGAGACTTCTGCGAACTGAAGCGAGTTAAGGCCACATTCAGATTCAAATTAGATGCAATTAATTATGGCTCACTGTAGGAATATTTAGTCAAAACAAGACATTGTCACTTAATGTGCGCTCATCAATAAACATTTTACGGCCAAGCGAAACAGAAACACACACTGAATGAAAGAGACGCAGTGAGAGAGAAAGAGAGAAACAGAGAATAGAATTAGAAGCTGGTAGAACATAGTCAGTTAAAGCCATGCTATATATGTTGGCCGAAAAACTCGCTGCACAATGGCCAAAAACACTTGGCCAGACAGCTGAATTAATGAGCGTGTCTCTCCGCATAAAAGATGTCTTTTCGCCTCAACTGTTCTAACAAAAAAGAAAACCAAAAACCAAAAAAAAAAAAAAAAAAAAAAAAAAAAAAAAAAAATAAAAATCGAGAAATAAAAGTAAAAGTTTTTCATGAATACAAGTTTCGATATAAAGTGAGAAAAACTAACATTATGATGGTAGTGAAGATACTCTCTAATAAAAAACAAACGACAAAAGAAACTTTAAAGAAACTATATGAACTAAATATCATGAAAAAAGAGTAGTTTGTATACTTAGTTCAGAAATTTTACAAATGAAAATATCAGAAAATAAAAGAAATTTTACAAATGAAATTATCATAAAACAAAGAGTAGTTTCAATACTTAGCTCAGAAATTATACAAATCAAAAATTGTAAAAGAATCTATCCTAGATATACAAATTAATCTTTCAATAAATCAATTTATAGTTTATTTGGAAGTATTTTAACTAGAATAAAGAAAGAAATTGAAGGGATAACAAAAATATTTATAATTATTTTTATCTATAAAAATATCCATCAAATATCTCCAAAATTTCGGACTCCTTTAGTGCCAAGATAACCGAGATAACATTTTAAACGCTCATCGAACTGCGCCATACCCGATTTCTACAACTTACAGGGTATCTCTAAAAATGCCCTCGCTTTTCATTATGTGTTCCATTCAAGATTCTGAAATGGATTTGTGTGTTGAAGTGTGCCGGCCATAAAATCGATATTAATGTTTGCAGAACATTGTCAAACGGCCTGAGAAACAAATTTTTTTTTTGTTCTCTACTTTTTTGTTGATCTCGAGAATTTAATCTTGAGAATCGGCTTTAACTGCTTGGAGAGCAGCTCGAAACTGAACTATATAAAATGATAATGATGTGTATCTATATGCATATTTATGCTTATAACTTGATCATTTTGGCATTTTATGCGCTTTTTATTGATCACTTCAGCGGCACAAACGGATCGCTATTCGAGTCGAGTTGAACAGTCAATTGATTTGTATTCATTTCATATTAATTAACCAATTGAATTTTGCGCATATTTTTGCTAATTTCTTATATGGGCATAAATTAATTTTAATTTCAATTTCAATTTTAATTTATGTATGGGGGAACACGTATTTTGCATAGAGAACTTGCTTAAGGTTCTCTTCTAAAATATGTTCTGTTCTATTCTATTCTGGCTGTGATCGATATATGTTTGTCTTCCTCAATTCGTCGGCTTTTGTTTCAAACAGCAAATTTTTACCATATCCAAATTTATATTTTATGCGCTATATATGTATTCCGAAAGAAATTAATGGAATTTGCATATTGATTTCATTTGCATTTCAAAAAAAAAAAATTAATATATATATATATTTATATATTTTTTTTTGTTTTGTTTAAGAATGAAGTTCAGTTAAGGATACCAGGTCGGCGAAACAACAAAAGAATTATATGTGGTCGTTTTTTCGCCCATTCCCATTGTCATTAGTTTTCATTATAATTGAAAACGAAAAAAAAAAATTATAAAATATGTACAAAAAACAGAAGGTGCGAAAATATCAACTTAACAACAAAACTCGACTCTTCATCCATTTCATTTTGATTCTCATTTTTTTTTTTATGATTTTCAATGTCGTATTTTTCTGCTGTTTCTACAGCTGCTCTTAACGCTTCAACAAATTGACTCCGAGCAACTCCCAGCTTAAGTGTCCTCTATTTTTCACACGCCAACACATTTCAATTCCGCCTCATAATAAGCAATAATCACCAAGTTCCAAGTTTCGCAATGCGGAAAACACTCCAAAAACCCAACAAAGTGCTGAAGAAACCCTTTACATGGACCGGAAAAAGCTCGTGACAGTTTTATTAAAATTATATTAGAGCAGAGCATAGTGCGTCATACAGTCACAGTCACAGTCACTCCCATAAATCATCGAACACGCAACATAAACAAATTGTTCAAACTGCTGTCAAAGCACTTAAATGAGTTCACAGCACAAAAGTTAAATGACGCTAAAATCTTCAAAAATCATGAAGTTATGAGTTCAGAGTTATTTTCGAAGTCAAAATATTCTAGTTTATGTCAGATTCTAAACTAAAATTAAAAGCTCATGTTAAATATCTTCATATTTAATTTAATTAATTGAATTCAAAATATTCCAGTTTATGTCTAACAATCAGATTAAAAACTAAAATTAAAAGCTCATTAAAGCTCATGATAAATATCTTCAAATTTAATTTAATTAATTTAAGTCAAAATATTCTAGTTTATGTCTTACAATCAAATTCTATACTAAAATGAAAAGCTCATTAAAGCTCATGTTAAATATCTTCAAATTTATTTTAATTAATTTAAGTCAAAATATTCTAGTTGATGTCTTACAATCAGATTCTAAAATAAAATTAAAAGCTCATTATAAATATCTTTAAATTTATTTAAATTAATTTAAGTCTAAATATTCTAGTTTATGTCCTACAATCAGAATCGAAACTAAAATGAAAAGCTCATTAAAGCTCATGTTAAATATAGTTGATAATAGTTGACTTAAAATAAATAATTAAATCAGAAACAATTATGAGCCTTTAAGCAAACTTTTTCAAATTCCAAAAAAAGCTCTTTAGTTATCCCTATCTTTCCACTATCTTTCCCTTTCTTTCCACTCTAATATCTAAATTTCTCTCTTCAGGCAGATTTTCTTGCCCTTGCATATCTTTCTTATACCAAAAGCTCAATCAGCATATAAAAAGCTTCTCTGATTGCTTCAAATTTTCCATGAAGTTGTTAAACTATTAAATTCAAATTAAATATATACATAAATCCCAAAGTAAAATCAAATTAAAAATTTGTTACAGTTGCCTAGCGCGCAAGGACATTGACACTTTGCCAAGAAATCGAAATGAAAACGATAATTCGAGAAACCTCGAAGGCAAAAATTGACTCTCTGTGGCAGTGGCAGTGGCAGTGGCAACAGAGGCGGTGGCACTGACTTTGATTGATGAAATGACTATAAAACAATAATAAACAACAGCAATAACAAACAATCAGATGGAACAACAATAACAACAATAACAAGAGCAACAAATGCGAATGGAGAAATAAAAACTAAAACTGAAACTGAAAGTGAATTAAAGCGCATGAACCAAACAAATAATAAATAGCTTATGACATCAACCGCAGGCAATGAAGCTCATCAAACTGTGGGGGAGGCAGCCAAGTGAGAGAGGCAGTGGGCGTGTCATAACCCAAGCCATTGGCATTACGATATTTGTATATTGGCCCAAAGCCAATCACGTAATCGAGCTGCCTGCAATAAAAAGCTAACTTCAAGTAGCTACAATTTAAGCCACAGTCAAAAAAAAAATAAAATCGAAACCGAAATCGAAACTGAAATATATCAAATATTGAAGTTCAAAGTTATGACCAGAGTTGTCACACAGTTCGAGGTGCCATCGGCAGTTAGATTAATCACTTTAGAAAACCCCTCGGCATTCTCTACAAACAACACAAAAACAAAAAAAACCTTTCACGCTTCAAGTCATGAAGGTCTCTGCCCTTAAGCCCCCTGCTAAGTGTTTGCCCTCCTCAAATATAGGGCTTCCCCAGTCGAGTGTTAACTGTCTGTCACAAAATTTATCGATTAACTGTTTGTGTTTTGATGATGATGATCAGCCCATTAGCTGGATCCCATAATTTGTTGCCCGTCTCCGACGCAGGCGAAATTGAATTGCGCTCATTAAAGTCAATGTCAAAGTCAAATGCATTTCTAACCAACTTAATGAGATTATTTCAAAACGAATACATATCGATGTTTAAATTAATCGTATAGACGCCGACAAATATCAAAAGTCAATCGGAGTGAGAATAAAAAGCTACAGCACTTGCTATGGTTTTTGATTTGTTGCCATTCTTAATGGATCAAACTCATTTACCACATGTGGTGCCTCTCCACAAAAAAATAAGTGACTACAGAATGTTCAAGTTGTTATCGATAACATGGAATATAGAGAGGAAAGTTTAGATTTCTAACTCATAAGTTGATCAAGATAAATCAAGTTTCTATCGATTAGAATATATTTCTTTGAAGTTCATTAAAATTCTGTTTTAGTTACATTATAGATGAGTTTCCTAAATTGCGATATTTTATCGACAAATGTGACTATCGATAACATAATTTGGAATATATAAAATTTACAATATTCATTTTAAAGTAAGTTTTATAGTAAGTTTGTCTTACCGCAGCTATCGATTAATACAAAGAATTGAACGATTGTTGTCGCTAGTTATCGTTATCGATATTGGAGTTGGTAAAACATGAAAGGAATGCATGAATTTCTGTAGGAATACAGGCGAATTCTACACTTTTCTAGTATGTATATTTAGAGTTTAAATTTCCCTATAGCTAATTGATGAAGTAATGTTTGAATATGGGCGAAAACTACACTTTAATAGTTTCCGCTTTACTATCGATGACTATCGTTTATCGCCCCTAGGCAAGTGTCATCACTAGCCGCAAAAGCCACACAAAAATCACAGCGCTTAGCTTTAAAGCTGATTCAAAGCTAGTGTGTGATGCCTTTAAATGTCCAGAATTTGAGTTATGTTCTACGGGCGAATGCCTAACGCACCATCAACAACATTATCAACATTATAGCCAGGCTAAGGTGTGGGCGGCACAAGCAACAGCAGCAGCCACAGACAGTGGCAAGTGGCAGAAGTGACAGAAGTGGCAAGCGGGAGCTGGCAATAAATGTAGGCGTTGGCGATGATGACGACGATGGCGACTAGTGGGTTCAGTGAAACGGAAACGCCACAACGTCAATGCAAAGCGACATTGCGGCCAAAAGGAGGCGACTTCACGCTGTGTGCAATGTGTGTGGCTTTTGGCCAAGTTTACATAGTGGTAGTTGCTGTTGCTGCTGCCTCTGCCAGTTGTTGTTTATTATGCGTAAATAATGAGCGACATTAAAAGCAACGCAACGTCGCCGTTCAACATAAACTCCAACATCGCTCATACGCCCCATTGGCCAGCAGCCACGACCATCATCATCATCATCATCATCATCATCATCAGTCGCATAAACTTGCTCACTTTACTTCGAATTCGATTTCGAATTCGATTTCGATTCAAAAAAAATGTTAACTGCCATTTCGAGTTTGCAACTTCAACTCGCCAGAACAGAACAGAACATTGACGCCGTCACATCAATTTTGAGTCCGTCCGTCCTACTGTCTAACATATATGTCTGTCTGTCCCTCTGTCGATCTGTCTGCAGACGGTATTTTAGCATGAACTTGGTGCCAAATACTTGGCAGAAGTAGCCACTAATTAATATAACGCCGTCAAGGCGAAACGATATATTTACGATAATTTTAAATTTTTGTGGTATTCTTTGCGCTGCGACTAATACACTTTGAAAAAAAAACAGGGTATGCTGATTCCTATAAACGAAAAGCAACAGAAAAATTGAAAATAAAACGAAATGTTAGAAAATTTTAACTTTTGATATGAATATGAATCTGAATATATTCATATTCTTGACAGATTAATACCAATACTATTCATATTCTAATATTATATCTTTTATAAATAAGAAGAAAATTATTTTCAAATAATTTGTAAAGTAAATTCTACTATAATCTAAAAATCCTTTTAAAGAATCCGCTTTTGTTGTAGAAAACAAAACTACAAATACGAATATATGCTTCATAAATTAATCATATTTCAGCTTAAGCATTTCATATGCCAAAGCTATCATCAATATATACACCTCATATATGTTGCTTAATCAATTCTCTAAGTGTATTTAGTCATCGGTCTTTCTGAGAACGCATAAAAATTCAGTTGTTGTCTATTGACTAATTTGCATTGAAGCGACTTTAAAAAACTAATAGATCAGTTTCATATCAATCAAGCATTATGTTTACGCCGAACACTGAACTGGTTTCTATATCTACACACAAACACACACACACACACACATGTATATATATATATATAGATGATAGCCGTCTAATGATAAGTGGAGACAGCCCCCAGCTTGAAACTTGTTTCAACTTTAAAGTGTCAAATAAACATTTTTGAAATATTCATTTGGCGCCAGAATTGGCGCCAGCTGCGCTCCAAACAAATTTTTTGCCAAATACAACGTGCGGCGGGCAACACAACTTCGCATGCCACATGTGGCATCTACATACATACATACATGCAGACATGTTGCTGCAGTTCATAAATAACGCAAAATTTGGCGCATTTCAACTTATCTTATTAGAGAATTTCAACAGTTTTTTGGCCACAAGATACTGGTCAAGTGCTACCGTCTTGAACTCTGAACTTTGCGTAATTCAATTGATAAGCCACAAAGTATAAACACAAATCTTACAACAAAAAAAAGGAAAAAGAAAAAGCTTACAAATAAATTCAGCTTGCTTCTTTCCTTCTTTTTTTTTGTTGTGGCTACAATGTTTAATGCCCATAAAGTTGCTTAAACCCAATCAAATTTGATATTGATACTTAGCATTTAATGGCTGTTAACGTTGTCGTCTCGCTCTAATCTTTGCTACTTCTTCTTCTCTTTTGCTCTTATGGTCTTTTGTTCCCTGTCCCACTTTTCTGTTGGCATATATTCATACTATCATATAATGAGACTGCAAATTCCGCTTGATTTGGAAACTTTTTTTTTGCGTAAAGCTTCAAACCAGAAATAGTGGACATAAAATTAAACATAATTGTCAGTCAATATTGTTGGAATGCTGCGACAGCTTGACAGCTTTATTGTCTGGCAGCTTTAATGTGCTTTGAGCCATTGCTGGGAGCTTTTAATGAGTTGTGGGTGTGGAGCTTTGATTACGGAAGCAAAACTTATGGAGAAACTGAAATTTTATAGCCTGATCTAATTATTGTAAAGCAGCTTTCAGATTTCAAGTTGAATCAAAGAGCTTTAAAGCTCTCCAAGTTCTACATAGATTGAACAGCATTTGTTTATTTATTGAAATATAATGTACAGAAGATATAAATTTAAAATTTAATTTAAAGGTTAGTTTTTTATTAGCTTTAAGGAGCTTTCTGCTCACAGTCACAGTTTAGCTGCTTGAATTCAAGTTCCTTTTATCGAGCTTAACTTCAGCATGAGTTAAGTAAATTTCTTGACATTTTTTAAAAATCACAGGGTATAAAAATGGCAACCATTTGTTAAACTAGTATTTTTCCACTATAATAACAACCATGTTAGAGCAGCTTAAGCCTAAAATGTGCTTTCAAAACTATGTCTGATGCGATTATTTAGTCTAACTAGCCTATCATGCGCCATGGGAAATCAATTTTCATATTGCATAAATGACTTAAGCTGCAAAACGCCCACATTGTTTGCATTTTACATAAAGTTATGCTTCACAGAAGCTTTAAAGTGTTTACAAAAAGCTCGCTTAGTGGGGAAAGCTCTACTTTGACTGATTTGTACATTTGCTCTGTCTTCCTCTTCATCTATTTTACCATCTCTCTATAAATGCTTTCCTCAATCTCTGCGTTTCTCTATTATGCTTCTCTCATTCTCTCTGTCGCTTAAACAACTCTCTTGCGCCCTCATGTTAGTTCTTATCAGCTGAGTGCAATAAAAGTTGGTAATGAATTGAGTTCGATTTGTTGAGGGTCAATTTGTTGATAGGCATCCCGATCAGTTTATGTTACTTGCAACATGCACATTGGCGTGACAAAATAAGTACAGCTCAAGTTGCAACTAAGTCAAGCTGTGGCATGTCTGAGAAGGAGACTTATTGTTATTGTTGTTATTGTTGTTGCTGTTGTTGTTGCTGTTGGCGATTCGTGGTCAAGTCTGAGCCCTCTCGAATGATGATGATGTTGACGTGTTTTATTTCAACAACAACTACGATGATGACGACGACGACAACGATATCGTTGTTGTTGCTGTGCAGCCGGCGGGGCTGAAGTGGCGCTCCAATGTTGCTGTGCATGTCACGTATTGACCTTGACGCCTGCTTCTTCTGCTTCTTCTTCTTCATCATCTCACCTCACCTCTTCTCCATCGTCGCCTTCTTCTTGTTCATCCACTTCAATAAAACTCCAACTCAAAACAAACAAAAGTGAAATGAAACACACACAACACAAAACAAAACAAGTAGAGATCTCAGAGATATGTGCTGAGAGAGGAGGAGATGAAGAAAATGGTCATTTCAGCAGCTGAAGATTCTCAAGCAGGGAATCTATAAATTTTAATTAATCATAAAATAGAAACCAGAGCACATAAACATACACACATAAACATACGCCCATTAATAATGTTATTAAACATTTTTAATGCACTAATTTAAAGACTATAAAAAATACAAAAAAAAAATATGCAAAATAAAAACATTTGAATGGAAAAATTAAAAAATTATAATTTAATTAATTATTATTCCAATGTTATAATATTCAATCTTTAATCAATTTCAATGTACGTAAACAAAGAATATGAATAAAAAAAAAACTATATATAAATGGATATTTTACACATAAAAAATACGAATTTTTAAACTATATGATTCAATTGTAAATAAATTTCAATATTACAAAACAAAGCATAATATTTTAAAAAATCTAAATATATTAAAAATTAAAATATTTTTATTTTTAATTTAAAGTGAAATGTTTGAAAATTACAAATTTATTAAAATACCATTTTCGCCAACTATTATATTAGTTATTTATATATAGTTATTTAAATTTCCCCAACTATTATATTAGTTGGAGAAAATTCCATTTTAATAAAGAAAAAGAAAAACAAAAAATAATTTTTTTTTTATTTTTGTTTTCAATTGTTAAATTTGTTTAGTTCGATTAAATTACTAAGTCACATAATAAACAATATAATAATAAATACATTTAGTACTAAACTGAAACTTTGGGAGTAGAATCGGAAGATCTGAAAGACCTCTCGAAAATCTCATGTTGTCAATGGTGGTTGTTCTATCATAAATCCGCTATAATTCCAGTCTACAGTTATTTTGTAACAGTTGCTCAATGCCTTTGACTGCCGATAAAACTAAGACACAAAGCCAAAGGCCCGAAAAGCTCAAAATTGGCCGCAAAATTGTTTCGACTCCAACAACAATAACAATAACAACAACAACCATTTTTGCAAGGCGCGTTAAACAAAGCGCTTCCGTTCAGAATGCGGCTTAGAGCCAGGTCAAAAACAACAGCAACTGAAACTGAAACTGGGCCAACATCATATATAAAACTCATAGAAGACAAGCAGAAGAAGCAACAACATCACTCCTCAACTCTGTGGAGAGGTCTTCGAAGTCTTCGTTTCGGGTTGGGTCTCAAGTTCATTTCAACGGCTGGTTGGGCAGCCCAACTTTGCCTCTTCAAAGAGACCTTTGCAACGTTTACAACAAAAGGCTGACAGACAACTGCAACAACAACAATAGCAACAACAACTCTAAACAACTTGAAACAACAACAGCAACAACGTTGTCGTCACATGCAGTCAAATTTATTTGTTCATCTTGATCTATGAAAGCATAAAATTTTATGGAGCATTATGAAAGAGTTTTCAGTGCGGCGTTTTTCTTTCTTATTTTGTTTTTCTTTTCGTTTTTTTTTTGGTAGAACAAAAGAAATAAATACCCCAAAAGTGATGATATCCCCCCGGACTAACATACCACTAGTCTGTATCTATGGCTGTCTTGCCATTTGACAGACAGACAGACGGATAGACAGACAGACAGACAAAAAGACAAGCACTGACAGACAGCTTGGACACCTTCTGGGAGAATTGCTCAGCTGCAAGTCAATTGCTTGTTGCTATAGCACTGGCGTCAGCTGTTAATTGCTGCCTGCCGCCAACGGCGCACTGAAATGTCAAACGGTCACTCAGACACGCCCACAAATGTAAAGCCTGACAAGTCTGCCTCTATCTTTGATATCCTCTGCTGTGGCTGCTTCTTTATCAGGTTTTCTTATATTTTTTCTCATTTTTTTTTCCTTTTTTTTTTTGATAATTACAGACACTTAGCTAATATTATTGCAGCTGCTTTAGGCGCCTCTCTCTCAATCTATCTTTATCTCTCTCTATCTCTCTATCTCTCTCTCTCTCTATCTATCTCTCTATCTCTATCTCTCTCTCTCTCTCTATCTCTCTCTCTCTCTTAGACATTCTTCTCTACATTCAGTCTATGAATCTTACAAAATATCATTAACGCAACGCCGCAGCATGCAAATTGTTTATGATTTATATACCCCGCATAGCTGAACTGCAGCTAATGAGGTAGTTTGATTAATGAGATGCTTGTTGGGGGCACTTAGAATTGCAATATTAACAACATTCTTCATAAATATTTAAGAGTAAACTTATCAGTTATGATATTT
Organism: Drosophila quadrilineata; assembly: GCA_018150725.1. Classification (NCBI taxonomy): domain Eukaryota; kingdom Metazoa; phylum Arthropoda; class Insecta; order Diptera; family Drosophilidae; genus Drosophila; species Drosophila quadrilineata. The sequence continues at coordinate 640,408 of JAECWN010000407.1, forward strand.
GCTTTCTTTGTTGCTTTAATTGATGTGCTTCAAATCGCACTAGTTTAAAGATATAATTTCATTTTATAACTATTAAATGTAAAATAGAATAGAAAATAAAGAATGACTTTAAGAAAAATATATATATTTTTGAATTTTTGAAGTTTTTAACTTAATTTAATTTAAGTTTTGTTACTTTTCTTATAATTGAAATTCATTACTCTATAAATAGAAACAAAAACATCAACGAGTTTTCTTTTTGTTTAAAAGATTTCGAGATTTGAAATTCCCTTTGTAAAGTGCTATTAAAGTGAAACGCAGTGTATGTATATAAGATAAAAATATATAGTTATAACAAAATAATACTGAACTATGTTTGATTTTTTTTTAACAAATTGTACATAGAGAGAAATAAAAAATAAACAATAATAATAACATAAAAAATAATAATAACATAAACAATAATAATAACATAAAATTAAATTTATATAAAATTCTATTATTTTTCAAACATAATATATAATAATATAAACTGTAGTCGAAATAAAACAAATATTAAATTATTAAATGACAACAAATTATAGTCCTTAATTTTTTTGTTTCGTAATTTTTAGCATATATTATAAGAATAGTATATAGTATAGTATACTATATAGATAGAATAGTATAGTATATTTATATAGTATAAAATAGTATATTATATAGTATAGTATTTAATTTAATATGTTAGTATAATAATAACCAAATTTTGAAAATACATTTATTTTATTTATTTTAAAAATATAATATATTTTAATTTTTTTATATTAATTTTTTGTATAATTTTTATATGGTTTTTAATTTAATATTATAGTATAATAATAATCGAAGTTGTAAAATACATTTATTTGATTAATTTTTTCATTTTAATTTTTTTATTTATATTGTTATTTTATTAATTATTGTATAACAATACACTTCTAATACTTCATTAATCAAATCTATGTCCATTTAATTTTTTTTAGGGTAACTGCTAGTCGACTACGCCCGCAATTCCTATTGACAGTCACCCAAAATTCCCGATCCCATAATAAATGCCCTAAATTTGGAATGACATTAGATACAAATATAATACTATGTGATGAGACTCACGGCGACTGTCGCTGGAATTGAGATGAGGCCCAGATCCGCCCCGGGGCAACAGTAGGCGGATGTGAATATCGGGTTTTTACCAACAACAACAATAGCAATCGAAAATAACAACAACAGAAATTTTAAGTGAATTGGAAACTTGTTGGATCTGCTTTTGTTTTGTTTTGCGGTTGAAAGTTAAAACTAGAATTTATGAGCGATTTGTTGGGGGGCTTTTGGTTTTGGTCTTCATCAATGTAAATTGACTGTGACTGCGACTGTCACGGTGACGGTAACTATCACTGTGACTGTGACTGTGACTAAAATTAGTAGATCAATCCATAAAGCGGAGGATGCTGTTAATTTCTTGCTAATTTCTATATGACTCTGAACCGCTAATAGCTTGAGAGAGCTGCTCTAATGGAGCTTAGAGGGATTCAAGCCCAAGATCTATAACGGCGGCAGGAAGGTCACCATGAATCACAGACCCCAGACAGACAACCTCAACCTACACACACTCTCTCACACATGATCTTAGACAACTGAACTGTTGTTTGATTGAAGTCATCAGCATCAGCATCACCGTCATCATCGTCATCGTTCTCGTTATTTATTGTCTTTTTGCATAAATTAATATAAAGTCGAATTTGTACAATAAACCATAGACAATACTTGGATCCATAATTCCAGAGGTTCGATGACTCGCCAAAGCCTAATAAACACATAAACATAAACAATGCTGATCTATCGATCGATCGATGGATCGTTTCTATTGATCGCCCACAATAATATCTCAGATCCAACATTCAAAGCAACAAAAAGCGCATTGTCGTAAATCTGCATATCATTAATCTTCCACAATATTCAGAGTTCTCAAATCTCAGCATATCAGTTTAATGATTTCATAATCACAGCATCTATCACATTATAATATTTTGTAGTTCCCCCCCAATCATCTCTAACAAGGGGGGCGTAACCAACTAATCTGAACGCATCTCTTAGCCCTTTATGATATGTTTGTTTGTAACTGAAGGTCAATTCAGTAATTGAAGTTCAATGAATACTCGGGACGGCATATGTTTTAACTTTGTTACAGATCATCTCAAGATCATGAGTCTTGTTAACAAATCATTTGCCTATAACTATTTAATGATAGTCTACTTAACAGCCTTTGAGACAGAGTTCTCCAGTGAAACTTGCCTTGAGTCTAAACCCAAAAATTACCATAGTAAATCAATGTAAACTTCTGTAATTTGGTAACAAATAATAAAGTGCAATTATGTATTAACAACGTTATTTAATTGCTGAAAGCTTCTATTATTGAAAATATATCAATGAAATAAAGTTTACTAGTTTTCTTAAGACCGTAAATAAGAAAAAATATAGAAAAAAAATTAGAAAAATTTCTAATGAACCTAATCAAAAATTAAAGTTTTTTACAACTTTTCCGCTTAAGGATGTGCTCAAAAATCAATTCATTTTTTCAAAATTTGCGCTTGCAATTTTTGAGCGCTTAAAACTTTATCAAAAATCAACCGATATTGTTGAAATTTTGATTTCTGAAATTTACTTTGATCATATAATTAATATTCTGCATCAAAAGTTTGTTCACTAACATCCTATTTAAATTTTTGACATTTTTACCAATTTATTATACAATATCAACCCTTAACAATATCATGAAAATTTTTTAAAAAAAATTCCATCACTTTAAACATTCTGTTTTTTAAATTTTGACATTTTTGACATTTTTGACCACTTTATCATAGAATATCATTTCTTAACAATATAATGAAAAATTTAAAAAAAAATTCCTTCAATCAAAAAATTCTGCCATCAGTAATTTCCGTTAAGTAGTTTTTTTATAAATAGTCCAAAAGTAAATAAAAATAGCCCTAAAGTTTAATTTTTAAAGAATTTCAAATTTTTGCTTAATTTAAAAAATTTGTACTGAAAACTTCAACTTATTATCATATACTTAAAGTGAAGCTGCCGTGGGAGTTTCCCAAAATTATGCACAGAAATGTTGATGCTTTACAGTTGTATATGGCTCTAAAGGAACTCGGTAAAAGATAGAAAGAGAGAGAGAGAGAGAGAGAAAGAGATAGAAAGAGATGGGCTGAGGAATTTGTATTGTAGCGAAATGAAGCCAAAATACGCCCACATAAATTAACGAGCATTTTATTTACAACCAATCGACACTTTTACCACATTGCTCCCATTATTTGGGTTTATTTCAGTATATATATATATATTTTTTTTTTGTATTTTTTGCCGATTTCGTTTTGTTGTTCACTTTTGGTATTTTATTTTTATTGGTATATAAATTTTAATGCCATTTTAATTTGGCCGGCACCTTACGCCCCATTTGCATAACTTTTTTTTTTTTTTTTTGGTTGGCAACAATGAGTTAATTTGCTCCTTTTTGTATTGGCAACTGTGTCCCTCTCTCTCTCTCTCACTCCCTCTCTCTCTCTCTCTCTGCGTCTCTCAATCTCTATCCCTTTTCAGTTTTTTGGATGGATGGATGGATGGAGTGACTCTCTGAGAGTGTGGATCGAACGCTCGTGCTGCGTTTTAAATTTAACGTTCAATTAAATTTTATTGTTTCGTACATAATGAAGAAATAAAATGAGCCGACATTGCCGCCGCCAGGCAGACAACAGCCCCAACAACAACAACAACAGCAACAACAGCAAAAAGCGCAGCATCAGCAGTTGGCAGTTGCAGCATATCCAATGGAGCTTGGCGCTTTGCGGCAAGCAAATTGTTGCATGCCACAGCGACGCCGCTGACCTTCGCAATTTGCTTTTTTTTTTTTGATTGTGGTATTTTGATTTTGATTGCTGCTGCCTGCACTTGATTTTTCAATTTCAATAAAGAATACCCTGTAGAGGGAGGTAGCGAAGGGTGGTCTCAATCAGCGGGAAAAACTAAAGTTGCTAGTAAAAATATTTATTCATAAGTAATAAGTAACTAAGTGGGCATGCCCGACGAACAATTACCACTCAATGTCTTCAACTCAACTCAAATCGGCGATGATGTTTCGTTTTGACTTGAAGTTATTTGTATTTTCGAGTCGACGGGCAACGCCCCCTACCGTGAATTTGTGGAATGCCCCCAATTTGCCGCAGACATGAATATGCGCCATCATTTGTTAATTATGCGTATTATTTGCAACATTTTTAAATGCGATATGCAGACAGGCCACTGAAAGATTGAGCATGTAATTTAAATTCGAAACTTGCTTAAAGTATTTCTTACTTTTTTTACAAAATATAAATATGATAAAGTATATAAAGAAATAAAAGAAAAAATAACATTGTTCATCTCTGCTGACAGTGACCTTTAAGCCAAATAGCTGCAGTTAAGTTTCATATGAATTGTTGTGCCCCACGGGCGAAACTCCCTCCGAGGATGGAAATATTGCGTATACGCCAAGTGTGTCGCGTTGACGCCCACAGCCAAAAATGTTTAACTACATTTATATTTATTATGAACATTTCAAAACATTTAACACATTTTTCAACAAGACAATTTCTTTATGTTAAATGTTAAATATTTTTAAAGGATTTTTTTGCGACGATTATGAATTGCAAAGTATTCGAACTCTACTTTAAAATTATTATTATTATTATAATAATAATTATTTTTTATTTATTTGAAAATAGAAAAATTTATAAATTTTATAAATTTGAAAATAGTTTTGGCATATTTTTACTTTTTTTGCAAAATATTCGAACTCTACTTTAAAATTATTTTTATTATTATAATAATAATTATTTTTTTTTATTTGAAAATAGAAAAATTTATAAATTTTATAAATTTGAAAATAGTTTTGGCATATTTTTACTTTTTTTGCAAAATATTCGAACTCTACTTTAAAATTATTATTATTATTATTATAATAATAATTATTTTTTATTTATTTGAAAATAGAAAAATTTATAAATTTTATAAATTTATAAATAGTTTTGGCATATTTTTACTTTTATTAAATTGATTTATAGTGACAATATTCGATAAAAATGTTTAATCTGAAATTCATATTATTATATTATTTATTATTATTTAATTATTGATATTATTTATATTTATTTATTTAAATATCAACTTAATTTTATCAAATTTGAAAAACAAAGAGATTTTTTTAATATATAATATTTTTTTAAATTATTTTATGTTTACTATAAAATTATAAAAATACTTAGCATTCCTTTTAAATTGCCAAATCTTTTTTCAAATTGAAAAATTGTGTAAGAAATTCGTATTTATCTTTTTAAATGTACTTACATCATTTTTTTTCTTTTATTTTCATTAAAAGGCAATTTAAAATATATTCAAAGTCAATTTCTTGAAAAAAGATGCTATATATTTTTTCAATTTTTTTTTTTAAATATTTTTTATTTTGTGTTAATGTTTCTTTTTTTTGAAGTCATTTCCGCATAAAGATATCCCATGGTGCGTCGCACGCATTTTAATGATAACATTTAATTTGTTTTAATTTGATTTTGGATTTGATTTTAATCTTGTCTATATGGTTTATGACTTCATTTTCGAGGGGGGTTTAATGAACCTGGCCAAAATGGCAAGGACATTGGCAGCACGCTCGAGTGTTGGAGTATTGGCGCCAAAACATCAATTAAACATGCACCGTTAAGGTTTGTTAATAATCAATTAAAAAGCTGCGAAATGAGAGGCAGTAAAGAAACAAGAAGCAGCCGTTGTTATGGCCACGCTAACATAGCTCTAATGGCCAACAAATTAATGATGTCTTCACTCACAACTGCTGCTGCTGCTGCTCAAATATCATTTGAATTTTAATTCCATTTGTTGGCCATTCATTGCGGCAATTTGGCCAAGTTAATACCCCACCCACCCACGTTACGCGTTGTTACGCATTGTTATTTTATAATTGCTGAACTTGAACTTTTTGCTTTAATCAAGCGTTACTTTGCCAACTAAACCTACCCCCCCCCTCCTACCCCTCCGCCATAACTCCCCCCATCACTATCCCTCTCTTTTGTTTCACATATAATTTGTTAATTGTATTACTTAAAAGTTGAGTGTTTATATTTATATTTATCGCAGCTGACCTTTTGCAATTCTTAACTTCACTTCAGTCATCAACAGTCACCTCACTTGGCCAATACCCCCCTCCATCACCTCCTCCCCCGCCTATCAACAAAATGGCCAAGCAATTAGCCAATGTTAAGCACCGCGTCTCTTCACAATTCTGACTTTTTTTTTTGTTGTTTTGTTTTGTTTCCAAAAAAAAACAGATTCTGTAGATTTCTGTAAATTTCTGCCTCTGTAGTTTGACGAAGACTCGCAAAAAATGCTCAATGATAATGACATTCGGCCAAATCTTAATACCCTGTAACCTCCAGCAGCTTCAGTTGTGAATTACCTAACACGATATACGGAATTTTAACTGTTGCTTCTTGACTTGACATTGGCATAACTTTGCCAAAAATAAACTAGAAATGATTGTGATCATATTAATCATCTGCATTCAAAGGTTGTTTACAATCAGTGTTTTTAGATTTCAAAGTGCACCAAAATCGATTTTTCTCAAAATCAACACTTTCATAACTTTGAAGTGTCATAACTTTGCCAAAAATCATCTAATTTTAATGAAATTTGCATTTTTGGAAATTATTTTTACCATGTTATAAGACTGCATTTAAAGTTTCTTCAAAATCGGAGTATTTAAATTTTCGAAATTTTTGACCCACTTTTCCATACTAACCCCTTGACAATGTCATCAAAACTGAAAAAATTTTCGATTCTAATTTTTTTGTGCCTTATCAATTCTAGGACTCAATACAAGAATTCTGCTTTTTATTTGAGGTGTTTTGGATCAGTAATTATTGAGATATCGCCAAAAATGTTCAAAAAGAAGACTCAAAATCTCAATTTTCGTAAGTTGACCTCTATTGTAACTTTGAAGTGCCATAACTTTGTCAAAAATCATCCGATTTTATTGATATTTGCATTTTTGGAAATGACTTTGATCATGTTATAAGACTGCATTAAAAGTTTGTTCAAAAAAGGCGGTCTAAAATTTTCGAATTTTATGACCCACTTTTCCATACTAACCCCTTGACAATGTCATCAAAAATGGAAAATTTTCCGATTCTAAGTTTTATGTGCCTAATTGATTCTAGGACTCAATACAAGAATTCTGCTTTTTATTTCAGGTGTTTTGGATCAGTATTTATTGAGATATCGCCAAAAATGTACAAAAAGAAGACTCAAAATCTCAATGTTCGTAAGTTGACCTCTATTGTAACTTTGAAGTTCCATAACTTTGTCAAAAATCATCCGATTTTAATGAAATTTGCATTTTTGGAAATAATATTCATACTATATTTATTCTATATTCAAAGTTTGTTCTAAAATTAGCATTCTACTTCTTATTTGAGGTGTTTCGATGACGATTTTCTGAGATATGCCCAAAAATTTACTTGTATTATTTTCAATTCATTTCCATTACAATAATTTCATAGGTATTTTCGTTTTTTTTTTTAGCTTAGTAATATGTTAGGGTATTTGCCAGTCGGGTCGTTTAACAGAACGCTGAACTATCTGGAAGTTATTTGATTCATTGTTATTAATATGGACATTCGTCAACACCAATTAAATGCGATTACAATTGTTGGACTGTGATTCCGCACCACAAAAAATAATGAAAATAGAAATCAGAAGCGAAATGGAAATAAAAATAAAAATGACTTTAAGATGCGCAAATTGCTTCAGAATTGAGTTATTTGAGTGTTTAAATAGTCGAGACAGAAGTACTATAAATAATTAATCAGGAATTTCGTTTGTTTGTATTAGTGAGTACACACTGTATCGGAGTCTGGGATTGGGTTTCGGCAACAGGAAAACCCCCCTCTGATTGTTGTCTGAATAATCTGGAAGGTTTGCTTTGGCTAATGAATCGAGCCCGGGGGCCATGCAAATATCAAGACAGAAAACTTATGGAATGCCAACAATGCAAACATCTGACACACACAATGATACCCTCTACTCTGCCGGGGGTTAAGGTGTAAATTATTAGTTAGTCAGCGGCGGGGCGTGGCACTTGTCAATGCAGTTGCCAGCGAACAGATCCATCAATCGGCCAGAAAAAATGCAAATCAAAAATAAAATAGTAAATTGAAATACACAAATTTGTTTAAAACAAATCGTTGACTATAAATATTTATTGAATTTAGCCGACAAATGCGCCGACTGCGCTAATTTATGGTGAAAGTGTCTCCAACTGCCATGTTTATGTTTTTTATTTTTTTTTGTTTATCGGCCAGTTACATAACAAGATATTCCGCGTACACACATAATTATTATAATTATTGTATTTCTTTATTTATTTATTGAATTCATTTAAATTAGTTTTATTTTTTTTTTTGAACCTGTCGCCAAAAAAAAAAACATTAATTTAGACAAACAGCCGACGATTAGCGGCATATCCATAAGTTGAGCCCTTGCTGAGCAACAAATTAGTCACAGTTTTTTTTTTTTGTTTATTAACAAATTACTAAATATGGCAAATTCAAACAACCTGATGATGGCCAAGCTTGTTTACGCTTAAATGAAAAGGCAACAGCAGCAGAGGTTCTTAACGAGAACAAGCTGAATCTCTGGCACATTAATATGCCAAGCGACGTACGAAAGTTCATTAAAGCTTAAAGCTCAGAAGTGTTCCAGGCAAAAGCTCAAACTCTTTACACGCACTTCACAAAGATTATTAACAAAATGTTGCATAAATTTATACTTAGTATATTAATAATAAAAGCAATTCTTTTGAAAGCTCATTAAATAGTCTTTAAAGCTTAAAGCTCAGATGCGTAATAGGCTAAAGCTCAGTGGCTTTACAGGCAGTTCAAAAACATTAGTAACAAACTGTTGCATACATTTATCTTGAACATATTAATAACAATAATCATTATTTGAAAAGCTCATTAAAGTTCTCTAAAGTTTAAAGCTCAGAAGTGTCACAGGCAAAAACTCAGTGAGTTTACAGGCACTTCAAAAAGAATATTTCGAAAATATTTGATAAATTAGTCTTCAGTATATTAATAATAAAAGCAATTCTTTTAAAAGCTCACCAAAGCTCAAAAGCGCATTAAATTTGGAAATTTGGCAATTCCCAGAGGCTTCACAGGCACTTCTAAAAGGTTATTCAAAAAATCTTTGAAAAGAACATTTCAAATATACTTACAAAAAGAAACAATTCTTTTTTTCAATGCACAAGAAAACTTCAAAGCTTCTTAACTTTCAAATAAAGCGTGGTAAATTTCAGTGGCTTCAAAAATAATATTAACAAAATTTATCATGAATATTAAAAACAGAGCTCTTCTTCAAATCACTTGAAAGCTCAAAATCACCTTAAGCTAGGAACTTAGCCCGGTGATTTCTACGTTGAAAGCAACTTAGTGAATTTAAAAATACCACAAACTAAAACCCACTTTCAGCTCGTGTCATTGCTGTTTCTGAATCTATCTACATTGCTCTGCACGCTCCCACAGTCTATCCAATAAGTCAAACTTAAATTGAGGCAAAACAATGTGAGCTAAGTTGACTTGTAGGGCACTTGAAACTGCCAAAAATAGAAATATAGATGGCCACATATAGTGTTCCCTTACGTACTTGATCAAAAATTCTGGCGGTGTCTGGGGCATTACTTCCGATTGCCTCGCTGCTCTGAAGTGTGCACAGAAAATAGATGATGAAGAACAAGAAGAAGCAGAAGAAGATGTGGCAGATTTCTGTGATGTGAATTTCAGTGTCAAAGAGCGGTGGGTACAACAAGTGCGCAGCTGTTTTGAAGATGGAAACCGATGCGAAACAGGAACCAAAACATAAAACACATGACACAAAAGAGCCAGAGACCGACCCCCAAAGCAGACGTTGAAAATCACAATTTATGATAATTTTTGTTGGTGGAAGAGAGACCCGGTAAAAAGAAAACGGCCACCAAAAGGGTCACATAAGTTGGCGGAAAATATATAAGGTAAAGTGGAATCAGCAACTTCTTGGATTTGTGTCTTAATCCGACACTCAAAGTTGTTGATGCCCGACCGTTGCCTTTCTAACTTGTCTGCTGTACTTTTTTCTTTGACTGTGAAACACTTTGCTTCCACATTGTAATGAGAGCCGTTGGCGTGCACGACTTGACCTCAGCGTGTTAATTGCTATTTTCCCCAACCGCAGAGCGGTCGGTGCCGAGGGGGGACACTTGATGAGGTCCAACAACTCAACACACACACACCCACACACACACCAGTCAAGCAGTCGAACTTGCAACCTGCCAACTGTTAATCTCTGCCTAAATGCGTACAGCTTCGGGGTAATGTTAATGTTAATGTTAATCTTAATGTTAATGGCAATTGTTTAGGCTGTTACATACATATGTAGGTATGTATGTGCTTATGACTGCGGTTTTGTCTCTGACTGTCTGACTACTCTTCATACTGCCCCTTGTCTGCTGTTTCGCCTCCTTTTTCACTTGTTGCCACGATTCGCGATTCTCCTGCACTTGTGATTGCTACCAATTGCGCGTGTAATTGACCTCGCATATTTGTCTCTGTCCACTAGCTGCCCTAAAGTCATCTGTTATACGCCCCCTCTCGCTCATCACACACTTCCTTTCTCTCATTAACCCTTTTTCGTTCAAATAGTTAAAATTTTAGATGCTTTGTTTTAACCTCTTTGTTGAACTTTGACTAAAAATATAGAAATTTGATCTGTTATTTACCACGTTAATTATGACTAAACAGTGTATGCAATTTACTAATCATATAATATTATAAATTGTTATTTAAATTAATTTTCGATTAAATACATGTTTATTGGCGTCTCATATACTTTGCTATGCTTTGAAAATAACTGCCGCTAGCAAAGTTGGCGCCATCTGTAGTCAATTTCTCAGTTCAGCGTTGCCAATCAAATAGCGAACTGTTTTGATCTTCGCATTGCCAACCATACCATTGAACCAATTGGGATTCTGAACAAATGCGATTTAGTCGCTTTGCCAACTAGCTACGCAAGCGCAACAGTTACTAATCACTAAATTATTCTTACTTATTTAAAACACTTTAAAAGTACTGGAGTAAGAGAATATTTCAAATTTGCATTTCAAAAGTATATTAAAACTGCTTTAAGCCGCAAATTTTTAAGTTTACAGCAAGCAGAAAAAACTGCCCGCGTTGCCAACCAGCTGCAAACTGCTTTACCAGCTGCTCTTGGCAAGTTGCTTTCGTACACATTTTATTTCAAGCAAAAATACAAAAATGTACGATATAACATCGATTTCATATAAATTATGAATTGCATATGTAAACTTTTAATTTCATTTACTTGAATTTATTTGCACAACTTTCGAAATGCTGTCGATCGATTGACACCGCGAATCACATGAACTGAACTAGTTCACCAAGTTATCGATTGTGAACCAGCAGCAGCAAGCGGCAAGAATATTCGAAAAAAAACTACTAACAAGCGCCAACAAAAGAAAATCGAATTAAGTGAAATTGAAGTTAAATGTAAATTTAAGAAAAAACAAAGTGCACCATGTCGAACAACAATAACCACAGCAACAACAATCACAATCACAATGGAGATTCACCCAAGTTGGCAATGCTGCTGCAGGCAAAGGATCCGGCGCACGCCCAGGCGATTGGATATATGCGGGAGTTCAACAGTCAGGCGGCGGCATATCATCTCCTGAAGAATGACGAGTCCCTGGTACATCTGCAACGATCCATTGCCTTGCTGGGCACCAAAGTGCCCGCCCACTGCTATGCACCTGGTGCCGGCAACTTGGAGCTGGCCAAGTTCTTTGTGGATCTGCATGCGCTGATGAGTTCCCTGGACGGGGACAGCGACGCCATGTGGTCATGTGTGACGTTGCTGCAGCACTGCAGCCGCAATCTGGAGACACGCCAAGCCATCGTCCAACAGTACTGTTTTGTGCCGCTGCTAAGTTATCTGCTGACCAGGACAACGAAGCCGGAGCGGGTGCAGCGTCTGCTGCTCCTGCTGCAGGACCTCACCTATGGCATCAGCATTGGGTGGGAGGAGCCGTATCTGGTGACGCTGTTGGAGCATCTGGTGGACATGGTGCACAGCGTCGATGATGCGGATGCCGATGCCACCAGCGGCGACAACTCCCAGGCTCAATTGGCGCTCTCCATAATCGTGAACCTCTGCTACAAGAACTTTGTGGTGCTGTTCCTCTTCCTGCGCAGCGTCAACATCTCCAGCTTCAGCCGGCGCATACAACACAACGGCCTGCTGGCCTACAAGATGCTCATCATACTCTCCGAGGATGTCCACGCCTTCGAGCAGCGGGAACTGCACACGTTCCTAAGGACCGCCTTCGCCGGCATGGAGGATTGCCTGAAGCACTGGAATGTGCCACAGCTGCGGCATATTGTGGACTTTTTGCTGGACGCCCAGTGCCATGCGGGATTACAGCGCGCCATGTTGAGTCACACCCACTACTGTGAGGACATGGAGCGGCTGCTGAATGTGAGTAGAGAGAGAGAGAGAAGGATCTGACGGAGATAAGCAACCTATAATCTCTTAATCTCCCTTACAGCAAATTGAGGCACGCTCTCAGCTGGATGATGGTACCGAAGACAGCCGGAAGCATCAACAATGTTGCATGCAGCTCATATTCCAGCTCATCGGCCATGTGTTGGAGCTGTCCGAGCACAACGAATCCATCAGCCTGGATGCCATCACCCCTCGTCTCTATGAGCTGCTCTGCGACTGGTTGGAGTCGGAGTACTGTGCCATCGCCGCCATAGAGCTGCTGGCCACACTGCTGCGCCTGGGGAAGCGTGCTGCAGTTGCTCAACTCATAGCCCGGGAACCCGCCAATGTGGTCAAGCTGGTGCAGAGCGCGGAGCGGAGTGAGACGAAGCCCAAACAGGTCACAGCCATACTGAGGTTGCTATTGACTCTGCTGGGGGAATCCAAGACGGAGAAGCTGGTGCTGTCCAAGATTAGTGAATCCTACTTTGACAAGATACTGGGCGCACCTTTGGCACTGCTGCCACAGCTGCTCAGCCTGCAAACGCTGCCCGAGGACGTGGTGGAGCAGTGCGTCTACTGCCTCCAGCTGCTCATCAACTTTGCCAGCATCGCCAAGAAGGCGTACTTTGAGAAATGCTGCTCCATGCTGGAGGTGCCGCAGCTCCAGTATGCCTTGGCACGCGCTATGCTCAGTGGCAATGAGCAGCTGGTGGCCGCCATGCTCCAAATAGCCCAATTCGAACACTTTCCCAAAGCGAAAGTAGCCAAGGTAAGACTTGAGATTGTACCAAGTGGGAATCCTTTAAATCCTTCCCTGCACTTTTCAGTTTGTGGCCACCATCAGCAGCAATTCCACTCCGGCAGCCACCACTGGAGTTGCGCCTGCCACCGATCAGGCTGATCAGTGGCGGAATCTCAGCACCATACTCAAGTCTCATCGCACCTTCATCGACAAGGAGTTGGCGCAACGTGTCAATGCCTTGATCGATTCCATCGCACAGACCTTGAAACGCAATGAGCTGCAATCGGCGCCCGTTTCCCAGGTCATTGAACTCTATAACCATCGCATCGATTCCCTCAACTCGACCACCCAACACATGCAGCAGCGCCTGGAGCAGGCCAGCCTCCAGCTTACGCATGCCACGCAGCTCACCAATGTCCAAAATGCCGAACTGCAGCAGTTCCAAACCAAGAACTTTGAGCTGCTAATCAGCCAGGAACGGTAAGAGACCACAACATTTATCCAAAACCTTATCCTTATCCAAATGACATTCCTTTTCAAAATCGACTCACTTTTGCTAAAGTTAAGGAATATACACATTTTTGGCAAATATCTCGGGAAATATTCCTCGGAAACACCTCCAATAAAAAGCAGAATGCTAGTTTCGAGTCCTAGAATCAATTAGAGCAAAAAATCAAAATCGAAAAATTTTCCATTTTTAGTGATTTTGCGAAGGTATGCAAAACTGGTCAAAAAGTCGAAAAATTATAATAGCCTATTTTCAACAAACTTTGAATGTAGAATATTAATAGTATAAATATCAAAATGCAAATTTAATCAAAATCTGATGATTTTTGACAAAGTTATGGCACTTCAAAGTTAGAATAGGGGTCAACTTACGAAATTGGAGATTTTGAGTCATCTTTTTGTACATTTTTGGCGATATCTCAATAAATACTGATCCAAAACACCTCAAATAAAAAGCAGAATTCTTGTTTTGAGTCCTAGAATCAATAAGGCACAACAAAATTAGAATCGAAAATTTTTTCATTTTTGATGACATTGTCAAGGGGTTAGTATGGAAAAGTGGGTCAAAAAATTCGGATATTTAAAAACGCCGATTCTCAACAAACTTTTAATGTATAATAATTATAGTATAAAAATCATTTCCAAAAATGAAAATTTCATCAAAATCAGATGATTTTTGAGAAAGTTATGGCACTTTAAAGTTAAAATAGCGGTCAACTCACGAAAATTGGATTTTGAGTCTTCTTTTTGTACGTTTCTGGCGATATCTCAAGAAATACTGATCCAAAACACCTCAAATAAAAAGCAGAATTCTTGTTTTGAGTCCTAGAATCAACTAGGTACAAAAAAATTAGAATCGAAAATTTTTTAATTTTTTTTGTCTCAGGGTTAGTATGGAAAAGAGGGTCATAAAATTAGAAAATTTAAAAACTCCGATTTCAAACAAACTTTTAATGCAGTCTTATAACATGATAAAAGTCATTTCCAAAAATGCAAATTTCATCAGAATCGGATGATTTTTGACATAGTTATGGTAGTTCAAAGTTTGGTAATACTCATTCTTCAAAAATTTGGATTCTTTGTCAATTTTGACTAATTTTGAGTTGTATAGAAATATGTTAACATTTTTGTATTTTGAGTGATTTTTTGGCACATTTGAGGCCATATCTCGAGAACTACTCATCGGACATACATCATAGACCAGAATGTTAGTTTTGAGTCAAGAAAATTATTAGACTTTGGTACTAACTTTAAATGCAGTCTAAAAATAGAACCAAAATCATTTACGAAAGTCTAAATTTTATAGAAATCGGTTAGGTTTTAGAAAATAAGATGTTTGTCAAAATCTTTAAGCTTTTATATTTCGTATAACTTCCACTAATTCGTACCTCTCTTCGCAGCCTACAAACCCAATGCAAGGATCTCAAGGCACAGGCCACACAACTGAAAACGAATCTGAGTGATTTGCTTAAGCGTTGGTCGGAAACCTCCGAGCAGCTGCAGACCAACGAGCGTCGTCTCTCCGTCAAGCAGGCGGAAATCCAAGGACTGCAAAAGGATTGCGAGGAACTGCGACACAATCTGAGCGCCAAGAACGAGGAGCTCACCAAACTGGAAGCGCTCAGCAAGGATAATGTAAGCACCATAGATATAACACTAATTCGATCTCTAAATGTCCTCTGTCTTTTTTAGTGTCAACGAATTGAGAAGCTCAAGAAATCTGTTATTGCGTACGAACAAGATATAAAGGATAAAATGCGAACCATCGAGGAACGCAGTGCGGAACTGGCCAAGGTGCATAAGGCGCTTGAGGAGCAACGCGACGCCCGCAAGAAATCTGAAGATTTAGTCAGTGTCCTTGAAACGCAGTTGCAAGAGAAGAAGGAACAAATCGAGAATCTTGAAATGGAACAAAAGGAAACGGAAGATCTTCGAAAGACCATTATGAGTCTCATGGAGAGCAAAAAACCGAAACGAAAAGCATAATCCTTGTCCCCTAATCGCACACTCACTGACTAAGTAGTAGCACTTAAGTATTATTTTTAAACAATATTATTATTAAATTTATACGATTTTAACATATTCTAAAGAAGCATGCATTTTATCTTATTTAATCTTGAATTGCAACATTATCATCGTAACAGACTCAGAATTACTTGCCTGCTAGCTGACAAAAGCTGACAGATAGGTAGTGGTCCCTTTTCCGATGCCCCTAAAACTATGCTACACTTAAAAACCATTTTCACTAACGAATTATTATTGACATGCCAAAAGTATGCAATACTCAATTGGACACTATATAATTGGAGTCGAATATTTTTTCATTTTAATATTAATGTAGAATAGCTCAATTCCAAAAATGCCCATTTCATCAAATTCGGATGATTTTTGACAAAGCTTTGAGTCTTCTTTTTGAACATTTTTGGCGATATCTCAATAAATACTGATCCAAAACACCTCAAATAAAAAGCAGAATTCTTGTTTTGAGTCCTAGAATCAATTATGCACAAAAAAATAAGAATCGAAAATTTTTTCATTTTTTATGTCATTGTCAAGGGGTTAGTATGGAAAAGTGGGTCAAAAAATTCGAAAATTTAAAAACGCCTTTTTTGAACAAACTTTTAATGCAGACTTATAACATGATAAAAGTCATTTCCAAAAATGCAAATTTCATTAAAATTGGATGATTTTTGGCAAAGTTATGACACTTCAAAGTTAGAATAGGGGTCAACTTACGAAAATTGAGATTTTGAGTCTTCTTTTTGTACATTTTTGGCGATATCTCAAGAAATACTAATCGAAAACACCTCAAATAAAAAGCAGAATTTTTGTTTTGAGTCCTAAAATCATCTAGGGACAAAAAATTAGAATCGAAATTTTTTTCATTTTTGACGACATTGTCAAGGGGTTAGTATGGAAAAGAGGGTCAAAAAATTCGAAAATTTAAAAACGCCTTTTTTGAACAAACTTTGAATGCAGTCTTATAACATGATAATAGTCATTTCCAAAAATGCATATTTCATCAAAATTGGATGATTTTTGGCAAAGTTATGGAACTTCAAAGTTACAATATAGGTCAACTTACGAAAATTGAGATTTTGAGTGTTCTTTTTGTACATTTTTGGCGATATCTCGAGAAATACTGATCCAAAACACCTCAAATAAAAAGCAGAATTCTTGTATTGAGTCCTAGAAACAATTATGCACAAAAAAATTAGAATCGAAAATTTTTTCATTTTTGATCACATTGTCAAGGGGTTAGTATGGAAAAAAGGGTCAAAAAATTCGAAAATCTAAAAACGCCCTTTTTGAACAAACTTTTAATGCAGACTTATAACATGATAAAATTCATTCCCAAAAATGTAAATTTCATCAAAATTGGATGATTTTTGGCAAAGTTATGGAACTTCAAAGTTACAATATAGGTCAACTTACGAAAATTGAGATTTTGAGTGTTCTTTTTGTACATTTTTGGCGATATCTCGAGAAATACTGATCCAAAACACCTCAAATAAAAAGCAGAATTCTTGTATTGAGTCCTATAATCAATTATGCACAAAAAAATTAGAATCGAAAATTTTTTCATTTTTGATCACATTGTCAAGGGGTTAGTATGGAAAAGGGGGTCAAAAAATTCGAAAATCTAAAAACGCCCTTTTTGAACAAACTTTTAATGCAAACTTATAATATGATAAAAGTCATTTCCAAAAATGCAAATTTCATCAAAATTGTATGATTTTTGGCAAAGTTATGGAACTTCAAAGTTACAATATAGGTCAACTTACGAAAATTGAGATTTTGAGTGTTCTTTTTGTACATTTTTGGCGATATCTCGAGAAATACTGATCCAAAACACCTCAAATAAAAAGCAGAATTCTTGTATTGAGTCCTAGAAACAATTATGCACAAAAAAATTAGAATCGAAAATTTTTTCATTTTTGATCACATTGTCAAGGGGTTAGTATGGAAAAAAGGGTCAAAAAATTCGAAAATCTAAAAACGCCCTTTTTGAACAAACTTTTAATGCAGACTTATAACATGATAAAATTCATTCCCAAAAATGTAAATTTCATCAAAATTGGATGATTTTTGGCAAAGTTATGGAACTTCAAAGTTACAATATAGGTCAACTTACGAAAATTGAGATTTTGAGTGTTCTTTTTGTACATTTTTGGCGATATCTCGAGAAATACTGATCCAAAACACCTCAAATAAAAAGCAGAATTCTTGTATTGAGTCCTAGAATCAATTATGCACAAAAAAATTAGAATCGAAAATTTTTCCATTTTTGATCACATTGTCAAGGGGTTAGTATGGAAAAGGGGGTCAAAAAATTCGAAAATCTAAAAACGCCCTTTTTGAACAAACTTTTAATGCAAACTTATAATATGATAAAAGTCATTTCCAAAAATGCAAATTTCATCAAAATTGTATGATTTTTGGCAAAGTTATGGAACTTCAAAGTTACAATATAGGTCAACTTACGAAAATTGAGATTTTGAGTGTTCTTTTTGTACATTTTTGGCGATATCTCGAGAAATACTGATCCAAAACACCTCAAATAAAAAGCAGAATTCTTGTATTGAGTCCTAGAAACAATTATGCACAAAAAAATTAGAATCGAAAATTTTTTCATTTTTGATCACATTGTCAAGGGGTTAGTATGGAAAAGGGGGTCAAAAAATTCGAAAATCTAAAAACGCCCTTTTTGAACAAACTTTTAATGCAAACTTATAACATGATAAAAGTCATTTCCAAAAATGCAAATTTCATCAAAATTGGATGATTTTTGGCAAAGTTATGGAACTTCAAAGTTAGAACATAGGTCAACTTACGAAAATTGAGATTTTCAGTCTTCTTTTCGTACATTTTTGGCGATTACTCAATAAATACTGATCCAAAACACCTCAAATAAAAAGCAGAATTCTTGTTTTGAGTCCAAGAATCGATTAGGCACAAAAAAATTAGAATCGAAAATTTTTTCATTTTTGATCACATTGTCAAGGGGTTAGTATGGAAAAGGGGGTCAAAAACTTCGAAAATCTAAAAACGCCCTTTTTGAACAAACTTTTAATGCAAACTTATAACATGATAAAAGTCATTTCCAAAAATGCAAATTTCATCAAAATTGGATGATTTTTGGCAAAGTTATGGAACTTCAAAGTTACAATATAGGTCAACTTACGAAAATTGAGATTTTGAGTGTTCTTTTTGTACATTTTTGGCGATATCTCGAGAAATACTGATCCAAAACACCTCAAATAAAAAGCAGAATTCTTGTATTGAGTCCTAGAATCAATTATGCACAAAAAAATTAGAATCGAAAATTTTTTCATTTTTGATCACATTGTCAAGGGGTTAATATGGAAAAAAGGGTCAAAAAATTCGAAAATCTAAAAACGCCCTTTTTGAACAAACGTTTAATGCAGACTTATAACATGATAAAATTCATTCCCAAAAATGTAAATTTCATCAAAATTGGATGATTTTTGGCAAAGTTATGGAACTTCAAAGTTATAATATAGGTCAACTTACGAAAATTGAGATTTTGAGTGTTCTTTTTGTACATTTTTGGCGATATCTCGAGAAATACTGATCCAAAACACCTCAAATAAAAAGCAGAATTCTTGTATTGAGTCCTAGAATCAATTATGCACAAAAAAATTAGAATCGAAAATTTTTTCATTTTTGATCACATTGTCAAGGGGTTAGTATGGAAAAGGGGGTCAAAAAATTCGAAAATCTAAAAACGCCCTTTTTGAACAAACGTTTAATGCAAACTTATAATATGATAAAAATCATTTCCAAAAATGCAAATTTCATCAAAATTGTATGATTTTTGGCAAAGTTATGGAACTTCAAAGTTACAATATAGGTCAACTTACGAAAATTGAGATTTTGAGTCTTCTTTTTGTACATTTTTGGCGATATCTCAAGAAATACAAATCGAAAAAACCTCAAATAAGTAGCAGAATTCTTGTTTTGAGTCCTAGAATCAATTAGGGACAACAAAATTAGAATCGAAAATTTTTTCATTTTTTATGTCATTGTCAAGGGGTTAGTATGGAAAAGTAGGTCAAAAAATTCGAAAATTTAAAAACGCCTTTTTTGAACAAACTTTGAATGCAGTCTTATAACATGATAATAGTCATTTCCAAAAATGCATATTTCATCAAAATTGGATGATTTTTGGCAAAGTTATGGAACTTCAAAGTTAGATTAGGGGTTAACTTACGAAAATTGAGATTTTGAGTGTTCTTTTTGTACATTTTTGGCGATATCTCGAGAAATACCAATTGAAAACACCTCAAATAAAAAGCCAAATATTTGTTTTGAGTCCTAGAATCATCTAGGGACAAAAAAATTAGAATCGAAATTTTTTTCATTTTTGATGACACTGCCAAGGGGTTAGTATGGAAAAGTGGGTCAATAAAGTCGTAAATTTAAAAACGCCTTTTTTGAACAAACTTTGAATGTAGAATATGAATATGTATGAATATGAATTCTTAATATTTATGAAAGGCCAAAAAATACAAACAACTCTTTTTGTTAATCAGCAAAATTAAATTAAATGGATTTTGTAAAGTGTGTCAAGAAATCCTGGCAAGGGGGATCTCTTACTCTCTACGATTGACATCGAGGTATACTTATGTATGGCTTTGTATCAGTAAGTGTTTTATGCATGTTGTATGCAAATGAGCTCAGCTAATAAGCCAAGGTGGAGAAGCGGGTCCGCAATTGTCTGACAGCTGTCAGAGGGATCTCAGAAATATCGACAAGAAGGGAGATGCAGATGGAGGTAGCGAGAGATGCCTCATAACTGGTCTGAGGAATACGTTTCGTAAACAGCAGCCAGCTGCAAATACAATGTAACAACTACTACCTTTACCTACACCCAAGACTTGTGCGGAGGACTCCTCTGGCTCAAGCAGAGCATCTGCTGCTGTCGCCGCCGCAGGAGTCTCTCTCTCTCACTGGCAACATAAACAAAGTAGCACAAGAAAACGTGAGGGAAGGAGGGATCGAGGGAGGGAGGGAACACACACTTATCGATACGTTTTTGGCACACTTTTGACAGGGCTGTCCATATGTGGCATAATGTGGAAGATGAGGAATGAGCGACGACGAGAAGCATGAGGACGCGTCGTCCAGGGAGGGAAGAAACACATGGCACAACGAACGCAGCAAGGATGTCGATAAGATGTGCGAATAAAGCAACATGTGCACATAAATACAATATGATGACAATGTCCGAACTTTGATAGACTCGAGGGGGATACACATACATACCTACCTAGTGGGTTGGGAAGGGGAGTGCGGTGGCCATGTGGGAGAGTTCCCTTAATACGCTTACACATTCATAAACATGTTGAGCTCAAGCAATATAAATGCCAGCGGCACATGCGGCTATATTGACAAATCATTAAGGTGGCATGGCAAAGGGTGCACGCGGGGCGGCGGGGCGGTGGGGCTGGCGGGGTGGTGCCACCAAAGGTTGCCCCCCTTATGTTCGCTGCTGCCACTTGGCAATATTTGTACAAATATTTGTGTTACTTTTTCTTTGCTGCTGTTGTTTTTTTTTGCGCCAACATTTCAAGTATGAAGCGAAGTAAAAGAAAACGGAGAATGGCAGAGAAGAGTGGATAAGGGATAGAGAGAGAGAGAGAAAAAGAGGGAAATCACATGGGGGAGGAGGGTTGGCGTTGCAAGGCGTGAGAAAAGTGGAGTGAAAATTGTTTGCATTACATTTATGCTTATTATTGCCTCAAATACCCTGTAAAATCAATATCAAAGGGAATATGCGTAATAAGAGATGAGAAAAAATTTTTGAAAAATATTTTGATTAAATTTCGTTGAGCGTTTAAACTATAGATAGTCTTATCATACTAAAAATAATATCATTATAATAATAAAATAAAATCCAAAAATCCATAAAATTTTAACAGAAAAAAAACTATATAAAAGGGTATTTTTAAGTGACTTATAGATAAATTTAATACTTTTACTTTTTTGAAATTCATAAAAAAAATTTTATGAAATATAAAAAGCAATTTAATGTGAGTTTGAACTATTTATTGACCAGAACGAACATATCACGAAATATCATGAAATTTTGTAGACCACCAAAAAATAAGTGAATAACAAAAGAAAAGGGAAAAATAGTAATAGAAAGAGGCAGAGACACAGAGAGAAAATGGAGAGAGAGAGAGAGAGAGAGAGAGAGAGAGAGATGGAGAGCTGTAAATAATTAAAATTCATTGTCCATACAGTAAGTTAAAGTGCTGAAATTGTCACTTTGGTTTTCGCTTAATTAACAAACTCATGAGACAAAGTCACCCTCATTGTAGGAACACCACTCAAAGGGATGGTTATGTGAGGGGTATCCTCACTAGGAAGGGGGTGGTTGCGACAACAGATTTACGCATTTTAATAAGAAAACTTTGCATATTAGAACATTTTTCCCAGGCATAAATCTGTTAACAAATTGGCATAGATGGGGAAACATATATTGTTAAAGAAAATGGCAACGAAATATATCTCAAAAGTCGAGGTTACTCGACATCTAATTACAGTGTAAAACAGATATCCGGTTTCTACCTGAGAACATAGTCTTCTGCTTCTTCTTCAACTTTTATCATATAATGTTGAAAAATTGTAGACAATTTCGGTGGCTGTTCTTGATGATAGTTTATGACGGGGCAAGCGGCAAGTGGCAAGGGGCAAGAGGCAGGCACTGTAAATGTCTTTTTTATGATCTAGTTCTTGCCACACACAGACACGGCCACAGCCAGAGTGGCTTCCACGAATAGCAATTTGCATTGACCTCGCTCTAGCCACCATCCCCTGTCTCTGTCTCTGTCTCTGCCACAATCTTCCGTCTCATTCCACATGAGAGTTAAACAAATGCTCATTAGTGTTGCACGTGCCGTGGCGCCACCTTATCAAGTCCATGGATTGTTAGTGTTAACAGCGCTGAACAAACACAAATTGCGCTACGATAACCAAACCAACCACCCACCGCCTCCCACTCAAACAACCCCCTTGCGACATACCCTGTAAATCATAATGTCTCAACTTCTATTCCAATTTGAACAATTCAACAGCCCAATTAATATATCAGCGAAGTAAACTGCAGCTGGGCAGCTGAAATCTCTGCTGCTTGCTGCCTGCCACATTTTGTGGCACAGCATGATATCTGCATGATATGCGGGTGCACCTGCCTGCACATTTATCAAACTGTTGCAACTTGCAACAACAATTGAAAGAATTGAAAGGGAATCGTAGTCAAAGAGAACCAGAAAATCAATTGAAAACCAAAAAAAAAAGATGAAAATCAAATTCAATTGTTCAAATTTGCCAGGCAAGATGAAGTCGATGGAAAAATAGAAGAGAAGAAAGGAGAAGAGAATAGAGGAGACGAGAGGAGTCTAGTCATGTGTCGGGGAATTGAGAATAAAGGAATAAATTCTACATAAAAGGATAGATGGGAATATACTGCACTTCTTGAGGCAAAGGGTAGTTATGACTATGGGGTCACAGAATTAACAAAAAAGGGTCTCAAAAGGCAAAACGCACTTTTCAAGTATACCCTCTAAATGTAGCACGAATTTTAGGGTAGTATGAACTGCCTTAAAAATCAAAGACAATGTTTAATATCCTAGAGGCATATTATAAAATTTGTAACCAGGTTTTTGTATAGAATTAACACTGGGGAACCATTTTAAATTATTGTCTTAGGCTAAAAAACAATACAAATGTATGCTCTTACTTAAATACCCTATAAAAATGTATGACCTTTTTTTAAATACCCTATAAAAATCCACTCAAAATGTGTTTCAAATAATTTCAAAAGCACTTACCGAAAATGTCTTGGAAACTGCAACTTTTGATTTCATTTTTAATTGTTCAGCAAACTTTCAACAAACAAGCATATACCCTGTAAATATAGCAAAATATGAAGTATTTGTTGAGTATTTGAAATATTGAAGAATACTATTAAGATACATTGTAAATATAATAATAAAAATAATAATAAATAAATTTAAATTTAAAGAAGCAGAAAATAATTTATTTGAAAAACTCTATAGTATTTTCTAGTCGATCATTTTCATTTAATTTTTTCTGATCTGCCTGTCGCTTGGATCCTACTGTAGACAACCATGATAACTACTGATTTTAATGATGTCTCTGAATTTTTTTTTGCATTTTTTTCAGGCATTAACAATAACAATTTATTGTGGCCAAAAATTCAAGTAAAAAGATTCGCTTTCAACTCGAAATTTAATTGAAATGAGAAAGAAAAAAACACTAAGATGGGTTTCATTACAGGTTTTTTTTTATTTGTTTTTGGTTTTTTTGTTGGGTATTCCCATTTGAAAGGGCACTTTGCAGTTGAAAGCAATTTATATTCGTTTTATCGTTTATCGCCTTTTTGTGTTGTTTTGTTTTTATTTTTTCTGAGCTATTTTTGGGCAAAGCGCACCCAACGGACGTAGCCAAAGATAACACAATAAATTAGCCGAGAAATGTCTGTTCAAGCGGATGAAGGGGGGGAACCACGTTTGGGGAATACCTCTGCTCCCCAATCCACATGTCCCTTTCAAAGGAAACTATGTAGAGTCCAACAGGAAAGTAGAACAAACACCAAAGACAAATGGCACTTGTGGGGAGTAAACATTACTCTCCTTCGTCTCAGTTTCCAAAATCCAATTGCTTTGGCAATCCCCCCATTTCCAACTTCAATCGATTTTAAATTTATCAGCTTAAGGTGTTGTCTACTGAATATATGCTGATAAAGCAAAGCTCCATATCCTGTCTGGCACTCTCTCTCTCTCTGACTCTCTCTCCCTCGCTCTATCTATATCTCTCAGACATATCCTTAGACTTCCTTTCGCGCGAAATTCAATTTTCCCGCAGACAGACAGCGACAGTTCCTTCGTCTTCTCCAGACTGTGGCAAATTAATAGCCAAATCACATTAGCACACGACTCTAGGCCTATTACACGGCACTACCCCTATATATATATATATATTTATCAGAAAAGAGAAAGAAGAAGGAGCAGCCGAGTTGCCATGGGGGTAGCTCGAAGTCAAGTCGAAATCACAAAATGCGAAATTTCCGTTTTTTTAGTCCTTTTGTTGACGTTAATGTCGTTGCTGTGGCAAATTGTTAAGTGCAGGGCATAAAAAATTAGCGAAAGTGTAGTTAGGGTAGGGTAGCGACGACTGAAAGTATACCTCGAAAAAATATTCAAAAAATATATATAGAAAGTTTCAGAGACCACGAAAAGAGGTTCATACTTAAAGAATGATACTTAAAAACATATTTATAATTAACTAATAATAGTTTTAGATAAGTTGGGGTATACACGAATTAAAGATATCCTAAATGTGCCTTTTCAAAAGTATCAAGAGATAATTCTAAGTTATGTATAATATTAGAAAAACCCAAGAAAATAAAATCTAATATGAAATATCCTCGTCAACATCATCTACAACATCTAACCCCAATTATACATTAAACTAATTCCAAAAGAATCTAAAGAAAATTTTAAGTTATGAAGAAATATCAAATATGCCCTAGATAATATCTACAACATCTAAAGAAAATATAGACAAACAAGGTATAAGAAATTCCCTAGAATGTCTCGGCAACTTCACAAAAATTATGAAGTTTTAGCTAAAATATACTCTGAAATTTTCGTTCTTTTTTAACTCTAATCAAAGTGCTGCAGAATAGCACCAAATTTTTGAAAATAATCTCCCACTCTACAAACCTTTAACTACTTTTACAGGGTATCTGTCATACTAATTAAAAACTGCATAATTAGCTAAATTTTATAGCTTTATAGACTTACACGAAAACCTATATATATTCAAAGGCCCTCCACATCATTTTTATGTACTACCTCATTCTCCGCTTTTACAGGGTATCCCCGCTACTTAAGCATGCATGACAATGGCAACCCTCACATTATATACATTTTTTTTTTTGGCATTCGACAACTGTTGAAAATTGCAAATTGATGTTGAAATTCGATTGCTTTGACTTCAATTTGAGCCCCCGACAAAAACTAACCTTGATTTTAATTTTTGGCTAGGGAAACTTTTAACTAACTTTGCGCACAATTTAAATCAATTTTGAAGTTCAGGATCGACTAATTCAGTAGTGTACATATATATGCATATGTAATCCTGAACTATAGCCCATAACATTCCCACTTCTCTATCTCTTCCTCTCTTCCTAGATAGCTTCCATGTCATTCGCTTCGATGGGATTCGCGCTTCGCTGAGCTTTTGGTGATGGGGATATCCATTGATTGGGCTGAGTATGGGTTGGGCTGAGTATGGGTTGGGATGTGCTCTATAAGGGGTGGCCATCTGTAGAGTGCTCACATCATAATAATGCAATAAAGCAAGCCATGCTTTCTCTCTCTTTCTCTTCCCCTCCATCTCTCTCTCACACTCTTTTGCTCTGTCTGCTGTTTGATATTTGCTTTTTATCAATGCGCATAAAAAAATAGTGGCAAAAACTATGAAGGATATTCAAACATATATAGGGTTAGCTATCTCTTTCTTACACTATTTTCCTCCCTTTTCGCACTTATGACTGCTCTCTCTCTCTTTTTTATTTCTTTACCACCTCCCTGTCTTTTTCATTTCAGCTCTAATAAAAATCGAGTTTTGCTTTCAACTTGTCCCAAGAAATTCGAAAAAAGAGCAACATATGAGCTGCAAGTAGAGTTGCCACCGCCCACAGCCATGGCTAATATTACAGGGTATAGCTTGATTTCGTGTATATGCATCTGTATCTGTATAATATTGCTTTCCACAGGCAGCATTTGCGGTTGCACTACTGTCGGCAGCCGCAATTTGAGGAGGCAGTCTGTCTGCCGGGGAAGTTTGTCTCTGCCACATTGGGTGGCATTTGCGTCTTGTGGTTGCCTGCCACATGTGCAACAAGTTAGCACAGAATGTGGTCAAAATACATGTGGATAAATTAATTGCAGTTGACAGCTGCAAGGCAACAACATTTTACAATCTGACTGAAATCATAACTTCGAAATGTCTTTAAATTGAGCATAAACAATAGCTGACTGCTATGAGAGGCAAACAGGCATGTTCAGGAAACTTAAGAAACAACAGTTAATTTGTTAAAAATAAATATTAATTTAAAAATATAAAAAAGCTGTTCAACAACTTTACAATTTTCAGCCCTCTTTTTTCAATATTTAAAAAATAGTTTAGAAGTTTAACTGAGACAACATTTAAATTTTCTTGTTTTATGCTGCTACATGACAAAAGCTGATTGGTATAATATAGTAAACGTAGATTGAGCTGAAAAATTTTTGACAACCATAACAATCATTAATTTTTGTCTCATTTTCTATATTTTGAAGCATGTCAAAAGCTGACTGATATATGAGACAATTATGCAAACAACAGTTAATTTGTTAAAAAAATATTAATTGAAGATGAAATTATCAGAAAATTTAAAAAACTGTTCACAACTTGCAATTTTCATCCCATTTTTTCAATTTTAAAAAATTGTTTAGAAATTTAACTGAGACAACATTAAAATTTTCTTGCTTTATGCTGCTGCATGACAAAAGCTGATTGGTATAATATATTATATGTAGATTGAGTTGAAAAATATTTGACAACCACAACTAATTAATTTTTGATTTACTTTCTATATTTTGAAGCATGTCAAAAGCTGCCTGCTATATGAGACAATTACGCATATTTTAAGTTATGCTTGAAGAATTTAAGAATTTAAACTTGAAGAACTCTGTAGCCTTTTAAACTCTTAGTAGACAGTTGTAAAGATACGTTGGGAATCAGTATGGGAAACAGACTCCCACAAACTTAAATCCATAGTTCCACAGGACAGGTCACATGCGGACAAGGACTACTTGCAGTTGGAGGCAAACTCCTAATGCAATCATTTCAATAAAATTCATTTCTTGTAAAGAGGTCTGGCGGCAACTGTGGGTGGGATTGGATTTCTCAAGAGGCTAAGTGAGTGTGTGTGAGAATCAAAACCTCCCCAGAGACAATGATAAAACGTGACAAATGCGAAGCTCGATGG
This sequence comes from Drosophila quadrilineata, assembly GCA_018150725.1. Classification (NCBI taxonomy): domain Eukaryota; kingdom Metazoa; phylum Arthropoda; class Insecta; order Diptera; family Drosophilidae; genus Drosophila; species Drosophila quadrilineata. The sequence goes on from JAECWN010000407.1 coordinate 668,385, forward strand.
ATTAGTTTTGTGAGTTGGGAAATGCGTCCTATTCCTCATAGACATCATCATATTGAGCAACTGCCAGCATGAGAAACTGCGAGTAGAATCATTCAAATTGATACCCAGCTGTGAGAGACAGTCCGAGAAAGAGAGAGAGAGAAAAATGAAGAGAATTTTGAATTGTCTGTTTTGGGTCTTCGTTTTCTTATTCCTGGGCTGTGGCGCTTTAAATTCAATTCAATTTATAAATGCATTTCTATTAAAAGGGAATTTGTTAAGAGTTTTACGTCTCCCCCCTCTCTCTCTTCCCTGTGCACTTGAACTTGTGCCTTATCGTACACACACACACACACACATACACACTCGCACACTCGCACACACCACTAACCAAAGTCATTACAACAACTGTTCGGATTCGTTTGCAATTGAGTTTCGCCGCATTGGGCATGCATTTTCCACATTTTCCACACTTTCCTGACGTTTTTCCTGACTGAAGAGCCGCTCAATTAATTATGCGCATTTTCAAAACGCTTCGCTGACTAAATGATAACAAAACGAGCCGTTAGACAGGCTGAGGAACGCAGGGAAAGAGATGAACAGAAACAGAGAGGGGCGATAGTCGTAGAATAAGTGTTAAGTAGCGCCTAAGAAATACCCTGGAAAAAATATCTTCTAATTTCGAGAACTAAAGATAATTGAACACAAATTCATAAAATATTAATAAAATTAGCTACAAATTCCTCTATCTTTCGTATAAGTAAAAGAAGTACTCGTTCATAAATAAAATACATAGAAATACGCACTTTAAAAATCCAATAGATGGTTAGAGAATAACATAAAAGTATCTCGTACCTTATTTAGAAATCTTTGATACATATAAATATATATAATATATAAATTTAGTATAAAATAGTACTCAAGAGAGAAAATAATTAGATTAGTAAAGGAAAACCACGAAGAGGAACAATTTAACACGGATTTCTCTTATCTCGTACATTTTTTTTTTATCTTCAAAAATCTGATAAAAGTCTCTTTCAATTTATAAATAACATAGAAGTGAGAAATAATATTTTTTTTTTAATTAATAAACAACAAAAACTTGCCCAACAATAAACCGAATTTTAAGTATCTCGTACTATTGCTGTGAAATTCGAAAATTGAGATTGGAAATTTTAAACGCAATATAAAGGTTTTCTTTAAGTAAATTACTACTTAAAATTTTAATAGCAAATTTATCAAAACTATATACCTGTTTTACTTGGTAATTTTACAGGGTATAACAAGTCGTGTCGAAAATCACAGTGCTCAAACTACACACGAAAAACACAAGTGTTTTCATGCTTGGCTTATGGACGTTTCATGTTCGAGCATGGAAAGACGACATAGGAGCCAAGACCGCCACCAAGACTACCTAAGACGTACCCAGTACCCCGTAACCCCGTCTCCGACACTGTCCCTATCCCTCTGACTCTCTTTCTCTCTCACTCTAGACTAGAGTGGAGGACTAGAGTGCCTAGCTCATTGGTTACCCGCACCGCATTTATGGGTTGCCGCTTGGGCGCTGATAACTTAACGGCATCAAGTACTTTTCGAAGTGAACGAAAGAGATGGGGAAAGGGAGAGAGAGGAGAGAAAGAGAAAAACAGAGAGAGAGTGAGAGAGAGAGAGATGTTGTGCACTTCCTGTGCAACCAACGTTGTTAAATTGATTTGGTTTTAATTGTTTTTCGCTGCACTTGAACGCATTTTGCAGTTGATGCATGAAAAACAGTCTCAAAAAAAAAAAAAAATGAACAAAGTATGAAATTCAAACTTCTCATACACATATTTCAAAATTCCAATGACACTCGAGCCGAGATAACAGCGGGTGGTTAAAGAGACACAGCGACACTAACAATTCCAAATTGAAGAAGGAAACTGACAATTAAAATCAATTTCCTTTGTCTTTAATCACCAACAACTCTATTTCAATTCCATTCGTGGAATTTTCACAATTCCGAAACTGACAATTTTTGCCACAATATTTATTGATTTTCGCAGACCGAAATAGAGTTTTTCCTGATGCGACATGATGCAACTTTGACTGGGAAAAATGTGTGTGTGTTCGATATTTCCACCCCCGAAATTGCCAATGAAATTTTGGACATACTACAGAGAAAATACCGCCCCCGGCATACAAATACACACAGCGGGTTGCGGCTAGACAGCATACTTCACTCTCACTCTCTGTCTCTATCTCTATCTCTGTCTCTGTATCTAGCTGCCTCACACTGCCACACTTCCTACTGCCTCCCTCACTCTCACTCTCATTCTCTCTCTCTCTCTGTTGGTCTTTATGTATTTGATTTGGGTTTTCAGGCGCTCAATAATAAAGTCCTCTTAAATCTTTTTTGGTCAAATTGCATTTGGGTCTTTGCGTTTGAGCAAGAATTAAAAGGATATGCCTCAGCAATAACCTCTCAACCCCGCCATCACCCTCTTCCCCTAACCTCTCTCTATTCCTTTCTCCAATGTTTGGGGGTTGAACTGCTCCCGGACAGTGTCAACAAGCGGAGGGAAAGGCATGTCCCATCAATATGTATAAGATGTTCTTTTACTCTCTCTCTCTCTCTCCTCCTCCCTTTTCTATTCATATTTCATCGTCTTCCCTCTCCGTCTATATTCGTTACTCGTCCTCTGCAAACAAATGCCTCATTTCAATTGTGGCCATAATATCGCACATAATCTTGTCAAAGTACGTATACTGCTGGTAGTAACTGTAGCATACAATTTCCTCTTGAATTTCGAGCCTAATTGTTGCATTGCCTTCGTCTCTCTCTCTCTCTCTCTCTTAGTCTCTCTCTCTGTCTCTCTCAGTCTCTCTCTCTCTCTCTTTCTCTATTTTATATCTATCTCCATCTGTATTTGTTGTTTGAAATAATGCCAAAATACTCCACAAACATCTCATTTTTAACCTTAAGCCAAAAAACTACAAGAAAAGAGACGAACAAATTAAAACAAAAATCTCTAACCTGAAGAGTTGAAATTTATTTAATAATTAGAGATGTGCAAACGATATACGTAAGCAGATCGTGAGTGGAAGAGAGTATAATAGTGAGAGGAAGAAAAGAGAGCAAATAAGATAATGCATAAATTAACTAATAATAATATATTACGTAGTGCCTGAAATTTGAGAAAAAAAACTTTTTTGGTAATTTTTCAAACCGATTTTTGGCCTTATTTCGAGAAATACTCATCGGAAAACCCTCAAATAAGTTGAAATTTGCTAGTTATGAGCCAAAGAATCAATAGGAGAAAAAAATTTAAAATCAAAATTTTTTCCTTTTTGAGAATTTTGATAATATAGAAAAGTAAACAAAAAAGTCGAAAATTTAAAAACGACGATTTTGAGCTACACTTTGAATGCAGAATAAAAATAAAATTGAAAACCTTAAAAGAACTGCAACTTTCATTAAAATCGGTAGATTTTTGGCAAATTTATGAAAGTTACAAGTTAGGAAGCAGCTGAAATTGTGAAAATTCGGCTTATGAGACACAGCTTGGCACATTTTTGGCCATATCTCAGAAAATATCCATGAGAAACACCCCAAATAAGAAGTAGAGCGCAAGTTTTAAGACTCAGAATCGATTAGAGCCAAAAAATTAGAATCGACAAATTTTCAACTAGTGGTGATTATGTCAAGAGGTTGGTATGGAAAGAAGAGGGTCAACAAATTAGTAGTAGGGATTGACTTTATACTAAGATATGGTAATAAAGAGTGTTTTTTTTAGTCTTCTTTAATAACCTGTAAAAATTCCATGTTAATTAGTTAATGAATTTTCTCAAAAAAATTTAAAAAAAATTTCCGACTTTGCAAAACCCTAATAATAGAAGAGATTCATTTCAAATAGATCTTTTCTTAAGTTAACCTAAGCTGAATTTGTTTCTGCCTGCATGTAATGTGACATTATCAATGTTTGCTAAACAGCTCAATTTCCGGTTACAAATCTACAGAGAACTCTATACACAACTCAAAACGATCTGTGTTCAAACGTTGCTCAACCTTAGACAGTTCATCTCTAACAGCTCAACTCAATAGGCATTCAGTTCAGTTGAGTTAAAGATAAATCTACAATTCAGTACAAAACAAAACATAAAAAAAATGAGAAAAACAAAATCAAATGTTTTCAGTTCAACGAATTTCAAATGAAGCAAAAAAAAAAAACAAAAGAGAAAAGAAAAGAAAGAAACAAGCTGCTTTTGTGCTCTGGGCGATGTAGTTATACAAAAGTATCTTAAAGATACGCGAAAAAAAAATGAGAGAGAGAAAACAAAATTAAAACCGAAAATAACTCATTGTTTTCTTAGATTTGCATCTACTTAGGACCCAAAGAGCCTACATATGTCCGTCTCTGTGTCTCCGCCTCGGTTTGCATTGGGAAACATTGTTTGGTTTGCGGATTAGTTGTTGGGCATAGATTTTCAGCATTCAGATAAGGAAAACAAAAATAATACTGTCGATATTTGAATACGTCACAAAGTGTGCTCCTTATAGACATATATATATATATATTTATAATATATATAAGATCTATATTTTGCTTTCATGTTTTCATAGTTCATTAACACAAGGCCTGAAATGGGGCACACATGTTGCACACGTTCGAGGGATTAAAACGTTGCAGGGATTTCATCAAGTATTCGCAAAAAGGTTAAAGTGTATGACAGAGATAGATAGACTATGGAAGAGGGAGATGGCGTACATATTACTGAGTTTATGACAAAGCTAAAACGGAAATATTAGCTTCATTTACTCCTGAGAGGGGTGCAGGAGAAGCGGGGAGCGATAGCTCCTTTTAATTAGAGTCGGCATTGTTCCAAAAGTTCTCTCTATATCCCTCTTTATCCCTCCGCAGTAACCTCACTATCCGTCTCTTTCCATAGGTCGCAAACACACACACACAGAGAGCGACCTTTAACAGCTGTTCACACAGCCAAGCGACACACACATCCTGTCGCATCCTTTTTTTTTTTTTTTTTTTTTTTTGTTTAATAGTACGTCGTCGTCTCCTGTCGTCGGGCTGCTGGCCTGACTTGCGGTTTCGAATTTCACTTTAAAAGGCAATCAATGAAACAGCCCCGACAACTCCCGCTCCCCTTCCTTATACGATATGTATGTGGTAGCTACCCCTACTCATCATACACGCTTATTATCATTACTTTTTCTCGCTCAATATTTTTTCTTTTTCTTTTTTCAACTTCAGCAATCCTCCTCCTCTCCAAGAAGGGATCAATGTAATTTTATACTTTACTTTATACGCCATTGATTTCAACTCTGCTTCTTCTGCTTCTTCTTCCCTCACTTTGTTCTCGTGAGTTATTTTTTTATGAATGTAAACAGTTACTGACCCTTAACGAAAATTATGAGCATTAATAACATAAATACATAAATATTTAATGGAGTTGCGTTGCCTGCAGAACATGTGGCGTATACGCAATCTATATATATTTTTCAAAGTTCATTTTTTTTTTGTGTCCGGATATTGCGAATTTTTAATATAATTATGAACTCACTGAAAGGTTTTTTTTTGAAGTACCGTGCAGCTGTGGAGGGCATAAAGAGCGGGCAATGTAGAAAAATCTTAAATGAAAATAACTTGAACTTTATGAAATTTATAGAATTTTTTTCAATTTTTTTTTAAATTTATTTTAAACTGTATAAAAAATCTTAACTGACAATAACTTGAACTCTATGAAATCTATGAAATCTATAGCATTTTTCTTATCTGAACGTAATTTGAACTTTATGAATCATTAATTTTAAACTGGATAAAAAATCTTAACTGAAAATAACTTGAACTCTATGAAATCTATATCATTTTTGCCATTTTTTTGGCAAATGGATTGAAACATAATTTTCAAAATATTTTATGATTAAAATTTTTGAATTAGGATTTTACAGACTATATAGTATTACATCTATTATCTATTATCTATTATCTATTATCTATTATCTATTATCTATTATCTATTATCTATTATCTATTATCTATTATCTATTATCTATTATCTATTATCTATTATCTATTATCTATTATCTATTATCTATTATCTATTATATATTTTTATTAAAATATTTAATAATCTTACAAAAAATGTTGAGAAAAATACCAAAAGAAAAAAACTCGTATACTCTAAAAATCTACATTTAAACTTCCTAAAACTAGATCCTTAAGGAATTAAGGAATAGTAAAAAATTTCACAAATATACAAAATGAAATTTCTCTCAAAATATATACAACAAATTCTACTGCTTTACACTTTCAAAAAAAAATTATCAATTCGAAAACTCTACGCATCGACTTATATACCATCAAATCTCCAATCTTTAAATTCCATTCCATACCTCCTGCCCCGCCCACAACTATCTTAACTTTTTCTATGAATAATGCAATTTCCATTATTTCCTGGCAACTCACCTTTAACCAACACAAACTCCTGACTTAAGGGTTAAATGAAAACAAACACGAATTCATCCCCTCACACGTCGAGCAATTCAATTAGAACTCATTCCGACGAAATTATGACGATATGCGAAGAAAACAAGACCATAAAACCCAATAAAAAATAACAACTTTTGTGGCAACTGTGACAACCAGGACTACTCGCTTTTATTTTTTGAAAATTATGACTAATCGCTGTTGACCATATGGGACATTCCTCTCCAGAGAAGAGAGAGAGAGAGGAGAGATGGTGACCAGAAATGCAGTCAATTAAATACAGCTAATTGTTATGCACCCTCAGGCTACAGACTCCAATTAGGGGTAACTCAACTTAAAATGGAAATGGAAATTAAAATAGAAAATACAAAACAGCTTCAGTTTAATTAAAGCAAATGACTAATGCGAAAATTTTCATTCATTTTCATTCACTTAGTTTCTACCTGCGTCATCTATAATTTCTTCAGGTAGAACACAATTAGCCACAGTTCCATCCATCAAAAATCGTACAAAAGGCGCCGAAATGGCCAAAGACAACTACACAACATATGGTCAACAATGGAAATGAGGGTCCACAACCTCGAGGGTTAGTTGAGGATTTTCAATCCATTGCCATCGGCATTTGCAAAATGTTGCAGTACCAGACAATACATGATTGAAATGTGAACTGATCTGATCTCCAAGTGTTTCATAGAAGTGACGGATATTGTGGGGGTAGTCCCAACCCTGGTTGTGTAGGGGTAGTTGTTCAACTACTTATATTCAGTCAGTTGGAAATCTGCGCATTACTTCAACAAAGAACGCATATAATAAGCATTTATGGATTATATGCTAAAATATGCAGATGTACATATATAATCAATCACAATACAAAAACTGAAATGCCGACGTAAAATTTAAAAATGAAAATGACAAAAAAATAATCTACATAGAGTGGAAAATTTGCAACTCTAACAAATAAGACATTCATGTGAGCATTTTAAAACCACATTAGTGAGCAAGATTTCAGAATTTATGGTTTTAAACCACTGGCCAACTTGAAAATGAAAAAATTTCGCTTTTAATTTTTTGTGCCAGATCAGTTCCCTGACTCAAAACGAGCATTGTTTTCTTTATTTGCGATGATTCCGATGAATATTTTCCAAGATATCGCCAAAAATATGAAGAAAAAAAAATTAAAATTGCCCATTTTTACAATATATAAACCACAAACCTTCCAAAACCCATTCAATTTTCAATATTCAGAATTCCAAAATTTCCAACATACGCAAATTAAATACGTTTTCCAACCGAAACAGTCTGCGATTCTGCACAGCTGTCAGCTATAAAATCGTAGTTGGTCTCAGTTATGGCACATATTATAGGGTATTGTCTATATTTTATGTTATGTGTCTGTAGTGCAGATTGTAAATGGCAACGAAAGAGACAAGTTAAAGCATTCAACTGTAAAACTATAAAGCATTGGCAAAAGGTCTGTCATTGTCTCCACACAGCAGAGAGTTGACAAATTTCACACGCACAATGTTTGGCCTGCAAAAAGTGCCATAAAAAAGTTGCTATGAAATTGGGCTGGGCAATCGAGTCTTCCAATTTGATGTAGGGGACGATGGAAGACAATGGAAAAGATTGAACAATAGGCAAAATACACATTTGTCATAGATAGCATTCGGTTGGGGTGTCAACTCTGGCAGCTCTCTGTCTCTCTCTCTCTCTCTTATTGTTTCTTTCTCTTTTTGGCAACAGCGCCTCTATTCATATGAAACTGAAAATGAGAAATGTTATGTAATTAATACGAAGGAAACTCAAGGATATTTATCATGCCGAATCGTATCTCAGATTACATCTATTTACACGGAAATGTGTGCGTTGTTTTGTCAACTCTGGCAGGATGTTCTACGATTTCTAGCTGCAAATGCAATTAACTGCAAAGCTCTCCCCATCAACAAAATTTCGAATGTATTCCAAATGGATGTGATTTTTGGCCGTCTTCTTCTTCTTCTTCTGCATACTCTTAAAACAAATAAACACTTAAGGGAGACTTTGCCACATTTAATGAGGCACAAACTGACAGCAAAGCGATCCACCCGCCAGACAAGAAAACAATTAGAAACAGTCGCGTCGCGTCGCGTCTCGTCTCGAATCACTCACTCAACGGCTGACTGACTGACTGGCAGGTCCTTAAGCAGGACCTCTCGTAAGGTCTCTTTGCCATACGCTAAGTAGCACAGGCAGCACAACATCAAATTGCCCGACCACGTCGCCAGACGCCAATAACAACATCTTGAAGCGGACCACCGGACCCAGACCTATGTATGTATATATCTTCTGTTGGTCCAGCACCAGCTGGAAGAAGTACATGAAATTCTTGCTGAGCTGGGAACGTGCTGAAAACTTGCCTGCCAAAGTCAGGCAGTACGCATGCATTGTTAGGGGCTGATCAGTTGAGACTAGACAACTGTTAGGGAGGCAGGCAATGGCAACTAAGTAGTTTCACCTACTGGGGGGTCTTATAAATAGAACATATCTGTGGGTTCAAGTATAGATTTGATAGTAGATTATTAATGAATCAGGAAGATATATACATAGTTGAGATATGAATATATGAAACTGTTGAGTTCCTTTCTTAACTCTGAGATTACGCTATCATATTAGAGAAAATTTGGGATATTTGCAAATACAAATTTTTGGTCACTATCTTGGAAAATACTCAACGGAAACATCTTAAATAAAAAGCAGAATGCTAGTTTCAAGCCCAAGCACCGATCCGAGTCTAAAAATTCGTCTCAAAAATTGTTCGATTTTTGCAAATTCTGTAAATTCCTAACATAGTTTTCATAGAACACAACTAAACATGTTACTTATTTTTTGACAATCAGCTACGTTTAGTTTAGTCAACAGATTTTAGATATATTTTCATAAGAGATTTTTAATCATATTGATAGAGTTTAAGTTTTCTAAGCCTAATTCTCTACCATATCTATGTATGTAGATATATCTCACATGATGCTAACCGACTATGGATCTGATTTACTTCCCTAACAAACTGAAGCCTGAGTTTCCTGCTGTGTCTGCTGCGTGTCTGTTGAATGTTGAATGTGGCATGTGGAGTTGAGTCGAGTCGGGTCCAGTTGCTGCTGGCTTGCCTCAATCTTGTTGCCTGTGTAAACACACACAAGCACAGACAGACAGAGAGACAGACCGACAGACTGACAGACAGACAAAGTTGCCATGCCGCTAAATCAGGCGTGTACAATTTCAGTTTTTGGCTGCATTTTATGCCACACAATTTGATGTTGATGCCACACACTACTGCTGCTGCCACATTGTCAATGTATGCGTGTGTGTTTGTGTGTGTGTACGTTCATCTCGTTTCTGTGTGTTTTCGAGGGCTGGCAAAGAAATTTTCAAATGTTTGGGCAGCAGATGTTTTTTCCATTTAAACGAAATATCTCTGATCTGTCTTGCTTTTATCTTAAAAGGCTGCCATCATCATGCTATCTCTCTCTTTTGGAACCTCATTCTCCACTTCTCTTTCACTCCATCTCTCTGTCTCTCTGCTTTGACTGTCTGTTTTTTTTAGCTGCTCCTTTTGTGCGCAGGATTCTTTTGTTTGGCCAAGAGATCCTTTTCACACCCGTTCCCGAAAAAAAAAGAATATTAAAAAGATGAAGAAGAAGAAATTGATGCCAGCACTGTGATAAGGCGTAGATAGAGAGAGAGGGAGAGACAAAACTGGGCGTGGCTGATATGTCATTGAAATTATGAACCATATTTATTATATTTAAAAAGAGAGAGCAGAAGAGAAAAAGGAAGAGGGGGGTTGTACAATAAGAGTGGGTTTCTCTGAAGGTGGAAAGTAAAAATACCTCCTGACATACCCCTCGACATAGAACATATAGAGGCTATGACTGCATTAAGCATACTATTTAATCATTTACACACTCCAATTAGACTATATACTAGGGGTGGAGGGTAACTTGAAGGGGGGGTGTCTAACGGATTTTTGGCAGTTCCGGTAGGAAACGCGTGCGGGACACGCGTGCATGCGAGACGAAGCGAATCAATCGGAGGCGGCGCAAACTATGACAGCTGATAAAATTCACTTTGAGAGCTGTAACAAAGTACAGCTGGTGGGTAATTTGAGACAGGCCAAGAGAACGAGAGAGAGAGAGAAAACATAGTGGGAGCTGTGGCAACTCTAAAGGCAACCCTAAACAGCTGACAGCAAGATATTTGCATGCAGTTCGCAAAAAAGTTGCACGGCTTTTTTCAGCTGCCTAAATTTTAATCGACTTTAGTTTCTTATTTCTTTTAATTTTCTTTTAACTGCAAAATTTTATGCCAACTTAACTTTTTTTCAGCTGTAAAAATATTATTCAATACATTTTGCAGCTGCTAAAATTTAAGTCAATTTTTTCATATATTTTTTTGTTGTTGACACTTCCGTTTCCGCTTAGCTGTAAAAACCGAAAAGCAAACATCCTCCAGGACTAACCATAGGTGTGCCATTTCTTCTCCCTGGCAAATTAAGGACATGCATTGGCTATGGTTTTGCTGCCACCCGCAGCTCTAACAACACATCCTCAAATATACGAAAGTCTGTGCCGCCTCAAGTCAAATGCAATTTGCACGCAGTGTGACACTTTCAGACAGACGAAAAGGCGGCGTCTGTTTATACAAATGAGTGTGAACTGTAGTAGTAGCCTGACCAATTTGTCACAATTTCCACAAAAATGCAACTGCAAGTCATAGCAAAGGAAAATACTTTATTATTTTTAAAGAAATCAGTACGTGACAAAGACTATAGTGAGTGCTAAAAGTAGATAACAAAAGTTGACTGTATGAAAAGTGTTGAAAGCAGTAGACTGCATTCAGTCATACCAAACAGCTATTGTCCAGCTTACACCGCCATCTTAAATGACAGCCATAGAAATACTACACGTTGTAGCAGCTAGCTTATGTCTGCATAACAAGCAGCTTTTGTCTAGCACGCATTTTGCGTACTCCGCGGCCATCTTTAACTTATAACTCTATAAGTAAGAAGAAGCAAGCAACTACAGTTTGAGTTCTTAGCAGGCAGCTTTTGTCTATCTACTGCTATTGACCTTGAATTTTTAGTGTATTCAAATTCTCCCACTAAATATTTACGCTACTTAAGCAAATTACGCCACTTTTGGCTACCTGAAAATATCGCCATAATTTAGTGTAGCAGAAATAGCAAAATTCTAGCTAAAACACATGCTGTTTGATCTGTTTTAGCAGTTAATTAATCAATCGATTAACAAGAATTTACAATCGATTGTATCATCATGAAGTCTCATTGACCTTGCCCTCTATGGAAAAACTCTTAAACAATATAGGAAAATAAAAATAATAAAAAAAACAAGTTCATTATGACCCTTGGCTTATAATCAATAGGGCCTAATCTAATATGTAATATGGAAACCCACACAAAAAAACAAAAACAAAAACATATAAAAGCGATATTATTAATGGCATTTTCAGCACACGCTGCGCACAGTGTGTTCCAAGTTCAGCTCGACAAAAAGCGAAATGAAATAAAAACACAACATGAGAGAGCTTCAGATACATTTACAGCCACAACTCAAGCTATAGATACAGATACAAATCTGAAATGTTGAAGCTGCGGTACAAGACGACAGCCCGGCACAAAGCTAATGAAAAATCAATTTAATGCTAATGCAGTTGTTGTTCTTGTTGTTGTTGTTGTTATTATTATCGTTGTTGTTGGGGGTGTACAAGCTTGAAGTTGGGGGCGTGCTGCTTTTAAAACAATCCAACAGATACGACAAAGCAACAACAACTAAGCAAGATCAAGATCAAAAGGTACCAAAAAAAAGACAGACTTTTTTTTCTTCAGCATTCTTTTTAGCAGCATCATAAAAATGTACATATGAGATGTTGTTCCTGTTATTGTTGTTCTTCTTGTTATTGTTATTTTAGGCAAGAGTGGCCCTTTTACTACACACACATACACACACACACACACACAGATGTCTATGCCCATGTGTATTGTGTGTTGTGCCTCAGCGCAGTAAACAAACAAATGGCAACAAAATAAACAAATTCAAGCGCTAACTCTTTGACATGTTCCTAAAGATAGACGATAGAATTGATATTGAAGAAACTGATCAGATAACAGACTAAAAGAAATAGGCAAACAATTACAGAAACATACAATTAAAAAATAAAAGATAAGTATATTTATATTTTTAAATAAAAAAAAATTCCTATATATCAAAGGAACGCAACCATACGCGCAAGTCCTTAATAACATTATTAAGAATTAAATTATCATAAGAATATTTGTTGCGATATGCACGAAATCTGTTTTAAGGTGCCTCCAATTAGCTTTAACTCGAAATCAGTTATATCCTAACTTTAAAATGTCATAACTTTGTCAAAAATCATCGGATTCTGATAAAATTTGCACTTTTGGAAATGATTTTTATACTATAATTATTATACATTAAAAGTTTGTTCAAAAAAGGCGTTTTAAAATTTTCGAATTTTTTGACCCATTTTTCCATACTAACCCCTTGACAATGTCATCAAAAATGAAAAAATTTTCGATTCAAATTTTTTGTGCCTAATTGATTCTAGGACTCAAAACAAGAATTCTGCTTTTTATTTGAGGTGTTTTGGATCAGTATTTATTGAGATATCGCCAGAAACGTATAAAAATATGACTCGAAAGCTCAATTTTCGCAAGTTGACCTCTATTGTAACTTTGAAGTTCCATAACTTTGTCAAAAATCATCCGATTTTGATAAAATTTGCATTTTTGGAAATTATATTTACACTATTCATATTCTACATTCAAAGTTTGTTCAAAAAAGGCGTTTTAAAATTTTCGAATTTCCTGGCCAATTTTCCATACTAACCCCTTGACAATGTCATGAAAAATGAAAAAATTTTCGATTCTAATTTTTTTGTGCCTAATTGATTCTATTACTCAAAACAAGAACTCTGCTTTTTATTTGAGGTGTTTTGGATCAGTATTTATTGAGATATAGCCAGAAATATACAAAAAGATGACTCGAAATCTCAATTTTCGTAAGTTGGCCTCTATGCTAACTTTGAAGTGCCATTATTTCGCCGATTTTGATGAAATTTGCATTATCGGAAATAATATTATAAACAAAGCAAGTGGGTAACTTAGCCAATCTAAGGTGAAAGACACTAGTAGTAGTTACATAAGTGGATTGATAGGTATTTAGCACACAGAGTTGATTATTCAATAGAATTTCTAGTCAGATATAAATAGTAAGATTAGTCAGATTATAAGATAGTGTACTTGCAGCTTGACTGCATGTATAATATCTTGATTATACATTCTAGAAAGCTGAAGTAAACTACCCACTGAGCTGCTAATCAAACAAGTAAAGCTTACAGAGACAGATACCTATCGACGATAGAGTGTTATGAGATATAGAGAGATACAAAGAGCAACTCATGCATAGCTGAGAAAGATTCTCTCAAAATCAGTTTTCAAATACGTTTGAAAAGCAATCGCAGTCTCAGTTGGAATTCGGCCTAATCAAACAATGGCAACTATTTGTTTGCCTGGCGATGCACTCAAGTATCTGAGAGATTGAGTATCTGTGGCTGCTGTTTGCATTAGCTAAATGCCATGCTAATGGCCACATATCTCCCCATCTCACTCTCTTATCATCAGTCTTTCTTTCTCTCTCTTTTGAAGTTAGGTAGCAGCTACTCGTCTTTAGCTTAGTTAATAAAGTAGCTAATCAAACAATTTGTGCCAATTACGAGGCATTCAAAACTGAGATACAGTTACAGTTTGAAAGCTGTGTCTTCAATTTTATAAATATATAGAGAGGGTTTTTTTTTTGGTTTTGTATAAATTTCCATATCTTCGAAAATGCGTTAATCAAACTGCCAGCGCCAAACGCAACTCGTTTGTTAAATTTATAACTTATTTTTTTGACAATAGCGGAAATATTTGGAGGTAAAATAAAACCTCTATTAGCGGGAGTTTCGGACCGGAAACTGTAGAACATTTTGATAACGTGTTTTTTTTCTATTTTTTTTTTTTTTTTTTTGGCATTTCAAAACGAGTCAGGTGAGTCATATGGTAGGGGGAGCTCACATTGATAAGCTTTTTTCTACTTATTTATTATTTTTCCTTGTTTTTTTTTTTTTGGTTTTGAGTTTCCGCCATCAAAGTGAAATGTATTTTTGTGGTTTATAGTTGCAATGTAATGTGATAAGCACAAGTGCCGACTCATGTGGCAGGTACAGCAACACCAACAACAACCAAGGCTGCAACTGCCAAGTGTTGCATGCAACGTGACCACAAAAAACAAAACAAAAAAAAAAAAAAAAAAAAACGATGAGACAGCCAAACTTAACAACAAAACATGCAAGCCCAACAGGCAAACAGACGGGCAGACAGATAAACAGATGGACGGACAAACAGTTTGAGGACCCCAACTGACGTGAAGAACCGAGGCAAAGCCAAAGCCTTAACCATCCATCAAGTTGGCCATGGCCAAGACGTGTTGAGCGCTGGCCGCAGCGAAAAATTGAAAAGCATCTAATTGGTAATTATGAGCTGAGCGCGTGCTTGTCCAAAAAAAAAAAAAAAGGGAACATAAGAGAACATGCCAAAAAACAAAAATAAAAACAGAGAAACAATTTGAAATAAAATAAAAAATGATTCTAAAGATACAAAAAAAACGACGGGAAAATACCCTAGGGCTAGTTAAGAGACATAGACTTCGCTTAAGGAAATATTATGAAATGTATCATATATGGAAAATAAAGCTAAGGAAAGTTTACTTAAGGCTTGAAGTAATAATACCCTGAAGTAAAACTTCAAAATTTTAAGTGTTAAGAAATTTGAAAATATGACGGGAAAATATCTCTAAAGAATTTAGGAATAGAATTTTCTTACGAAAAAAATTTGTTAATTAGTTTTTATGCACAAAAGCAGAGATTGGCATTAATAATTACTTCATCTTCAGAAATTTTCTCTTGATATTGTATTTTAAGTGCAAGGAATCTTTGCTTAAGCTACAGGGTATAACTAATATCTATCAGAAACTTAGTTTCAAACCTCGTTTTTCCCTCATTTCTCGCTTTGGGCTATTTACCCCAACTGTGTCTATCAGTCATAACTTTCCACACATCATTGTCTTCACTCCCCGCTACCACTATACGCTACTCTAACTGCACTCCATCATTAATAATTATCATGCATATTCCATTAGCTTAGACTACCCCTTCCCCACTCTGGCCACTACAGGGTATCTTCGACGGTTGCTCGCTGTAAGGGTCAGACAATGTTAAGTCTTCGGGCTGAAACTGAGACTTGAGGCTAATTTGGCCGAAGCGCAACTTGTAGTTTATGATTAAGCCACATTTTCTCTTTCAGCCAGGCCAATTGCCAAAAACAGCCAATAAGACGAATAAGAAGAACTCGAGGGTTAAGAAAATGCTTCAAATTATATAGCTAGCGATATGCGTGTCTCGAGCAGATTGGTAATTGTCTAAAATACAAAAAAAATACAAAATAATACTTGCAGACGCCATGACTGAGCCAAAGCTGAACTCGGCTCAAAGAGGATGAACCTCGTTCCCCACTCATAACCCCTCTTCTCCGATATCTCTGTGTATCTCTCTGTGAAGTGGCGCTAATTTGCTAGAGTGGCCCCAATACAAGCGTTATTAGGCTAATAGCCATTAGGCTAATAAGACAAAGACTCAGCATTGAGTTGTGGCTAAACCAACATTTCCCAGTTCCTCCCTTCGGCTGTATGTCTCTCTATATAAGCCACTAAAATAATGACAAATATTTGCATTGGACTCTCCACTCGCAATTGCAATCGCAACGAGTTGATATTAAAGTGCCCAACAACAAATTCAAAAACGATTCCCCATTTTCCACATCTCTTTTACAAACAAGCACAAATGCTGCATTTTAATTAAATTCCTGAAAAAGCACAAAAAGTCAAAATAGAAATTATTCCATATTATAAGCACAGCGCGGGGCTCTGGATTCATTCAAAATTGTCCTGCAGTACGATAACAATATTTCACCCTCGCCTACAAAAAAATACAAGTAAAAGAATCGTACAAAAATAAAACTGATGCGGCATACAACTCCCTTTTGTCCATGTGTATTTGTGTGTGTATCTTGCAGATAGATTTTTGTTGCACACTGGGATTTTTTGTGGTGTTTTGCTGCCTTTACTGGCCACAGTTCTTCTTCTTGTTTGGCTTCATTCTATTTTTTTTCTTTCAAGCATAATAGTTGGCTAGCATCAGAATAAGTGAGAGAGAGAGAGAGAGAGAGAGAGATGCAGTGCCAGATACGCATCAAATGCGGGCCCAAGTCAGGGCGCGCCGCGCTCTTCATTGACAGTGTTACTTGCTTGTTCTTTTAGTAAAAGTGTGAAAAGATGAGCGAGCGGGAGCGGCAGCAGCAACGGCAATACAAGCCAACAACACTGAGCACTGGCCGTACAATGCCCAAATATTGAATGCGCTCCTGGCTGCGATGTAAACAACAAACAAGTATTGAACACAGAGAGAGAGAGAGAGGAGAGAGCACGTCGGAGAGCGCCTAAAACTGGTCGAACATCTTTGAAACGTGAGTGAGAGCGCGAGGGAGTTTAGCTGGCTAGTCAGTGTATATGTAGTGTGTGTGTATGTGTTTGTAGTTGTTGTTGGAAGTGCAGCTGAAATGAGATGCAGCGCACGAAGTTCAAGACTGTTTGCCTGTGTTTGTTGTTGGTGGTTGTTTTTGACCCGACAGCCATTACAGACACGACAACGACGACAACCTCACGAAGCAAAGGCAGCGAACGAGCAGAGCGAGAGCGGGAGCGAGAGCGAGAAGTTGGCAAGCAGAAGCCGTAAACAACAAACGCATCAACACAATACAAATCAGTTTTTGGCGGTCCGCGTACCGAGAAGGTTCACAACGGCAAAGTAGCGACAGCGCAGCACTCCACATAAGAAGCAACAAATAAGCTGTTTGCTGCGAAACTCGTGTGCGTAAATATTTTTGGCGCGTATCAAGAAAAGTTAACAGTGCTTATTGAAGTGATGGCAATTAATTAAAGGCAATATTAACCGATTTCAAAAATTTAATTAACAATTTAAAGTGTTTGAGTGCTTAAGAAATTAAAAAAAAATGTCCACGCCCACAATTGTGTTTGAGAACGGCACCATGCTGGGTGCTATGAGCGAGCTGCAGCGGAAACTGCAGCCAACGACATTTGTCATACCGGAAATTGTGATTAGCGCCAGCCAAAGCAGCGGCAGCCTCCACCGCAGTCGCCATGACATTGAGGAACTGCCCGCAGAGTCTACCGCACTCTTGGATGGAAGCTCAGCTGCAGTGGGAGCTGCCACTGCCACCACTGCAACGGAGGAGGACAACGAATTCGAGCAGTTTATACTAAATCGGACCACATCCGAGAGCAACATGCTCGATTCGAGCATCTACAGCGAACTGCAGTTTGGCACACCGCACAGCGTGCCACCAACTACAGCTACTGCTCTCAACACGAGCGCATGTTCGCGCAGCGATTCGCGTCAAAGCAAGCGCACGCGTCGCAAGTTGCATAAAGCAAAGTCGAAGCAGGCCGTGGGTGTTGCAGGCGGCGCTGGTGCCACACAGGCAGCAACTGTAGCGCCACCTGTTGGCAGCTATCCGCCACAATACACGGCCATTTTCCTAGATCCCCATCATCAGCATGCGACCGCAGGCCACTCCAATGGTGCGGACCCCACGGCCAACTATTTGCAGTATCATCAGTACTATCAGCAGCGCCCCATGGGCATGGGGCATCCGCATCAGCATTCACATCATCATCATCATCTGCGCAGGTAAACACGAAAGAAAAAAAAATCCAAAAGACTGACATAAAAATGATGCTAAAAGACTAAAACTGCTAAAACTGTCCAACAGTAGCTGAGGTAATTCCAGTGGCGGCTGCCACAGAAACTGAAAGTTTTTGACAGACGCATTTAAAATTATAATTGGCATGCTCGTCGCGTCCACTGGGGGGCAATTTTAGGGGGGAGATGCTGTTTCTTCTCTTGCCGTCTTTATCTTTCCACAAAAAATCTTGTCACGCACAATACCTCCACTTCCACCTACTCCTCATCCGACCCCTCCCCTCGGCGAGCGATAAAACTGGAGCAGAGATTTTTTTTTCGCTGCTTCTCGGAGACAAGGGCAGGCACTTGGAACGACTCTGTCTGCGACGTACACTTCCCATACAATAACAAGAAGAAGAAGAAGAAGAAGAAGAAAACAGAAGAAGAAGAAGAAGAGGAAGCAGCAACAACAGCAATAGCGTAGCTACTTCATGCCTTATTGGGCAGATTAACTGACATTGATATGCAATGCCAGAAGAATTCCATAAAGCAAAAGCTGCCGAGACTCAAGCCAAAAAAAAAAAAAAACACTAGGCACAACTAGCGAGGGAGGAGCAGCGGGAGGGGCAGCAAGTGGAAGAAGTGGGTTGGGGACTAGTGGGCTAAGGCAGTGCAAGCTTTGGCTGCTGTTTAACATGTCACATGTACGGCCTCGGAGATTATCACATAAACTCTATGTAGCCATCATACCCTGTACATAGTGTATCAACGTGGAGTATATCGGTTAGAGATAATTGCTTACAGCTTGGTAACACAAATGAGATATCGATAACTATTAAATGATTGAGAAATGATTGAGATTCTTCTGTACAAAACCCCATCGATAAATTATGTTTGGGGCTACAGAAAGTTATCGATAACTGCTTAAAGCTTGCTAACACAACTTAGATATCGATAACTATAAAAAACAAGTTAATGAGATTTTTCTTTACAAAACACAATCGATAAATTATGTTTGGGAATACAAAGTGTTATCGATAACTATGCAACTGAATTAAATAGTTAGAGTTAAATTAAAGATATTTTTTCTTTACAAAAAAATAAGCTAAAAATCATATATTCAATTACTTGGAAGCCAATTCTTTTAAAGTTAAATAAATCGATAAAAATTGAAAAGTTTTATATCGATAAAAAATGATTTCATCAAAGTAACTGTAATTTTACGCAAACAATCGATAGCTTTGAAGGTCTTGTATTAAATCGGATCTTCGTGCTCAAAAAGCCTGTCTGCATAGAGAATAAACTTTTCTTTTTATGGAAACTCATCCTGCAGGGTATTTGAAAAGCACAACATAGCCGCTTGTAAACTCAATCAATTCTGGGAATTTCATGCCAACAACATAAAAATTAATAGTGTCGCATAAATTTTAAGAGTGTCTGTCAGACAACTAAACAGAACATCGGAGATATGTATAGTACTACGAATGTCTACCCCGAAACTAAAAGTACCATTTGATTAATTATGTCAGTTTCTTGTGGTTATTTTTAGGCGATCTTTACAGATAAATATAATAAACATAACAACTAAAGTAATTAATGAAAAATCAGTATAATTCCAAAAATAATCTGATTTTATTGGAATATATTCGAATTAGATATTTTGATAGACAACTGTCAGAGTTGAAGGTGACATCGAAACTGATTGACAGTCAATTAGTGGAATCACAATAGATACCTATCAAGATAAGGTTCGGGGAACTTCAGTTTGAAGATAAAAACTGTCGGAAATATATTTGTGAAATAAACTAAAAAACTGACATTTGTGATGCTTAATTGCAGGCAACATTTGTTGTAAAATATCAATTTCCACAATAGCCACAAATATTGAGACAAGTTTCAAATCGAAATGAATTCATTGGAAAACAACTTTAAAGGCAAATAATAAAGCCTAAACAAATCAAAAGAGAAGAGCTACAATTATGTTTGTTGTGCACACACTCTCACACACACACACACACACACTTCAAATCGATACGTTTTTGTAACGCTCGGATGGAGTCAGGCAATTTGTGTGTCGACTACTCTCGATATACACGAGATATATACTATACAATTTTATAGCCCAGGCACGAATTCGAATTTATGTTGATTTTTTTTTTTTTTTTTTTTTTTTTTTTTTTTTTGGTTCCTTGAACTCGGCTTACGACGATGATGATGACTGTGTGGCATGTTATTTGACACCAGAAAGAGATGGCAGAGAAAGAGAAAGGGGAAGGAATAGAGAGAGAGAGACAGAGAGGTTGGCAGGGTAGGAAATGTGTTGGCCATAGAGAGTTTTGGATTACAGTTCAGTTTGGTCTGAGGTTTTGCTTTTGGAAAGGTGTCCAGTTCAACCGCAAGAATTGTCAATGAAAAAGCTTCCCTTTCTCATTCTATTTTTCCACAAACTTCTCTCTTCTGTCTGCTGTCTCTCAAAACTCATCGGCCCATAAAATACTCATTAACTTTTTTTTTGACTGATTTCTTCCAAAAAAAAACATGACCTAAGCTGAAATCTGCACAAAATTTCACATCCCCCTTTGCGTTTTTGAGTTGCCTTGTGGCGTTTATTGATAATAAATGCTGTTACCTTATGGCCATCATCCATACACAACCCCAATTCCTATACCAATTGTTATTCCCAAACATGGAGGAGAAGCAATCACAACCCTCAACCCTCCAAACGTTGCTATCTTCCTATGTAGCACACCAAACCCTTGACAATATTTTAAAATGAAATTGAATTTTTGTTTTATCAAGCTGAAAGCAGACACGAAATTTGTCTACAAGGGGGGTAGTGTTGGGGGTGGACTGCAATTTGACTAGATATTTGCTAGTAATGGTGCTTAAAAGACGCCCTTAAGGGTTGCCAAACACTTTACAACACTGATTCGGGGCTTAATTTTGAGCTGTGCTAAATGTATACGCTTTGAGGAGAGCTTTAATAAACTGCAAGTGTTGAGCAGCTTACTTCGATTACGCACACTTTACAACACTGTTTTGAAGCCCATTCCTTCGATTTATTTATTTACGATTATTTTAAGCGAAGTTTAATAGTTTTCATATTGCTCAACTGTTTTTGCACTTCCCAACACTATTTTTAAATCTTAAAATATGACAGTGTTACCCAACACTGTTGCCCTTTAAATTTTACCTTCTTTTGTAAGATTATTTCAATAAAAAGTTCAACTGCACTCAGGTAGCTCCGCGCTGAGTGTTGCCTAATCAGTTTCGTCTTTGCTTCTTAACACTGTTCGCGGCTTAACCTTTGAAATACTTATAGCTATAGGTATCTACAATAAGTAGTAGACGAGGAAAAAAGCTAAAAATCCATTAGTTGTAGTACAGTTACGACGCCGCGAGACGCTTAAGTGCAGCTTAATGTGGGCATTCATTAAGACAAGGGGGCAGGAAAAAGAGAGACGCCGAAACAGAAACAGAAACCGAAAACGAAACCAAAACTGAAGACCTTCGCCAAAGGGCTCAGCAGGAAAAGAAGAAGAGAGCGTTGAGGAGGTCCATCAGAACCCGACTTGACTTTAATGATAGGCTCCGGGGCCAAGTGTGGCAACAGCTTATTGGGCAGGGCTCATCATCATTTTTCTTGCAGTTGCAAGCGAGGGAATGGAGTGGAGAGGGGGGGGGGTTAGAGGAGGTAGCGGACTTACAACACAGTAGCCGGTTTCATAGACTTTTAGGCCCGTGGGCAACAGTTAAGCTGTAAACAATAGCAACTGCTCTCCGTGTAGCCAACAATTTATGGCCAAAGCGGATTAATGCTACAATTTAAGAACCTACAGACTCCGCCACATTTCCCCCTCTCCCTTTGCCACCTCCTACAAAAGGAGGGTCTAAGTCTACAATTTATGCGCCTTCTAAGCCGCCCTAATGCACTTTTAATCATAAAGCAGCAGCAGCAGCGACTGCGGCTAATATCAAAAGTCTTTGCCACACTACCCTCCCAAAAAATATATTTTCGAATTTTCATTTCTCAACTACTGCAATTGCATTTACATAAAAGTTTTAAGTTTTTCCCCCATTTGTACTACACTCACTTCCCGTACTTACATAGCTTCTTCATATTCTGTTTTGTCACCCAATTAGGGTTCTATTGTCTACCTTAAGAGGTATGCGCAGCTGCGTTATTCCCTCTACGCGCACTGCGACCTCAACTCGAGTGAATGCCAAAAAGCGAAGAAAACGAAGAAGAAGCAGAAGCAGAAGAAGAAGAAGAAAAGGCAGTGGAAATTGTGTTGGAAAATGCGATTAGGGAAGTAATTAGACCTAATGACGACAGCAAACTGTTGCTCACCCGGTAACTGGGACTGGGACCGAGGGGGGAACCTTTAACTGGGTCAAGCCAAGTGGCTTAATGTCTTGCTTTGCTTTTGCTTCGCTTTGGCTAATGACGCCGCGACGACAACTTGGCCAAAAACATAAAAAACAAAAAGAAAAAAGAAAGCAAGTCTAGGCCAAGACACAAAACGGAAGTCGATAGACGTAATGTAACGATGATTGCATGTGCTTAGCAGTAATTAAATGAAGAAGTGCGTAGAGGAGGGAGTTGGGAAACTCGAGAGGTGGCAAGGGAAAGGCAGAGAGAGAGAACCTAAAAGAGATTCGCTTAAAAGATATTAAGATTAACTTAGAGATATACTATCTGAAGATCTTTGACTGCAATCTAGTAACTCATTTAGCGATAGTTTTATGGCGTCTCACAACTATCGTTAATAATAAAAAAAAAGTAGAGAAGATAGTAGGGGAAAATCGAGAGAGGCAGGGAGGACCTTAGAGGTACGATTAACTGATATTAAGGTTAACTTAGAGATATACTATCTGAAGATCTCTAATTGCAATCTAGTAACTCATTTAGCGATAGTTTTATAGCGTCTCACAACTATCGTTTATAATTAGAAAAGTAGCAGAGGAATAAATAAATACGGATCAAAGAAAGAGTAGGTAAAAGCATCTTTGAGGTCCGCTTAACAGAAATACAGGTAAACCCAAAGAAATATTGACTGACGATTCATAACTGCAACTTTTCGACTGATTTTCTGCGATAGTTTTATAAATTCTCTAGCAAAACTATCGGTTGCAGGCAGAAATTTAGCTTCTGCCTTTTCCCCTTTCTATTGATGGCATTTTGGAAGTTTATGCATCAAAAGAGAGAGACAGCGAGAGAGAGAGATGGATAGTGAAAAAGTAAAAGAGTGAGAGAGAGAGAAATCTAAAAAGAGTGAGAAGGAGACATTTCCCATTTCAATTTCAATGCGCGCTGATTGAGCTTAAGAGCCTGAAACTGAAAACCTCGTGAAAACGTGAAATATTTACGAGCTGCTGTGAAGTCGCACAACACATAAATGTCACACACACACACACACACACACATACACACATGCACACATGCACATAGTGTGTGGCACATAAATTAGCCCTGGGTGTGAGAGACAATCAGACATCCCCTACTTTCTCAGCCCAAACTCTACTCAATTTCATTCTATTCTAAACGATCTCAAAAGTATCTTTTGTGCTTGCAGTTCAAAGAGAGAAAAAAAAGTATCTTTGTATCTTTTGTGTTATTTGTAGCTGCAGCTACTGATCTCTTGACTGCCTCAAAAGTCCGACAACAACTGAAGCTGAAAATCCCTTGACAAAGCAAATCATTTGCATATTATACAGAAAAGTATCTAATATATATATTTGTATATTGTTGTAAAATATATAACTTACAGATACGTGTAGGCCATGCTAAAACGCAACTTCGAGATACTTTATTTCACTTATACGAAAATCATAAATTATGGCTTATAATAATTGTACGTGTTGCCAATTGCAAATGAGATTCGCCAATTGAATTATTGCCACTCCCCCTCAGAAGGGAATTTATGACTCGTCTCGATGTTTACATCGATTTGATGTATGACAAGCAGTCATAGATACATCATTTAAAATGTCATATAGAAAATACTGAGAAATTGATGGGAAATAATTGTGGCCAAGCGTTACAATTTGTATAAATAAAAAAACTCTAGATTTCAGTTTTTTTTTTTTTTTTTTTTTTTGCTATTTTTAGGGGAAAAAAAGAAGTTGAGAAATTAATGGGTTGCTTCACGCCCCAATTACATGCCACCAAAGTGTTCATATGAGAGGGAATACCCCTATACATATATCATTACAGTTTATTAGACAAATGAAAAAGAAAGGAAAAAATGGAAAAAACAGAGAAAAATCAGTTGAAAATAATATTAGATTTTTTTGTGAAAATGTTTTGAACTTTGATGTCCAACAAACTATTATACAAAGAAATTGGGGTACGAGATCAAAATATAATTTTATATAGTTATATATATAAATAATATATAGTCATATAAACAAATATAAATAGATAAATGCAGAAATTAGTTAAAGAAATTAGACTAAAAAGTGAAAGTTCTATAAAGATATGAGATATATGTAATCAAAGATAAAGTTGTCTGGAGATTAAAATAAATTTACTGCAGAGCAATAGAAAAGGAAAAGAGAAGAAAACAGTTACAGTAGAGATATACACAGTCCAAGATAGATAATGATCAAGGTAGCTAGATAACGTTAGATATACGTCTCTACAGTATATATTTGCAATCTAGAAATAAGAATCAGGAAGATATTTTGGCTGTAAAGTAGCTAGAATATCGTGTTATAAAGATATGAACTAATTGGCTTGAGAAAATGCGATGTAACTTAAAGTTTCTAAGTCCAATACAGATTTTACAGCACTATAGCAAATACGGAAATATCTCTAGGAACTAACAAAATATTTTCCAAATTTATCAAATAATTTCGAAACAATTTCTTTGACTAGCTTATAGAACATGCCCAAAAAATAATATGAGCCTCAAAAAAAAATCGATTTTTAAATATTAACTATTTATATCAAATCAAATTCTAGTTATAAAGAGTATATACCACATATAATATGATCTCTAAAAACTCTATTTTGCTACTATTTTTATCTAAAAAAAAGGATGGGATTCAGTTCTTGACAAATTAGCGGCAATTGAGTGTGACGATGTCAACTTCGAATTAGTCGCGTTTTTTTTTCCCCCGCAATTCACCCGCAGCTGTTGTTGGTTTATTTTCAGTTCTCGTAATTAAATGAAATCTCAAATTTCCTAGAGTAAACTTCCCAATCCCCACTCTATATGAGATATACCCTCTCCCACAATCCACTCAATAATTTTTAGGGCTTTTCAAACGCTTGGCCTGAGGTTTTCTTTGCTTTTTTTATGGCCTCCTTTGATTTATGCGCAGATATTTAAAAGAAAAAAAAAACTTTACAAAATTTATTTTCACACCTTAAGCCCTGAAGAATTTTCCAAATAGTTTTTTAATATTTTCCGCGGGGAATACAAAATTTACGACTGGCGATAAGTGAGGAGATATCGAGAGATCTCTTGAAGCTTATGGGTCTCGGTCAGAAACCTGTTGAAGGCGCACGAACAGCTCAGAAAGGTAACAACTAAAAGATACAATAAAAGATAAAATGAAGGAGGAGAAACAAAGAGAAACTCAAATAGCAAATCAAATGTGAAACAGCTGCCTGTCTATATGTATATATACATATATGTGTATCTATAAGAAATAATCACGCACAGTGGGATATCTGAAGAAAGAGAGAGAGAGACAGAGAGAGAGAGAGAGAGAAATGGAAAGAGAGAATTAGAGATAGCGTTATTTTGTTAGAGGGATGCAGGATCAAGACAGGCGCAGGTGCAATGTGTCAGTCCGCAACAAAAACAACAACAAGGAAAACAACAATTTTCCATTTTCTTCTTCTCTTTTTTTCTTCTAAAATTTATGCAGGCTGGACAATAACTCCAAATTGTGTGTGTGTATCTGTATCTGTGTGTATTTCGAATCCTTGTTAGACAAAGGCAGCGCTCACAGCTAGTGTCTAGTCTCCTGCTAGGGGAGTGTCAGAAGTGTCCAAAAGGACGACATGTGGCAACCTAGCGGACTGACATCAGGACATGATGTAATGTGAGAATCCTGCCTAGAAGTCGAAGGACTCTCTACCTGAGAAACCACTCCTCAGGTAGTTCAAAAGACACTCAAAGCAAGTAGAGATACAATAAGGACATTTAAAAAAGGCAGAAACTAGAAAAAAAACTCAACGAAAATTAAGAATTTTTTTGGAAAAATTGTTAATTGATAAATAAAAATGGAAAATTCTAAAAGCATATGAAAATATTCAGTTTTAAAATACAGGATATACCAAATTTATAGTTAAATACAATTAAATATAAAACTCAATTTAAAATTAAATACAATTGAAATTATATTCAGAGATTTACAAAAAAAAATGCTGATTATTGCGGATTTTTCAGGGGAATTTTCAAAAATTTTAATGATCACTTTAAAATATTGAAATTAAAAACTTGAAAACTTTAAAATTCAACAAACGGTTTCTAGTTGTAGAAATTAAGAAATAATATAAGGATTTTTGTGTGAATTTTCCATAAACTTTAATTTATGACTTTCTGATATTTTTTGAAGCTACTTTGAAATTCTACAGCATTTTTTGTAGGAAAGTAAAAGGGTTTCAAAAAATTTCTTAACCTGAATCTCAAGCAATCTCAGAAACATGAAAGTATCCTAAAAATCAAATAGATTTTTTTTAATAAAACCTCTAATATTTTTCATATTTTATGTAACAAAGTAAAAGGGTTTCAAAAAATTGCTTAACCTTAAGACTTACAGCATATACCGACTTGCAAATACCCTATTTTTTTAGATATTATATTTTAAACATTTAGTGATATGAAACTAAAGTAAAGATACGAAAGTAAAACCTTGAAAAGTTCAAAATTCTAAAAAGGTTCTCTGTGAATTTCGCAAATCTGTATTTATGACTATGTATTTTTTAAAAACTCTGCAATATTCTAACGAATCAAGTAATCTCATAAACACATACCGACTTGCAAATACCCTAAATATCAAATATATATTTTTAGGACAACCTCTAATATTATATTAATATAATACATATTTTTGTAACAAAGTAAAGGGATTCAAAAAATTCCTTAACCTGAAGGAAGACTTACGGCATATACCGACTTGCAAATACCCTAACAATTAAATTCAAAAAAAATCAAATTCAAAATGAAATCTAATTGCATCCGTATTAACTCACAATCCTCCTCTTTTCGCCTCCTCCCCACAGAACCCTCTTGGATGTGGCGGTGCCTCTGGCTGGCGGCAATGGGGATGTGGGCAACTCCCTCGGCAGCACCACGCTCAACATGTCCGCCATGGCGGCGGCCTCAACTGGGGTGCTGGACACCACGGAACTGGCGACTGGGACGCCGGTCGGTTACAATTTCCGCAAATGGTTTGCGCGGCCATCGCTGCCCTTCGTCATTGGGATATTTGCGCTGGGAGGCGTGGCATGTACGCTGGGCGGGATTGTGTTGGGATCGACGGGACTGATTGAGCACTCCACGCAGTATCTGAGTGCGGCACTGTTGATGATTGGCATTGGGGTCTCACTGTTGGTCATATCTGGCGCCATCTGGCGGTTGAGTTTGCCGGACGATGTGGACGATTGTCCGTGCTTCAGGAGATTGGAGACATGCCGGAACTGCAATAGCCCGCACTGCACCAATCGCCTGTTGCCGGGCAGCTATCTGTATCCGGAGTTCCAGCATCGTCCTCCGCCGCCCTCCTACCTCACCTCGCTCAACGAATACGCATTCGTTTACCATCCGGGTGCACATGCTCAGCCGGCATATGCCACTGTGCGGATGAATACGCCGCCGCCCCTCTATCGATCCACGTACTCCTTGAAGTGAGTCCATTGGAATCCAGCCGGAATCCTCTCCAGAAATATTTATTCAATTCTATTTCCCATTTCCAGCAACTCTGCCATGCATGTGCTCAACGGAGGCGTGACACTGCCGCCCACCAGTGAACAACCCACAGAGGATCCTCTGACACGTGAAGCCATCAGTCAGACGTCCTTCAAGGAGCTGCAAATCGCCGAGCTGCACGAGGAGCCACGCACCACACGGGAAGCTGAGAGCCAAACTCTCTTCAAGGAGATCGAACTGGACTAAGGACACCACTTCCTTCTCTTCTCTCCTAACACTCTTAACTTTTGACTGATCCTTTAAGAGGAGAAATGTTTACGTATCTTTGCACATATTCAGACCACAAATTGTACAAATTAGTGTATATAATCAACTATTTATATATAGATATAGTATAGATGCGTATACATGATATACCCCCATACCTATTTAGCAAATAGTTTAATATTTAATTTTAAAGTTTTTCAAGTTTATGTTGATCATAGTTCCATAATGCCAAATTTATATTATTAATAAATGTCATTAAGTGGCCTCAATGTGAAAATCTAAGCGATTTAATTTTACATATTAGTATGGGTGGCACAATTATTGTGTACGCCACTGTGTGTATTAATAACACTGAGTGTAGACATGACTGTAAAATGTTAGCAGGCGAATAGCTAGTTCAACCACCACTCTACCAGAAACTATTTCGCCGCATTCATCGATTTTGGTTCATTGCCATACTAATTGCAGCAATCAGCTGAGACACAAACCAGCAAGGCAAATATCGCCACACTTACATATAGGTGTCACATTTATTGTGAACACCACTGTGTATAGTAATAGCAATCTGCCCGGTAAAGCGGTGCACTGTGTGTAGACATGACTGTAATATGTGAGTAGGCGAATAGCAAGTTCAAAAACCATTCATCGATTTTGGTTCATTCCCATACTAATTGCAGTCAACAGCTCAGACACAAGCCAGAAAGGCGAATAGTGCCACACTTAGCCAAAGCAAACACCAACTCCGAAATTCATCGACATATAGTAAACACATCAACCACTCAACAACTTCGTTCAGTGTAGACAGCAACCCACAGAGGTTACTAACAAAATTTTCGCCTGTTGCATTTCAATACGAAAATTAAAATGAAAACCTTATTAAATTTAATTAGCCATATACCAAAATTAAAAACAATTATCGATGCAGCAATGACTTAATTAGCGACAATAAAAATATGGGGGCACAACTGTTAATTATACCACAAAATAAATCGACAACAACAAATGGAGGTTTGTCCTCAATTTTAAGTTTCCCCAGAAATTAAAAATTTATAACAATTGCCCCAAAAATTATGGCACACGACACATGACCCCAAAAAAAAGGAAACATAAATGGGACCATGCCTAGGCTAAAGGGAACACTTCAACTTTGAACTTGGAACAAAATGTATGTTCTAGTGATTGTAGTTTCTTTTGTGGTATTACTCTTAGGCGGTCTGATAGGATTCCTGGGGTTCCCGCTGGTATTCAAGGAGCTGGTCACGCGGGTAAGTAGAAATATAGGTATAATGCGGACAACCTATCTAAGTTCTTGGCAAGCACAGAGTGTGCATCTGCGACCTGGTAGCGAGACCCGTCAAGTGTGGGAGAAGCTACCCTTTCCCATGACCTACAAACTTTACGCATTCAACGTGACCAATCCGGAGGAAGTGCAGGCAGGCGGCAAACCTCATCTGCAGCAAGTAGGTCCGCTGGTATTCGAGTGAGTTGAACCCAAACTTAATCGTGGTTGCTCAAGGTTTTAAGGGGGTTAACCTTGCAGGGAATGGAAGGACAAGTTTGATTTGTTGGATGACGAGGTTGAGGATACCCTCAGCTACAGCATGCGCAACACTTTCCACTTGCGCCCAGAGCTTGGACTGAGCGGGGATCAGTTGCTGACCATGCCGCATCCACTGTTACAGGTGGGGTTACCCAACCATTCTCCCTAAAGCCTTTAACCACGACTCCTTCCCCACAGTTCCTCAGCATTGCCAGCTTAGCACAACCTGCTGAAGCCCAGGCGGCAATTGCCATGGGTTTGGTGGAACTACTGCAGCCGGAGAGCGCCTTCATCACGGCCAGTTTCATGGAACTTTTCTTCACGGGCATTGACATAGGCTGCGACTTGGAGGAATCGCAGTCCTCAGCTGCCTTGGCCATCTGCCAACAGCTTGCCGCCGGAGCTGTTCCAGGTGCCAAGGCTGTCAATGCCACGCACTACAAATTCTCCCTCATGGGAGCGGCAAGTCCCCAGAGGTTTCAAGTGTGGGGACAACTGCTAATCTTAGTCTTAATCCTTGCAGGGCAATCACAGTAATGCGGGGAACTTTAAGGTCGCCAGGGGTCGCTCTAGAGGTCACACTGTTGGACGTGTGCTGCAGTTTAATGGGCAGGATGAACTGCATCACTGGCAGCTGTCGGAGAATGGCAGCAGCAACAGCTGCAATCTGCTCCATGGCACCGATGGCACCATCTTTGCCCCCTTTATGCGACCGCAGACGGGACTCTGGAGCTATGTGCCGCAGCTGTGCCGCTCTCTAAGTCCCAAGTATGTGGGAAAAACCCAACACCAACAGCTGCCGGCACAGCTCTATGAGCTCAGTCTAGGATCACCACGAGTGGGTATCTTCTCTTCATCATAAGGGTTTACTCAAAAAGGAAAATCTAAAACCGTCCTACCTTAGCTGGAGCCGGAACTGAGCTGCTACTGTGAGAACTATCCGGAGGACTGTCCAGCTGATGGCACCATGGAGCTGACACGCTGCAATGGCAGTCCGCTTCTGGTCTCCCTGCCGCATTTCTATGGCGCGGATCCAAAATTGTTGGAGCAGGTGGATGGTCTAAGACCGGCAAAGGAGCTGCATGCCAGCACACTGATCTTTGAGCAGGTGGGCGACAAACTCAGAATCCTTAAGTAAGCTACAGATGCCACTAGCAGTGTCTCCCTCTGGCAGATCTCGGGCACAGTGTTGGCTGTGGCGAATCGTCTGCAGTTTAGCCTACAGATGATGCCGGTGCCGCAACTGGAGCTGATGTCACAGCTCTCCACGTTGAGTCTGCCGCTGTTCTGGTTTGAGGAATCCCTGGAGCTGGGTGAACAGGTGACAGCGGTGCTCCAACAGAAGATCTTTGGGTGAGTTCAGCGCAGCTTGACTTTCACCAGATTTCACAAATTTTTGGGATTGTTTTTTCAGCGTCTTGAGGATTAACAATATATTCCGCTGGCTGGCTATCGCTGTGGGCGGATTGGGTTGCCTTCTGGGCGTGGGTTTCCTGCAGCTTAGCCGTACAGATGCCAAGCGGGTGGGCGACAGCGGGGAAGAGCAGCAGCAGGAGGAGGAGACGGTGCCATAGGCAATAAACTTAAAAATCCCATTTGTTTTTTGTTGCTCGTTTTAATGTGTTTGCGTCCAGACTGATGGGTTGATGTCTCGGCTACTGTTATGATCCTAGCTTAATTGCGAATGTGTGTGAATGCGTATGTATGTGTGGGAGTGTTATTTGTTGTTTGTTGTGTATATGTTGGGCGTGTTGTGGGCGTGGCGACGCTTTAGTGCTGACGTCGCGTCTGCCGCATGTTTTTCTCGATCTCGAATTGCCTCAGGTCTGTGCGCTGCAGAAAATCCTGGCGCTCCAGATACCTAAAAGTATATACAATGAATTGATTTTTCAAGAGGTTTTCTTAAATTTTCTTTTTCTTGAATTTTCTTCTCTCCACTCACCCGTCTCTGCCCTTGTTATGCGTGCGCAATTCCTCATCGATGCCCTCGTCGCTTTTGAAGCTTTTCCAATCCAACTGTGATTTTTCCAACACTGACATTTTCTTCTTCTTGCCCAACTGATTGAGCAGCGAGCCCAACCCCCCACCACCACCTCCTCCACCAGCTCCATTGGTGACTGCAGCCCGTTTGCCGCCTGGAAAACCTATGCGTGGCGCAACAGCTGCTGTTGTTGTTTTGTCGCTTTCCAGATTCTCTTTGGCACTGGAACTAGCACTGGAACTGCTGTTGGAACTGTTACTGGAAGTTTTGCTGACACTTATTGATTCGCCGGCAAAATCATAAACCACCGCTTTGGGCTTTTCACGCTTGGTGGGTGGTGCTGCTCTCTCCACTTTGGGCTTGGCTTTGCTTTCGCCGCCCACATCGCCCAGGAAGTCGGCCCAGAGCGCATCGGAACGAGATTTGTCGGCCTCCTCATCGGATTCTAATTCATCCTTTTCCCTTGCCTGACGTTCGCTATCTTTGCTCTCCGTTTGTCTCGTGCTGCGCGCCGTAGATTCTACGTTATCAGTTTTACTTTGCGCTTCTTTTCGTTTTTTTCCTTTCTCATTCTTTCGTTTCCTTTTGTTTGGCGCACTATCGGCGTCGGCATCGGCGTCCTCATCCTCAGGCTCCGTTTCGCTAGCGCTGTCTTCCTCTTCGTCGCCAGACGCCGTTGCCTTTTCATTATCTGGGCAGAAATCCTCGTCACTTTCATCGCTATCAGAGGCGTAATCTTCTTCTTTATTCATTATGCTTGGTAATTAATGCAAAACTATGAATTAATTAAACGTATTCCACCTTTTTTTCAGCAGCAAGAAATGTTTCGAGGAACGCGCACACACAATTACATGAATACTAAACGCGGCAATGCGAATAATCGATATCTGCGCACCTATCGATTAGCAGCTGTTAAGTAAGGGCTATGCGATATAACAGGCGATAGTCAGCTGTTGCGACTGCTGCTTATCAACACTCGTGCCATTTCCCAAAGCGTTCCAAGTTGTATTCGTTGTTAGGCAAAATCAGCGCGTAAAGACAACAAAAAATTAACTTAATTACAGCAAATACAGTATAAATAATTAAAAGTACTACCTTAAGTGCATAGCGTAAGCAATTCCCTTAAAATGCTTAGCTAGAATTTGTGGTGATTCACTGCCGTTGCACAAATGCTTTGTGGCGTGTTGATTTTTTTTCCAAATCGATGCCCCGATTTTTTGTTATGCTACCAACAATAGAAAAAAAATTGAACAACAAAACTATAAACAGCTTAAATAATTAATTAATTATTATACATAAAGCTATAATAAGGTAAGCATATTGTTAATTAACTGGGTGTATGATGAATAATTTTAACTCTGCCCATAGGGGCTGCCAGTTTGTATGTGTGCGTGTGTGTGTGTGTGACGCAGTGTTGTCGTGCTGCGAAAAGGCAGCCACTGATCAAATCAATGTTGATAAAAGCGAAGCTTATTAAGAAAATGAATAGAAAAATATTGAAATTGCAAGTTAAAGATACGAACAGCTTAAAAGTAATAGATAGAAATAAATTAAATGCGCATCCTCTCCAGCAATGTAAACAGCTTCTCCTACTCCCATTCCATTCTGTAACATTGCCAGTGTTGCTGAGCAACTATGTGTATGAAAATGTTAGAAAAAGTATCTCAATACTGTTAACAATGTTACTCCAGCTATTCCTCTCTCTATCTTTGCAGATTTCACTATAGTACAATGTGCAAGGGCAACAAACACGAAAAACAAGCAGAGGAAGCACAAACAATTAGATAAATGACCAAGTGGCAATTGTGGCGCAACATAGAAGCAATAATTGTATAGCAAAAGCATAACTACTGTCGATACTTCCATAATCAACCCTGTTGCTGCTCCTCCTCCCGCTCTCTTAATATGTTTTCGGAGCCGTACGATACGGATGAGCTGGACGCCATCGTGGATGTGGTGGGATTACGTTCACAGGCGCGTCTCAACACATTCCGCGAGATGTGGTATCATGTGTTTCTTTGGGCGCTCTTCTCCTCCATATTCATACACACATGTGCCGCCCTCGTCGCCTTTGTAACGCTGAGGAAGCACAAGTTTGGCAGATTCTTTTCGATATTGATTCTAGTGATGGGTTTCCTGTCGCCGGCAGCCAGTGGCATCATTAGCTCCGCTGTCATTGCCTTCGTGCATCGTGCTTCCAGTTTTCCCATGTCACCCATTTATGCCATGATCTGGGGTCTGGGACAGACCATAGTCTCGGCCTGCCTGGGCTTCACTCGCATCCTGGCCACTCTCTAAACGCGGACTGACTGCATCCCCCCAATTGATAATTCCAAAAACAAAATAAAGTTGGCTTCATTTGTAAATACATACCATTGGAGTGTTGTCGAGCTGCGCCAAAATGAAAATAGTAGTAGCTAAAGGATCGGATGTAAAAAAATCATTGAAATATTTAAACTAATTTAAATGCAAATTTATAAATCAAATATTGTGATTTTTATTAATACGTATGCTAAATAATACATAGTTGTAACTAAAATATATTCAAATATTCTTAAATTCAAGTTCACGACGGTTTTTCTTTAACATTACATTTCGTTCTGAATTTAACATTTCATGTTAATAGAACATTAACATTGCTAACATTACATTTCATTTTGAATTTTACATTTCATGTTAATTTCCATGCTAACATTACATTTCGTTTTGAATTTAACATTTCAGGTTAATTGCCATGCTAACATTACATTTTGTTTTCATGTTAATTTACTTGTGCAATTTGTATTTATGGGTTATCGATAATGTTAAGAAATATAAATATTATCGATAATATTTAAATTAAATTCCTGTTACTTTATTTAACTTTTCTTCTGATTCAGCTCTTGTTAAATCAAGCTATTTGGATCCCTAGTATGATATAGATTATGTAGCTTGGTGCCAAGTGCATTTCCAATTCTGCGCTCCACCTGCACCCCCTGCAGAGCAGCCCCTCGCCTGATCTTCACATCCGCCAAGGTTTGAACCGCATGCGGATCAGTTTCGAAGTGCTCCAGCAGTTTCTTCGGGCACGGATACTGTGCCATGATCGACTCCGCCACATCCAATGTGACCATAGGCAACCTGGTCAGATGCTGCTGCCACAGTCGCTCATAGCCCAATCCCTGCTCCACCCGCACGCAGTTCTTATTGTCGTTGACCAGGTACTTCTTGAAGCTGCCCATGATGGCCTGCCGCTGTTGCTTGTAAGGAATCTCCGCAATGGCCTTCGTATAGCGCTGCAGCAGTGCCAGCAGCTGTTGGCTGTGAGGTGACGCCAACTGCTCCACATGGATGTGCTGGAGCAGCTGCAGCTCGATTAACGCATTCGCCTCCTCGCTGTTGTGCTTGCCCTGACGTGGGCGTGGCAGCACCACAGTGAACTGGCCATTTGGCATGGGAAAGGCATTGTGCAGCTTGGGTCCTATGCAAGACAGTTGTTGATCCTTCAGCGTCCGCTGGAAATCCGAATCCGTGTAGAGCTGCAGCACCTGCCCCTCCATTTGCCATGCATCCTCCAGTCCGGTGGCTCCAGTACTTGTAGCTGCCACGAATCGTTGCTGACCCACGTTACGCTCCCAGATGATGCAGTGCATCGCTGGCAAACTGCGAATCTCG
Source organism: Drosophila quadrilineata (assembly GCA_018150725.1). NCBI lineage: Eukaryota > Metazoa > Arthropoda > Insecta > Diptera > Drosophilidae > Drosophila > Drosophila quadrilineata. Next base: position 704,049 of record JAECWN010000407.1, read on the forward strand.
TATTTTAGATCGGTATTGTTTAATTGTGAAATCAACTCCTGTCCAAGGGGCAGGCGTAGAAAGCCCACATCCAGCACGAAACGAACATATTTCTGGCATTCACTGGGCCTGATCCGCTTCTGTTGCTCTCTGATAGCCTGTTTAAGCAACTTATCCGCTTTACTTGTCATTTTCAATAGTTTAAATAATATTCATAAAATTTTAGCGCCAATTTATTAATGTAAACAACATAAATGTCTAGCGGAGCATAACATTCTGTTGTAGAATAATCGCTGCTAACATTGCTGTCATCGATATTTCCAAAAATAATAAATAAGTAAATAATATCGGTATTAATACCTCCACCAACTGCATCTACATATATAACGTCTACATCTACATATATAAATCAGTTAATATTTGAACAATAATGGCAAACGCCAGTTAAATGATGAATGAATGACAAATTGAGACATTTAATAATATTTTTATGCTTTTGGCAAAGCTATAGCCGTAAAAGTTTTTAAATAGCTGATATTAATCATATTTTTTATCATATCTAGAATTATACTTATAAATTATTGCATGATGTTTTGTTTTCAACGTTTAAAAAACATCGTTATGGGAAAATATTGCATTTTCTCAACACTGACATAGGCACGTGGTTATCGATAGCTGCTACTAACAATCATCGCCTTTACAAATTAATCGTTGTTCAACCCTGCTTGTCACACGTGTTTGTATATTTCTTCCAAACAAGTCGCAACAGTTTGACAAATTTAACAAAATGTATTTAATGTACACAATTAATGAAAATGGTGATCGCGTTTACACGTTGAAGGTAAGTTAGATTACTTACTTATATAAATAAATAAGACAACAACCACGATTATATTATTAAATGCAGAAACGCACTGAAGATGGTCGCCCCACGCTGTCCGCGCATCCCGCACGTTTCTCGCCAGAGGATAAATATTCCCGTCAACGTATCACCATCAAGAAGCGCTTTGGACTGCTGATCACACAGAAACCCGAGCCCATCTACTAAATAACCAGAAGAGTGTCTAGAATATAAATTAGCTATGTATATTTACAAATAAAAGTAAGAAACAGAAACTTGTTATATGCGTCGCTTCAAGCCCGCCGTGTAATCGAAGAGCTGTGGATTACGGAACTCGCCACGCATATCCAGCACATAGAACAGCGTCCTGTTCTTCACCTTAATGGGCAACTGCACTCTCGCCATATCGCGGGATTGTTCAGCGGAGACACATTTAAGAGGCACAGTCATTATACGATTGCGATTAAAGGGGCCGTAGGTAACAAAGGAGACGCTCTGTCCTCCCTTGCGAAGTATAAGAAATCTCACAGATCTTAAGGTAAACATCCATACGGCAAAGAGAATGCCATAGCCTGAAAGTAACAAGTTTATATATGGATAAGTATACATATGAAAATTCATATATTTCTTTGAAATCATCGACGTCGAAACTAACGATGATTGACCATCGATGGTTCAAAAACAATCGCTATTAACTGATTCTTCATTGTTTTGGTATCACCAAATAAATATAAAATTCAGGACTTACCAATGAGGAAACAGCAAATGGTTATGCCATTTTTATACTTATTCTCGCCCAGATTTATGCGCTGATACCATTTCAGCTCCTCCCCTGGTTTCTCCACAACAGGCGCATCCTTGAGCGTCGTAAAAGCAAAATGGGACAGATATGTCCAGAACACAAACTGGCAGATGCCAAAGAAGTTAAGCATCTTATAGAATTTAGGATTCTCATACTTGAACAACACGATATCTTTGGGCACATTTGTGTTCACATCGAAGGCAGCGCGAGTTGATTGCGTCCTCACCGTGGGTGTCACGATAGCCGGTAATTTATGCTTGAGGGCGGGCACTGTGCAGCGCAGGGTATGCAGCGTTTGACGCTTTAGGAAATTTGTACCATTTCTGAGCGCGAAATTCACTAAATTGCTCATTTTAAGTGAACAATTTGTGTATGGAATATTTATTACAAAACCAAACTAACCTAATTGTGCAAAACAGATGTTTTTGTTTTGCTTTCATTTGGTTCATTCGTGAACTAAGGCGGCAGTTCGGTACATTCCATTCCAGTTGCGTTCCAAGAGCTGCGAACTAGTTGGCAGCCATTGTATATGAATGGGCAATGATGAACTAAAAGATATTTAGAATTGATTTTTTAATAATTATAAATTTTATAAATTATATTTATCTATTAAATTGACTGTAAGATTGTTTAAAACTTCCAAATAATATTAATTAAAAAATAAACAAATTTTCACTATATGCGAATGCATTGTTGTTAAAAATGTTAAATTAGGTAGTACGAAAATTATTTAACATTCATTATATTATTTTTCTTATATCAAGGCTCAACTACAGCTGTCATTCATAATTCATTTCCAATCACTCCATAGTAATAGTATCTCTAGTCCAGCGTTCAGTTGTTCTCATTCATTGTTTTGATTCCGCTTTACCAACAAACTTCGCTTGTTTCGGAACTAGTTGCTGTGAACTGGTTGCCATGTTCATCTGATTCCATGGGATTTGTTGTTGTGCCTTACAGATTTTAGTCAGTGTTTGATATTCCAGTTGTGCAGGGCGGATTGTTGCCCCAACAGTGAGTGTAAACAAATTTACCCGAAAACCCCCAATTAAAATAATTAATTAAATATTTATAACATAAGTCAACCATAATGTTGCCCACAATATAAAGGAAAACCCTCAAAATAGCAAAAATAAAAGGGTAAGTCGATACACTTGAAGAATTTCTATCCGTAAGACACAAATGTGGCAAGCATGTTTCTATTGTGATTGCGATAATTGTTGTTTGTTGTTGTTATTGTTAAGTTAAGTTAATTATAGTTATGGGCTGCATAATTGCATATGTATATAGTTTGTAAGTGGCTGTGTAAAGACATTAGTTTTAGATTTCAGATGTACATAAGTATGTGCGAACCACTTAGCGTTGACTTTACGTTTCTAGGGTTGTCAACTGATTGTCCGCTACTTGAAAAACTGACCAAACATAACTAAATTTGCTAATAGGTTGTTAAGTAAACATTTTGTATTAGTTAGGCAAATTTTGACAAATATTTTTGTCCTTGTGGGTTGCCATGCTCCTCGTCTTAGTAGTGCTGGGTATATTATGCTTGTCGGCCTGGCAACCCTACACCCATATATAACATATCTGATGGGCACTTTTAATATGCTAAAAATGATTTTAGTTTACGCCCTTTCGACTTTTATTCCATCGTCCATTGCTTTGACAACTCTAATAATATCGAAAATTAAATTTTGTTGTTTCATAATGCGTTTGTTTTTTGCCTATTACGCATCTGTTTGCTGCCTGCCACTAACCGCGGCCACGGCACGTGACCCGTCGCAGCATGGGATCAATGCAGCACTTTCCGAAATACATACATATAGTGTTAGAAGTAATAATTAAGCTAAGGCCAAGTCTGATTTATCCGATACATGGATATATAGCCAGACTGATTCAACCTAACCTCACTTTGCATCAAAATCGATACGTAACCTAAAAAGAATGTGAATGCGCCGCACAAACTTATACAGAGACGAACCTTGTTATACACACGCATGCACACATACAAGGCACAAATCGAGCTGGTGTGTGTGCGTGTGTGTGTGTGCGAGTGAAACAGCTATAATGGACTGTAGCTGCCCAAAACAGGTCCAAGGCATGACATTTATGCTACTATATCTTTGTAGTTGCATATATGTATATACATATATATACATATGTGTATGTGTGTGTGTAAATGGCATTTATCAGTCAATTATATAATGCATAAAATAAATACGGCAAGGTTAGTTGTAGGGCAGCTAGCAGAAGAAGAATAAGAAGCAGCATATAGCTTGTCTATATGTTCATACATCTGAACGAACCGTAAATAATCCAAATCCCAGTCTTATTGCCCGAAACTTTTGGAAGCCCAGAGCCAATATGGCTGCCGCCGTCTCAATTTTGCGCTCTCACTTTTGTCGTCGCTCCTCTTCTTCATCTTCCTATTTTCTTTGCTGTTGTTGTTGCTTTTGGTTTTGCGTTTCTCGTTTTCGTTGTTGCTTTTGCATTGCGTTGCTGCTGTATATCTTTTATTCTTATATTTTTCCTACAAATATGTATACTATATATACATATACATATATACTGTGTATGTATCTGTATATTTTTAGTTCGCTATCTCGCTCGCTCAATGTTACGCTCTTTTCCTCTCCGAGCTCTCTCTCGCTCGCTCTCGCTAGCTGTGGTCTCTCTACGCTTAAACCGGTATCCTGCCAAAAGTCCTATGTAAACGAAATGAAAAGAATAGATATTAAAACATTACACCAAAAAAAGACAAAGTTCTCAGTTGTAGATCTTAGGCTATGACGTCAGCAGCGCCCTTCCACACCCCCTTTATGCCCGCCTCCGCCGCGCCACATACACCTGGCTCTCTTTTTCTCAGCAGTAGTTACAACCTCTCTCACTTACTCTCTTTCCAGCAAAGCTGCCTGCATATTTTATATTGCATTGTTTTTGCTATTCTTTTTTTATGTTGCTACAAGATTTTTGCTTTTTGTGCCATTTAAATTTTTCCTTTAATTATCATGAAGATTATTAATTTAATTTTTTTCAAATTTATTTGTTTTCTGCTGCCTGCACTACTCCCCGATTTGTAGGCTAGAGTTGTCCCGCTTATACGCGCGGTTTGCTTGCCGCGTGCTCTCTCGCTCGCACCGCACGTAGTGTTGGACAATTGTTGGAATAAATAAATAAAATGCAAAAAGTTTTTCGCGTTTTTCGTTTTTCCCAAATAACGAAGATCCCCGATAGCAACTGCGGTTAATTGTGATTTCAACCCCCCTGCGACCTTAGGACTTAAGAGCTCTCTCCCCTCTCGCCCGTCTAACATGTCATGACAGTGTCAAGCTAAAGCGTTGCCAGATTGTTTAATGATTTTTCAACTATGCGAACTGAACTATATAGCCGCTATATAGTATATTCAACCTCTTCGCAAACATTATTGGACTCTGCCCTTTTCTGCTGTTTGCCGGCAAACGTAGAGCAGCATGACGTCACAGCGCACAGACAGTGACAGCCGCTGGCAGGGGCCGGTTTCAGGTTTATGTTTGGAAATTCATATAAATTTGTAGTTTATTTTTAAGAAGAGTTTTCTAAAAATTCTTATCGAGCGTTATCACAATTGTTAAATTCAATACGCGATTTCCCTCCCAACCCTCTACCCTCTCTTTCTCTCTCTCTGTCTATCTATCTCACTCTTTCTCTATAGTTAGCCTGCTTTGACTCTCTTAATATGCGCTCGCGCTCTCTCTTTCTCTCGCTCGCTTGCTCGCGCGCGCTGCCGCTTGTCAGCTGGTTTTTCGCTTTGGCATTACTCGCGTTCACTTCGTTCGTTCGCCAATGTTTAGTTTCGCATTGAACTCTCTCTGCGGCTATGGGTAATCGAATCTACGAGTAGTTAAAAACAAATATTATTTCGTATTTCTGCCAAAACTATAATATCTCAGAAAATACCAACTGAACGTTGGTTGGTTAGTTCATTGAACTCTCCGCTGGCATGGTATGTATGATTAAATACTATATAAATTATATAAAATTGTCATGTACCCTACAGTCGTGCTTAACCTCACTTTGACTATTATACGAATGGTAGCCGAAGCAAAGTTCGTAGCATTGTTGTCTATGTTTGATTTTTCTAACTGTATATGTCTATATATATTATTTTTTTTTGTAATTTTCTTCAATTTTGTCATTTCCAATTATTTATCACACACATGTTGCCCACGCTTATTCTCCCTCTTGCTCTGTATGTGGCCGACGGTCGCTTGTCTGTTCGCTTTTGTGTTTGCTGTTCTGCTGCAGTCATCTCTGATTGCTTTGAACGAACGAAGAGCAGCCGAACACACGAGCACACGAACGACCTACACACACCGGTTAGGTACACAGCAGCAATAGATACATACCGAAAATCGAAATAGCGCCAGTTAGCACATCGAATTAGTTTTCATATATCATTATATTGGGTTAAAATTCTGAATTCGAGATAAAGATATTTGCTGACATCTTTAAAAGAGTCAAGGGTACATTTCGTCAAGTTCCTAAAAAGTAAGTTGAAGATTTTTTCTATATTTAGGGAGCGGTTGGGGGTAATTAGATGTTGGCGTTGCCACTAGTTTGCTAAGCAACAGTTTTTATTCATTATAAACAACCGATTTCTTGGGTAGTTATTTTCTTCAATACAGCATAACGCCTAAAAGCGTTTCGTCGAAGCTTTCGGGTCCAAAAGCTCTAGTAAAAGAAAGTCACAGTTAGAGTAGAACTATAGGGTTGCCACACTGCATTAACTTGAAATGTTTATTAATAAAAAATATTTTTTTCTAATATTTGCATAGTTCGATGTTAAAATAATTGAGGCAAGCAAAATGATGAAAGTGAGCCAAAAAGTTGACTTGAAAGAGCTGCCAACGGATGATGACATTATGCGTAGTATTGCCGCTGAACTCGACCAAGTAGATGATAAGCTTAGCAACTCTGGTAAGTAGCTCAAGTAATTTATCGATAACACATTTTTTGTAATTGACAATTTTTTTAGCTATTGAAAAGTCACCACAACATAAGTCATCCTCTATTGATGAGGAAATTGAAAATGTTTCGTTGGATGCTGCGGATATCGAGGCTACATCACCAAATGATACTATCGATAAAAATGCTAATAAAAAGCGCGATACAGGCAGCGATTTAGACGCGTTAATCGATACTATATGCTCACTGGTTGACCACGATCCCAAGGAGGCGAGCGAGGAGGCTGATGCAGAAGGGGAAAGTGATAAAAAATCGGCAGATCAAGATGAAAGCGAATGCAACACTGCAACCGAGGAAGGAAGAGAGGAGTCAAAGGAGCAAAACAGTGTTGATAAAGTCAATAAAGTTAATAATCTGGAATCAGAAAAGACATGCGATGAAAAAGCAGAAGAAGAAGAAGAAGAAATAGAAGAAACAGAAGAAACAGAGCAAAGCGAAAATAAAACAACGGTAGAAACTGAGCTGACAGCATCAGAACAAATTGAAGATTTGCCGGCAGAAATAGAAATCGAAGAAGAAGGAAAAGAAGAAGAGGAAAAATCAGAAGAGGAGAATACGGAAGAAACTTGTGTAGCTGACGATAAACAAACAGATGATGTAGAAACTGAAGAGGACAGCGATATGAAGAAAGTAGTAGCTAAAATAGAAGAAAGTAAAGAAAGTATTAAAGCTGCTGACGATGTCTTTATGGATGCCCTAGAGACCATTTCGAGTTGCGATGACTTTGAGGATTTCGAAAAAATTGAAAATCAGAATTTATCAGAGGACCCCAAAACTGCAGACATAACCCCAGCAGAGGATAAGGTTAAAAATGATCGTAGTGAAGAAGAAGCTGATCACGCAGCGGTTGAAATTATCGATTTGGATGTATCGGACGAACAGCTGGAAGTAAAGCAAATCAAAGAGAATCATGAAGCTGAAGAGTCAATGCAGGTAGAAGAGACCATTGAGGAAACCGAAGAATGGGAAGTGGCAGAAAAAACGGAGGATAAAATTGCTAGTGACGTGGAGACTGTGGAACATTTGAATAATGGTAATGTGGACAAGGAGTTGGATGATATAGAAGAAATTAAAGAGTCTTCTGAGGAATCAACTAAAGTCGAAAAAATGGTGATTGATGTCAAAGATCAGGAAACGAAGGATAAATCGTATGAAGCAGATGTGGCACCTGAGCAGACGAAGCAAAAAGAGACTGTAGAATCAGAGAATGGCAATGAGGTAGCAGCAGTAAAAGAAACCTCTGACACAAAAGCTCGCTTGCCACAGGAAGATACAAAAACAGTTCTCGACTCCGATGACGATGATGAGGTCATCTTTTTTGAGCCCATTGAAAAGTCACCCAAGAAATCAATGGACAACAAGAAAGAAGAACCGAATTTGAACGATGAACTGAAAATAGAAGAAAAGCCCAAGCAAGAAGAGAAGCAACCTACGGAAGTTAAGCAAGTGGAAGAAGTGGTGCTGGTTTCCGAGGATGAGGACGAAGATCCTCCAACGGTAAAAGCAACAACAGCTAACCGCGAGGAAGAAATCAAAGAGAATCTGGAGAAAGTGGAAGAGGTTTCAAAGAGCGATCAAAAAGCAAGGTCCGATTTGTTAGTCGATAATTCGGACAATGCCTGTGACCATTTCGAGAAGGCAAAGCATCCTTCGCCGGATAAGTCTACAAAAACCAGTACTGGCGTGGATGAGGGAAATAGTAATTCCTCAAGCAATTTGTTGCAACCCTCACAGAAAAGCAGCGATGAAGCAGTGGATGCCACTGAAGCAGAAGCGGAAGGCGAACAAGAAGCAGAGGTGGAAAATGACCAAGAAGCCGAAGTGGACGCGGAAGCCGAAACAGTTGTGGATGGTGAATCTATGCAGGAGGATGAATTAAAGGTGCCGCCCATGAAACGCATCAGACTCAGTGAAGATGAAAAGCATAACGATAGCTCCAATAAGGCTGCGTCCAGTGCAGACAGGGGCAAGCGCAGTCATAGCGAGCTGAGCAACGCCAATTCCCCCGAAAAGGAAGAGACGCCCGTGAAAAAGCTGCGTATTGAGGACACCGACTCGAATAGCTCCAATGACGGCACCCTACAAATCGATCTCGATGCACAGGAGCAGGAGGACCCAGAGATTAGCAGCAGCCATCCGCAAACGGAAGAGCAACCTAAGCCTGTCCCAGTCGATGAGGTCGGGTCCATCGATCTGCAACCCAAGCCAGAGGTTAAGAGCGCTGTGAAACCTATACGCCTGGACTTTGTCAAGAGTTTCCGTAAGGCCTTCGACAAAATGAACCGTCATGATCTGGAGGAACTGGTGCTGCAGAAGGTCGTGGAGGCCATGCTCGTGAACAGCGAGCTGGCGGAGTTGCGGCGGCTCGTGGACAAACAGGAGTCGACTCTCGCTGGTTATCGTCGCAAGATAGCCGAGGTTTCCAAGCAGTTTCTTGATCTGGAGACTGTGCACAAGCGCGTTCTGAAGGATCTAGAGACGAGGAACTCGCATTTTACGGCGCCGGTGCGCATAACCCGTGCGGTGGGACTGCAGGTCGGCATGACGGCAGCCAAGAAATCCACGGATGAGCAGCCACAGCAGCGCATGACGGAAGTGACCGCAACCGCACTACCCATGGTGACAGTTCCTGTTGAGGTTCCCTCTCCCGCTCGACCCAATCCTGTTGGCAACTTGCGTCCGCCGCCTTTGCGCAGCATGACGCAGCGTACCGCAGCTGTTGCCAGGCAGGTGCAACAGCAGCAGCAGCTGCAACAACAACAACAACAACAGCAACAGCAGCAACAACTCCTCCAGCAGCAGAAGCAACAAATGCAACTGCAACGCCAAATGCAGCAGCAGCAGCAACAGCATGAGCTGCAACAACTGCAGCAGAAGTTGCAACGCGAACAGGAGTTGCAGCAACAGCAACAGCTGCAAAAGGCAACGGCAGCGGCTCGCAACGCCTTCGATAATATACGTCCCAGCAGCAGCGGCACGCCCCACGTGCGTCGCGGTTGCATGCAAAAGGTCACCCCACAGCGACCCGTGAATAACAGCAGTAGTAGCAACAGCAGCAGTGGCAGCGGAACCAGCACCGCCAGTGCCCAGCAACACCGCCCCCAACAGTCGCCAGCAACTGCCCCAGCGCGTTCTTACGCCACCAAGCATACGGCCATCAATGCTACCCCCGGCACGGTGGCGGCTGTAGCAGCGGCTGCCCTGCGTCAAGCTCGCTCCACGACCTTCTTGTCTCAACAGCAGCAGCAGCAGCAACAACGCCAGCAACAACCATCATTGCCGTAAGTTTTCATACATCTCGCCCACGAGCTTCAATAGCTCCAACAAAAAAATCGCCAAAAATCATCCGATTTTGATGAAATTTGCATTTTTGAAAATGATTTTAATACTAGATGCATTTTGCATTTAAATTTTGTCCAAAATTGGCGTTTTTAAATTTTCGACTTTTTTGACCACTTTTCCATACAAACCCCTTATCAAAATCATCAAAAATGGAAATGTTTTCGAATCAAAATTTTTTGGCTCCAATCAATTCAGGTACTCAAAACTAGCATTCTGCTTTTTATTTGAGGTGTTTCTAATGATTATTTTTCGAGATATGGCCAAAAATGTGAAAAAGGTGACTCGAAATCCAAGATTTTGCTTCTCTGTAACTTTGATCAGCCATATCTTTGCTACAAATCATCCGATTTTGATGAAATTTGCATTTTTGGAAATGATTTTGATACTAGATTTATTCTGATTTCAAAGTTTGTCCAAAATCGGCGTTTTTAAATTTTCGACTTTTTTGACCACTTTTCCATACAAACCCCTTATCAAAATCATCAAAAATGGAAATGTTTTCGAATCAAAATTTTTTGGCTCCAATCAATTCAGGTACTCAAAACTAGCATTCTGCTTTTTATTTGAGGTGTTTCTAATGATTATTTTTCGAGATATGGCCAAAAATGTGAAAAAGGTGACTCGAAATCCAAGATTTTGCTTCTCTGTAACTTTGATCAGCCATATCTTTGCTACAAATCATCCGATTTTGATGAAATTTGCATTTTTGGAAATGATTTTGATACTAGATTTATTCTGATTTCAAAGTTTGTCCAAAATCGGCGTTTTTAAATTTTCGACTTTTTTGACCACTTTTCCATACAAACCCCTTATCAAAATCATCAAAAATGGAAATGTCTTCGAATCAAAATTTTTTGGCTTCAATCAATTCAGGTACTCAAAACTAGCATTCTGCTTTTTATTTGAAGTGTTTCTGATGATTATTTTTCCAGATATGGCCAAAAATGTGCAAAAATGTGACACAAAATCCAAGATTTTGCTTCTCTGTAACTTTGATCAGCCATATCTTTGCTACAAATCATCCGATTTTGATGAAATTTGCATTTTTGAAAATGATTTTAATACTAGATGCATTTTGCATTCAAAGTTTACCAAAAAGAGGCGTTTTTAAATTTTCGACTTTTTTGACCACTTTTCCATACAAAATCATCAAAAATGGAAATGTTTTCGAATCAAAACTTTTTGCCTCCAATCAATTCAGATACTCAAAACTAGCATTCTGCTTTTTATTTGAGGTGTTTCTGATGATTATTTCTCGAGATATGATCAAAAATGTGACTCATAATCTCAATATTCGTAAATTTAACTCTTTTTAACTTTGAAGTTCCAAAGCTTTGCCAAAAATTATCCGATTTTGATGAAATGTGTAGTTTTGTAAATGATATTAACACTATTTTCATTGTGCATTCAATGATGGCAATTCTTTTCTTGATAAGAAAGCTTATTTTAGGTGTTTCCAATAAGACTTCCTTAAAGTGATTTTTTCTTATCAGTTTATATCCATACGATAGTTTTCAATACTTAAAATGTAATAAGTATAATTAATCATGGTGATTTCCGATTTCTGTATCTCCCTCTACTCTCTCATGCAGTGCGCGTCTCTCTCGCAGCCCCAACAAACCCGCCACGAGCAGCAAACCTCCTCTGGTCACAATCGCTGGCAGCGATGCTGCCGCCTCAGGTGCAGCAGCGGCAGGATATGGACAGCCGAGTTTGGCACCCGCACGCCCCAAGGAGAAGGCATTTATAGACCTAACCGATGAGGATGATGCGGCGGCGGTGGCAGCGCGACTCCGTCAACCGCAGACGCAACCTACGGTTGGCAGCAAGCGGTCGCTGCCACAGCCAACGGGCGGGGCACGGCCAGCGGCAATGTCAGCAGCGTCGTCTTCAAACAACGCAGTGCGAGTATCACCCATGAGTCTACCACATGCCAATGCCGTCCCTCGGCAGATTGTCAACCAGAATAATGCAGGTGAGCTGAGAGCTGAGAGCTGAGATTCCATCCACTTGAAAATCCTTTAGTTATATTATTAATAATTTGTCTTAAATTTTTAGTTCAACGGAGCTCCGCTGGTGGAATACCGGCCAATGTGACCATGCAGATACGCGGAGATCGGACGCCCGCCGCAACGGGCACAAGACGTGCTTTCCGGCATCTGCATCCTGCACCACTGCCGTTGGCCCCCGCGCAAACATTTCATCCGGACTGGAAGCTGCCACCATCCCGGCCCATCATACAGATCGATCTGCAGCAATCGGGTATCATTATCCAGTGGACACTGGAGGATACGGGCAGCCGTTTTGCTGAGTGTGTCACCTATCAGATCTATGCCTATCAGCAGACGATCAATCAACCCACCACGGATTCGTGGCGTCATGTCGGAGACGTGGATGCCATGTTGCTGCCCATGGCCGTCACCCTGAATCAGTTCCAAGAGAATCAACGATATTTCTTTGCTGTGCGCGGAGTGGATGCCCATGATCGCTATGGCGTCTTCAGTCTGCCCAAAACCTGGGATTAAGTGTAGATCCTTGGAGTTCCCTCTGCCCACTCACAGATGTCCTCCATTTTTTTTAGAAACTGTAACTGGAGTTGACTCTCCCATCATCACAACCCTCGTACTTTTAATCCCCTCAATCTCCGTATCATCACAAATAGCACTAGAAACTCGTTCCTTAAGTTACAATTTTAATTTATATTTACCATTTAGACATCAATCATTATGTTTAGTTACGATAATGAGTATTAAGGAATTTGACATTCAGTGTTGATCTGAAGTTTGAGTTTGAGATTTTGAAAACTGAACTTTAACCAGGACTTCGTTGTATTCGATGAAGTAGAAGAAACGCAACAACAACAACAACAACACAACATTTATGTTAATATGCTACTGTAATTTATAATTATTTTTAGGAAATAAAGCATACGTTAGAAGTGAAAATAAATAACAAAATAAATGAATTAATTGCAGTTTAAAATATGAATATTATAAATACTGAATACTAAGGATATGGAAGCAAAGATAGTCCTAGTCTACGATATCTTGAAATACAAAATAAATGTCATGCAATTTAAATCGAAAATTTTAAAAATTAGGTATAACAACATTTTAAAACATTTTTTTTTCAATCTATCCAAGAAAATCTGCAACATATCTATTAAAAAATCCAAATTTTTATTTATTGTACAATTTTATTTAAGATATGTTTTGTTTATTATTAAAATTTTAATTTATGAAGAGTATTATTTTTGAAAAATTACTGGCATCTTTTAAATTTTACAATAGAATTGAAAACAATTTGAAATTTTGAACAAGATCTGAATTGAAAGTTCCTACTTGAATTATTTTGAGAACTTTTTTGTATCGGTTATTTTGAAAAAATTACTTTCATTACTTGAAAAATCTGATGTTTTTAAAATTCTTAAAAATTACTCAGTTTTTATATAAGTTATATTTTCTTTTAGTAGATTTCTGATATCCACGAAAGCTTCTGAAAATGTGTTGCAAAATTAAAAAAATATGTTTTTAAAAAAATTGTTGTCGCCTAATGTAGCCTATGATGTGCTTCTCTGGAGTCCTCGCTGGGCCAGGACCTGCCTCGTCTAATGAAGGTCCCTGGGGTCAATTATACTAAAGTTGCCTCTGACAGTAAATTGAAAATGAGCCTGAGGGCTGCAACTGTCATGCAGTTTCCAACACACATTAGCAACTACAGGAGGAGGTTAAGGGCTGAAGGGGATGGTTAAGGGAGGGGTGGTTGTAACTACCCCCTCCTAATCGATGGCACATGAAATATAGATGGCGACTGCCGTTGCCGTTGCCTTTGCTTTAATGGCACATGCCAAAATCGTTGCATGTTAAGTGTGGGGCACAAGCGCCCTCTCTCTCTCTCTCTCTCTCTCTATCTCTCATCCCTCCCTCCCTTTCAACAACTCCTCATTCATCCCCTCGTTATATTGGCATAGTTGTTCCAATTGCTTGGCATGCACTTGACATTGGACTAAGCAGAGCTCTGTGTGGCTGTGGCAGTGTCTGTGTCTGTGTCTGTGTCGCCCCAATTTTTCGTTGTCCATTCATGCGCTGCCAGTGGCATGCAACATTCACTTGCCGCACACAAAAAGGAAAAACGAAGCTTGCCGCTGCCACCGCTTGGGCGACACGTGCCAAGTGCAGTGCGCCAAAGGGGCCTCCAAAATGAAAACCTTGACATTAGGGGCGCCACACAGTCTCTGTGTGTGTGTGTGTGTGAGTGTGTGTGTGTGTGTTTGTGTGTGTGTGTGGCAAGAATGACTGTGTGTGGCATAAGCTTGCTTAGACAGGCGGCTGCATATCCGGCGCTCATAAATTTCCTTCTTTTCCAACACTACGCTCTCTTTTCCACCTTTTTTTCTTTAGCAACCTCTCCTCACCCTCTCTCCATTACACAAATACACATATATATGCACACCCACACACACACACACATTCTCTCTCTTTATTACTGTTTCTGTGTTTCTCACGAACTTTCAATTTCCTTCTTTCACTCTTTCGCATTCTTTCTATCTCTCTTCCACATGCCCCGCTTCTTTTTCTGTCGTTTTGTCTCTCCCTTTCTCTCTCTTTTCTCCCTCTTTTTTTCTCTTTCTTTCTCTCTTTTCTTCCCTCTTACTTTCCTTTCCTTTACTTTGCTTCCGTCTCTCTTTTTTTGTTAAAGCATTATCTTTTTCCCCATTTAACTTTCTCCCTATCTTTCTCTCTTTTCTGTCTTCTCTCTAATACCATCCGCGAACTGTTCCTGTCTTACTCAGTTAATATCTTTGTCTATCTCTTTTTCGCTCTCTTTCTCGTTCTATATTCATTCTATCTCCCATTGCTTCCTCCCCTCTCTTTATCTATATCTATCTCTCTATTCTCTCTCTCTCTCTCTCTCTCTCTCTCTCTCTCTCTCTGTCTTCCTCCACTCTCTCTCTATCTATCTCTCTTTCTCGTTCTATATTAATTATATCTCCCATTGCTTCCTTCCCTCTCTTTCTCTTTCTCTATGTCTGTCTTTTTCTCTGTCTTTCTCTTCCTCCTCTCTCTCTCTTTTTGTATTTCCATCTCTCTATCTCTCTCTGTGTGTCTCTCTCTCTTTTCATCCACCCTATATCTCTTCCTCCTCTCTCTCTCTCGCTCTATCTCTCTCTTTTTATCTCTATCTCTTTCTCTATCCATCTCTCTCTCTCACACACCTTTGTCTCTTTCTCTCTCTCACTCTCACTCTATCTCACTCTCTCTCTCCTTTTTCTCTCATTCGCACTCCATCTCTTTTTTCGCTCTCTCTCTCACTCCCTCTCACTCTCTCTCACTCCCTCTAACTCTCACTCCTTCTCACTCTCACTCCTTCTCCTCTTTCTCTCTCTCTCTATCTCTCTCTCTTATCCCATTGTTATTTTTGTCTTAATTCATTTACTGAATCTGTTGCATTTTGCGAACATGTTTCATCCTGTTCTGTCATGTTCATTCCTGTTCATATCCGTGTTTTGCTGCAATCGTCATCCCACTGCTTCTCCTCGTTCTCCTTCTCCTTCTTCTGCTTCTTCTTCTCTTCCTTCTTGTTCTTCCTGTTTTTGCTGTTGTCATTGCCGCTCCAATTATTTGGCAATTGTCAAGGCCCGAGGATGTCTCCTCGCACAACTCCTAAGCTCCTTGCACTTATCCCCCCCCATTTCCTTCATCTTCCCTCTCTATGTACGAATATATCGTTTCAGCACCTCTCTGCCATCTCTTTCTAATCGTCTCTCTCTCCCTCTCTCCCTCTCTCTCTCTCCCTCTCCCTCACTTTCTCGTTGTATTTGTTGTTTTAATCATAGTTATGCCGCAATTAAGTTGTTGTTGCTGGCCAACAGTTCCGGCCAAATGTCTTCGCACCACAACACAATATGTGGCATGCCTCACGCTACCCACTCTCTTCCTCCTACCCCCTTCACTACTGTATCCTCTTCTTACTCGCAACGGAGCATAACAAAAACACAGATGTTTCTGCGCTCCACGAAAAAAAAAATATATAAAAAAAAATGAAATTCGCCTAGCGACAATACTATTTGCAGGCAGTGTGTTTGGCGCATGCGTCGCCACGTTGCTGCACGGCAACACTGGTGCTGTTGCCACATGCCACACGCCACACACACGTTACATTTTGGTAGCATGCAACTTGTAGTGGCGGCTCCTGGTTGCCTTGTTTATTCGCTCGCCAAACGCGCCCCATGAAGGACGTCCGTCGTCTCCTCTGCTTCGTGCTACGCGCAACGTGCAACGTGCAGCGTTCAACATTCAACGTGCGGCGGCAAGTGCGTACAACACAATATTTACAAAAGTTATTCATAAATATTTGTGACAGAAAGTGTTCAAATGTATATTAGCCAAAAAAAAAAAAATAATAATAATTATAAAAATTTTAAATAAATAATAAATAAATATTGAAAGTTAAAAAAATTTAAAAAAAAGTTAAAAAAAATTAAGAATTAATAATTAAACTTAAATGTGTTTACGACAATATATAAAAATTAAAAAAATAATTAATTGTAATAATTAATTAAAATAATTATAAATAATTATTAACATGATTATATAATTTTTGGTAAATTATCAGTTTAAAAAAAATATGAAAATTAAGTGTGCTTAAAATAATATTTGACAGAAAATAGCAAAATTTACATGTATATATAAATATTAATTTAACTTATCTTATATAAATAAAAATAAAAAAAAAATTTAAATCAATATTAAAAAAATTGTTATAATATAAAAATATATAAAAAATTTAAAAGTGTTTTTGAAAAAATGCACACCTATTTAAATGTAATAATTTGAACTAGATATTTATAAATACAGATATGAGTAAAAATAAAAATATAAGTATATGAATATTTAAAAAAAGCAACGAGCCAATAAAAAATTTTTAAAAATATTTCAAAATAATAATAATTAAAAGATAAAATAACAAAATTAATAGAGAAATAATTTCTCTACTTTCTAACGAACCAATAAAAATTTTTAAAAGATATTTAAAAATAATAATAATTAAAATATAAAAATTAATAGAGAAATAATTTCTCTACTTTCTCAAATATTTTATAGTATATATGTACAATTATAAATTATATATACATATATACTTTGCCTGCCAAATATAAAATTAATGCGATATATAAATATTTATTATAAATAAAATATTTTTCAAAAATATAAATATTTATTATAAATTATAGCGTCAAGTGAAGTGTGCTTCGTTGGCATAAAAAAACCGAAATCTTTAATTAAAATATCGATTAAAAGCGCGCCCAAAAACACACACAAACGAAATTTGTGAAAACAACAACTAAGTAAAATAAAAAAAAAAATTAAAAAAAAATAAAACAAAAAGGAAAGTAGAGAAAAATGCCGTCAATCGCCTTTTGTAAGTGTAACAATGTCCCAAAGCGTGCCACAAATTTCCCCAGTGTTCATATGTGTGTGTGTGTGTGTGTGTGTGTGTGTCTGTGTGTGTTTATATATGTTAATTAAATTACCGTTATGTGTGCTTAACAACAATGCCAAACACACAGAGAGCTAGAGAGTTAGACAGAGACAGAGACACAGAGAGAGAGAGAGAGAGAGAGAGAGGAGAAGGGGAGAGAGAGAGCGTGCTTAGTACATTAGGCGTAACCTCCATTGCAAGTAATTATAAAAAAACAATAACAACAGCTGCAACAACAATAACAAACAAACACACTAACTCTTCCTCTCTCTCGCTCTCACCCTCTCTCTCTTTCTCTTTCTGTTGGACACACATAAACTAGCGTACGTCAACTCGAAACCCACAAAATTCACCCCCCCAACCCAAAACTCAAACTTTTGCACTCCTTTCACAAGTCTTGTCCCTGGCCACTTGGTTGCCACATTTGTAGGCACTGTATGTGAGTGTGTGTGTGAATGTATGTGTGCGTGTGTGTGTGTGTGTGTGTGTGTGTTAACTAGGCTATGGCTGTGTCTGTGGCCATTTGCACGTATTGCCTTCACTATTATTAAGCGTCTTACGGTGCGTATGTGTGTTTTGCGCTCATAAGTATGCTACGTTTTTTTTTCAACTTTTATTTTTTTTTATACTTTTCTTGAATGTTGGCAAACTTCGAAACTTAGCAAGCTTATAAGCATCTACATATGTGTATGCATGTGTGTGTGTGTGTGTGTGTATGTGTGAGTTTGTGTTTATTTCTGTGTTTGTAGGTGATGGTAACTGGCAGTGCTGTGAAGCGAGAATATCTGTGAAATCATTGAACACATAATCGATTCGAATCGCATCGAAAGTTGAGAATTATGATCAGAAGTTGACTCGGAACATTTCGAACTGCGGCAAGTAATACAGTAATAACTGCCTAAGTGGCATACAGTTGTAATCAGCTAAAAGCGTAGTGAAAGTTGGCACATTTATAACCTCATTGCAGCTGAGATTTGCCATAGAAAGTTGTTGCTAAGTGCTTGTTACTTTCTAAAGAAAAGAGTTATATATATTTAAATATATATATTTATTAGAGCAGAGAAAGCAAAGAAGAAAATTTTATTTGAAATTAATAAAAAATAATATTAATTAGGCACTACAGCACTCTTTGGAATTAGAAGGCTGAGCAATTTTTTTATTTATATATATATATATTTTTTTTTTTTTTTTTTTTATTATTTCTTAAATAGTCTATTTGTCTTAGTCTTATATAGTCTTCATATGGCATATCTTATCTTTTTTTTTAAATAATTTCATTTCAAGCAGACATTTTTTTATCTAATAAAAATTTTATTTTTAATAATATTTAAAGGCTTATGATATGATATTTTAACAAAAAAGTACCTGTCCATAAATTAAAAAAAAAAAGTATATATATACATATATAAGAAGAAATATATATGTAAATATATATTAAGAATATACACTTTTTTTACAATCTGTATCAGTTACAAAACATATGGTCGGCGCTATAAATATAACAGACTTTGGCCTACACTATTATATGGAGTGTCATCTTATAGATTTTCCCACGGCATTTTCCCCATTATTTTCCCAAGCACATAAAGTTCAACATTTTATTTTAGACTTTATTTTTCCGCTAGGAGCTGACGTTGAAACAGACAGGATATTTTAAACGTTGTCGTGTTTAGCCGCAGGATATGTTTATGGCCAAGCGATGAGGTGTTTCAAAGAAAGAGCTACAAAGCAAGACAGAGAGAGACAGAGAGAGATAGAGAGAGAGAGAAAAAGAGAGAGATAGTTGCCTTTTTAGCAGTTTCGAAATTTCCAAACATAAATTTGATGAGTGAATGTAGTGAAAGCTGGAAACAGACTGACGAAAAGGCAAGAAAGCAAAAGCAAGAGAGAGAGAGCATGAGAGAGAGAGAGAGAGAGAGTGAGAGAGAGATACCGTGAATGGCATATAACGGTAAAGTGTCCCAATACACGTATGCAAATTGTGCAAAGAGCAGCATAAATGTGCCATAATAGCCGCCACTTGCCAAGCGCTGTCTCCTTCACACACTCCCATACTACCAACTGTCTCCCTCTCTCTGCATACACAACCAACCATTGAGTGTGAGTGTGTGAGTGTGTGTGTCGGTGTAGTGTAAGTGTATATATTCAGTCGGAGTATTGAGTATCGTGTATTGATTATCAGTTTTGCATACTAATAACTGAGCGCATTGTTATTTCGTTGATTGTGACGGAGGCGTGGCATAAATGCGACTCCAAATGTCGCCCTCCATACACATAAACATATTACATGTACATGTATATGTAAAAGTGTGCGTGTGTGTGTGTGTGTGTGTTTGTGTGTGTTTGTGTGTAATACAGTCACTGTTTGCCGTTTGCCATGGCAGCTTGCGCTGCGGGCGTCTCTCTCCGTTCCTCTCTCTATCAGTCTCTCTCTTTCTCTCTCTCTCACTTTCTCACTTTCTTACTCCTTCTCTCTCACACACACACTTAGATTGTGGTAGCAGAACTTATACAGCACATTAGGGGTATTCCCTATAGTAATTTTAAGGTTTTATAAGGCAACAGAATTATTTTCATATAATATTTTATGCTCCTTTTTTCATTGGCATTTATTTATTTATTTCTTTTTTTTTTTATTAAAATTCGTATTTCAACACTTTAATTTGTATTTTATTTATGCTGCTGACATACCCCTGATTAATTCATGCATTTGCTGCCATTGCTGCGGGTGCCTTTTTTTTTTTTTTTTTTTTTTTTTTTTTTTTTGTGCGACGCCTCAACCTTTTGTTTGCCAAGGGGCGTCTATGGCGACAACGGCGACCATTGCTTGTTTCCACGTAAAATACCACGTAAAGTAACAGACAAGAGGCATTTTCGACTAACGGTGGCATAATTCAAGTTCATAAACAAGACTTCAAATAAGTCTAACTTGATAAGTTAAGCAGTTCTTCCTTTAATGAGTACTTTGCACAATATATTTTAAGTTAAAGCATTTCAAGAAATATTTATTACACTTTGAAGAACCGATCGACTGAACTGCATTTAATTTATTTAGTTGGTGAAACAGCCGTTAACATTTTCAAAACAGCGATCTTGTTGCAGCTGCTGTTACCGCTGTTAAAGCTGACGCGCTATCGATAAGTGTGTTCTATCGCAAGCTACTGCCGATAGTATCCTGATACGTCCGAAAGTGACATCGATAGTTTCACTATCACATCACTAGCACAGTTAAGTTTGCGCGTTTTCTACGTTGTCGCGTCATATTAATAAGTAGTGCAATAATAGTGTTAAATTCGTGTTAAAAATTAGTGAATAATGTGAATTAGGTTGTTCAGTGCATTCTATAAAGAGGTATAGTCTTGGTTAATTAAAATACATATGTGAATGTGCAGAAATATACAGTATATAACCTACTTACTGCTGCCACCATAGCGATGCCGCCGGCATTTCTTACTTCATTCTTTATTCTTTAATACATAAATACATATTTTGCTGTTTATTCGGTAATCCGAATTGCATTCTTCTCTTAGCTAAACTACTCTTAATTTAATTAATAAGATAGTGTGATTTGCTGCTTCTTCTTCTGCCGAGCAGCGCAGTCGCCGTCGCTGCAGTTATTGCTGCTGTCGCCTCACATGCACTTCGCACTTTCTTACTTTATGAAGCATTTGCTCGGTAGCTTGCTTCGAAAGCCGGCAGGTGGCGTCTTTCTTATGATCCACCTTACAAACGCCCCCAAGCAGTAGAGGTGGAGAACTGTCGATAGTGGGCGCCATCGATAGTCGACGATAGTTTATTTTTAACCATCGAAAGTGTCGATTGTGCCATCGACAGTGGCTCGATAGTATAGCCTAACAAAAAAAAAACAAATGAATGTTAACATATTTCTCTTTGAGCCGAGTTCGCCTCTCTGATAGTCTTCCACCTCTTTCAAGCAGCGCTGCCGCTGCTCTGCTGCAGTTAACTTAACAGCCGATAGAGTGTAGTTAGCAGTAGGAGGAAAGAGAGAGAGAGAGAGAGAGAGAGTGCAGCTGCTGCGCTTACAGTGCCCTCTAACAATTATCATCACACTGTAGCAATAGAGTAACAGCAGTTTCTCTATCAGCGCAGTTTATAGGGTATCTCTTTGTCGGCTGTCCTTTATCTATACGGCTTCTGTTGTTTACATTGGCAGCCGTCGTCATTGCCATTGTATTTTTTACGTTGTTTGTTTTTTCTTTCAGCCGTACTTTTTTCTTACTCTCTCTCCCCATTTTCATCACTAGTTTTTTTGGGCATGTCGCGTTACGTATACGTCTGGTGTGCGACATTCTCATTTGGCGTTTATTCTTTTTTTTCTTGTCTTTCTTTACATTTTTTATTGTTTAGTTTTATTTCTATTTCTATTTTTATCGGTTAGTATGTTAGAGTTGCCTGCTTCCTGTATATTTCCGTCAGCGTCATAACACGACTCGCGAACAGCTGATAAAACAATAACAACAAAAGAGGGCGGCACAGGGTTACCCCCGCTACACTGTAGGGTTGTCGCAGAGACAGTGTAAAGGGGGAGTATGGGTTTCGGGGCTATAAAAAAGTGTTGCCTCATGTATTGAGGGCGTGTTCGGCATGGGCTTGGCCGCCCTAATGCCAGGCATTGTTTTCGACGCCCTTTACAAATGCCGAGCAGAAGTTTGCGCCGAGAGCTCTCAAGTTTCCGCCACGAGTGGCAATCACAAGGAGCAGGGGCAGGGGCAGGAGCAGGAGCGGGAGGAGAAACTGCTGCCGGTTGTGGCCATGTCCATGCAGCTGTTATTGGGGCCAGAAATGAAATCAATATCCTGTATTATAATCAATCATGAACCTGAGCTCATGATAAACGCACCGACAGTGCAAACAACACAGAAAAAAAAATGGCAAATCAACAAAATGAATGAACTTGATGGCTGCCCATTTCCCCAATGGTTTTATGACCTCTCCCCTCTATTGACTGTCTTCCCCTTGAACTGTTTCTGTGAAGCCTCTGGCAGTTGTCAATTGGGCCAAAAGTTGTTTGGAGCTGCGAATTATTATTGCATTTAGCTATTTGAATGGCAATTTACAGAGAAAGAGCGAAATAGGGGACAAAGAGGGAAGAGAGATATTAGGAGAGTGAGTGTGGGAAACAGAGAGATTTAGAGAGGTAAAGTGAAAGATACAGATACATGCCATTTTTGCTAAAATAACGGAAGCGCTTAAAACTGTAGATATCTCCCAAAAAAGTGTAAAAAACACAGTTGCAAAGCTTTGCCTGTGAAAATACCTGAAAAACAGCAGAAAAAGTCACCAGTGCAGACCTGCAATTTAGACTGACAAACTGCTGAGAAATCATCTGCTATAAATAAGTAATTTAAGAGTAAGTCTGAAATATGTTTAGATCAAAAAGTACACTGAACAAAATGAGTAATAAACTTAAAAAAATACTTAATTTTATTTTTAAATTTTATGAAAGTAAGAAAGGAAAAAGAATTTTATTAATTATATCGGAAATTTAAAAATAATCTATTTTTTAGTATTTATATTATTCTAACAGTGTAACTATTTTTTTGAACACTAGTTTACGCACATACATATATTTATGTCTGTAACAGAAACTGTCGTATACATGTGTACAAAGATACATACAGATACATGTACGTGTGTATGTATGTAGGCAGAGGCACGTACAGTGAGCGCTAGAAAAATGCTTACACATTGATATACGCTTTTTGCAATATTAATGATGTTGATGCCGATGCAAATGTAAATGGAAGTGAAAGCAGCAAAATCAAATAAAGCAAAAAAAACAAAAAAAAAAAAAAAAAAAAAAAGAAAATCCGAAATAAGAGAAGGAGGGAAATAGTAGAAAAGAGAAAGTAAGAAAGTGGGAGAGAGAGAAAGGGAGAGAGAAATCTGCCACTTAAGGTTGTCTTGATATTTATTTGTTGTTGTTTCTTTTTTTTGTCTCTTTGCAGAAATCTGAAATCAAAACGCTGGCAAAAATAGCTAAAAGATACGGCTAAAACCAATACCAATACAATCACACACATAAACACACACACACACACACACATACATATAGATGAGACGAAACTGTGCCCAATGTACAAATCCCCAAGCAACACTTAAGGCATAAATCTAAACTCAATCACGCAGTGTAGGTAGCACAACCCCAACCCCCGCAGACCATCCTCCACCCTCAACCCTCCACAAACACATACAACGATTTGTTGTTGCTGTTGTTGTTGTTGTTGTTGTTGTCAGACAGAGACAAACGATGTGAAACTGTTGGAACTTGAGCATTTGCCGTGTAATCATCATCATCAGAGCATCATCAGCTTTATCTCTGTACGATTTTTGCTACTGCTGACTGTTCATGTGGTGTTGACCTACCACCCACCCCTCCATTACCCTTGAACTGACAAACCCCCTGGCAACAACCGCTCCTCATCCGAGGCACCTCCGTCCGGAGGCAATGTTGATTTGGTTTGCGGCCGAGGAGACGCCCGAGCATTGTAAACATGTCAACAGACAGCCGTACTCAATGACATTTCGAGCCTGATTCAAGGACGCACACACACCAACAAAACAAACATACACACACATACAGTGGGCAAAAAATACTCTGAAAACGAAGGCCAAAAATTAGGCTAACCCAAACCAAAGCCAACAATCAACATCCACCATCTTCATCTTCATCTGCATCGACGACGTCCTCCTTAAGGTTCCGCTGGCAGAATTGAGCAGCTGCGGCAAATCAACATGGCAAGGTAAGTCGATTCTCCACAATTTCATTAGCTACCCTATAAGGCATATTGCCGTTATTCGAGTACAGTATGACCCTATCTTATACATACATATATTAGACGGAAAGTCATCTGAGAGTAAGTGACTTTCTCACGTACTTTAAGCACCCACCCAGTATATATTTTTATTTGAAATAAATTAAATATTATATAGTTTGCTCAACTTTAAGCAAGGTTTTTTTCTAATCCAAAAAGTGTTTTTGAAGTATATTTCGAATAGGATAATAGAATAATAGGACTAGTAACTGTTATAAATATATCTTCTATAATTTACCACGAACTATATACACCTTCTAAATTTTTAAAATTTTTAATTTTTTTTTTTTTTTTTTTTTTTTTTTGTTAGTTTAATATTTTTAATAAGTGAAGAATCTGTACGGCTTTGAGTACTTTAACATCACATGGTTTGATTGTGTAAGTGGAACCAAACGTCTATTCTTTTTTTTATTTATATATTTTTATTAATTTTTTTTAAGTTATGCTGATTCTTATAAAGTGTGGCTACTGTCTACAAAGAAATTTCAAAAGTTTTAAGTTAACTTGGCAACAGCAGAGAGACTGTAAAAGGAGGTGGTATTTTAAGAGTTTCTCCTCATCCACCTACCAAGTGATATTCCCCTAACTTCTGTGAAGAGTATCTCGTTGCAGGCGCTATGCTTCAATGGATGATGGAAACCAGAAGAAAAATCTGTTTACAGTTGAGTTCTCAAAGCAAAACCGCAGTAACATTTTTAGGCATATTTCAGGCAAAACAGAAAAGCATAGTAAGAATGAGAGACATATACAGATAGAGAGAGAGAGAGAGAG
Source organism: Drosophila quadrilineata (assembly GCA_018150725.1). Taxonomy (NCBI): domain Eukaryota; kingdom Metazoa; phylum Arthropoda; class Insecta; order Diptera; family Drosophilidae; genus Drosophila; species Drosophila quadrilineata. The sequence continues at coordinate 729,103 of JAECWN010000407.1, forward strand.
AGAGAGAAAGAGAGTGAAGCCCAGAAACAAATTCGCATTTATCATGCTGACTATGTAAGTTTGTGTTTCAGCATAGATAAATTTTGTCTTGAATAGCAAAAGACACAAACAAATTCAAAACGAAACTCAAACTCGAACCGACATGGAACGCAACGCATCGCAACAATTTCCCAAGCCAGAATGAATGAGGTGAAATTTCGCATCAAGATTTATGGCTTTGGAATTAAACAACATTTTGATAAGAAACAGTAACAAAACAAAAAACTAGAAGAAGAGAAAAATCACAAAAAATAAATAAAATAAATAAACTTCGGATTCAAACTGAGTTTCAGATATTGTGGAAATAAACTTATTTATGGATCTCCACAATTCTTATAAAAATTATAAAATTTTGTTGAAATTTATATTTTTGTTGACGATTTAGATTCGAATTTTATTTTGAATTCCAAGTATGTCGAAAAATATATCACATCCAGTATAGTTCTTTTTATTTTACGTATATCCGACGAGTATTTTTCGTGATATGGCCAAAATGTGGGAAAAGGTGACTCAAAATCCAAGATTTTGCTTCTCTGTAACTTTGATCAGCCATATCTTTGCTACAAATCATCCGATTTTGATGAAATTTGCATTTTTGGAAATGATTTTGATACTAGATTTATTCTGCTTTCAAAGTTTATCCAAAATCGGCGTTTTTAAATTTTCGACTTTTTTGACCACTTTTCCATACAAACCCCTTATCAAAATCATAAAAAATGGAAATGTTTTCGAATCAACATTTTTTGGCTCCATTCAATTCAGGTACTCAAAACTAGCATTTTGCTTTTTATTTGAGGTGTTTCTGATGGTTATTTTTTGAGATATGGTCAAAAATATATAAAAATTTGCCAAAAATCGTCCGATTTTGATGAAATTTGCATTTTTGGAAATGATTTTGATACCAGACTCATTCTGCATTCAAAGTTTGTCCAAAATCGGCGTTTTTAAATTTTCGACTTTTTTAATCACTTTTCCATACTACCCCCTTATCAAAATCCTCAAAAATGGAAAAGTTTCCGAATCAAAATTTTTTGGCTCCATTCAATTCAGGTAAAACTAGCATTCTGCTTTTTATTTGAGGTGTTTCTGATGATTATTTTTCGAGATATGGCCAGAAATGTGCAAAAAGGTGACTCAAAATCCAAATTGTCAAAGATTTTGCTTCCCTGTAACTTTGATCAGCCATATCTTTGCCAAAAATCGTCCGATTTTGATGAAATTTACATTTTTGGAAATGATTTTGATACCAGACTCATTCTGCATTCAAAGTTTGTCCAAAATCGTTTTTAAATTTTCGACTTTTTTGACCACTTTTCCATACAAACCCCTTATCAAAATCATAAAAAATGGAAATGTTTTCGAATCAAAATTTTTTGGCTCCATTCAATTCAGGTACTCAAAACTAGCATTCTGCTTTTTATTTGAGGTGTTTCTGATGGTTATTTTTCGAGATATGGTCAAAAATATAAAAAAGGTGACTCAAAATCCAATATTTTGTTTCTCTATGACTTTGATCAGTCATATCTTTGCCAAAAATCGTCCGATTTTGATGAAATTTGCCTTTTTGGAAATGATTTTGATACTAGATTTATTCTGATTTCAAAGTTTGTCCAAAATCGGCGTTTTTAAATTTTCGACTTTTTTGACCACTTTTCCATACAAACCCCTTATCAAAATCATAAAAAATGGAAATGTTTTCGAATCAAAATTTTTTGGCTCCATTCTATTCAGGTACTCAAAACTAGCATTCTGCTTTTTATTTGAGGTGTTTCTGATGGTTATTTTTTGAGATATGGTCAAAAATATAAAAAAGGTGACTCAAAATCCAAGATTTTGCTTCTCTATGACTTTCATCAGTCATATCTTTGCCAAAAATCGGCCGATTTTGATGAAATTTGCATTTTTGGAAATGATTTTGATACTAGATTTATTCTGCTTTCAAAGTTTGTCCAAAATCGGCGTTTTTAGATTTTCGACTTTTTTGACCACTTTTTCATACAAACCCCTTATCAAAATCATAAAAAATGGAAATGTTTTCGAATCAAAATTTTTTGGCTCCATTCAATTCAGGTACTCAAAACTAGCATTCTGCTTTTTATTTGAGGTGTTTCTGATAGTTATTTTTCGAGATATGGTCAAAAATGTGCAAAAAGGTGACTCAAAATCCAAGATTTTGCTTCTCTTTGACTTTCATCAGTCATATCTTTGCCAAAAATCGTCCGATTTTGTTGAAATTTGCTTTTTTGGAAATGATTTTGATACCAGACTCATTTTGCATTCAAAGTTTGTCCAAAATCGGCGTTTTTAAATTTTCGACTTTTTTGACCACTTTTCCATACAAACCCCTTATCAAAATCATAAAAAATGGAAATGTTTTCGAATCAAAATTTTTTGGCTCCATTCAATTCAGGTACTCAAAACTAGCATTCTGCTTTTTATTTGAGGTGTTTCTGATGGTTATTTTTTGAGATATGGTCAAAAATATAAAAAAGGTGACTCAAAACCCAAGATTTTGCTTCTCTATGACTTTTATCATTCATATCTTTGCCAAAAATCGTCCGATTTTGATGAAATTTGCATTTTTGGAAATGATTTTGATACCAGACTCATTCTGCATTCAAAGTTTGTCCAAAATCGGCGTTTTTAAATTTTCGACTTTTTTAATCACTTTTCCATACTACCCCCTTATCAAAATCCTCAAAAATGGAAAAGTTTCCGAATCAAAATTTTTTGGCTCCATTCAATTCAGGTACTCAAAACTAGCATTCTGCTTTTTATTTGAGGTGTTTCTGATGATTATTTTTCGAGATATGGCCAGAAATGTGCAAAAAGGTGACTCAAAATCCAAGATTTTGCTTCTCTTTGACTTTCATCAGTCATATCTTTGCCAAAAATCGTCCGATTTTGATGAAATTTGCCTTTTTGGAAATGATTTTGATACCAGACTCATTTTGCATTCAAAGTTTGTCCAAAATCGGCGTTTTTAAATTTTCGAATTTTGGGCCCACTTTTCCATACAAACCCCTTATCAAAATCATAAAAAATGGAAATGTTTTCGAATCAAAATTTTTTGGCTCCATTCAATTCAGGTACTCAAAACTAGCATTCTGCTTTTTATTTGAGGTGTTTCTGATGGTTATTTTTCGAGATATGGTCAAAAATATAAAAAAGGTGACTCAAAATCCAAGATTTTGCTTCTCTGTAACTTTGATCAGCCATATCTTTGCTACAAATCATCCGATTTTGATGAAATTTGTATTTTTGGAAATGATTTTGATACTAGATTTATTCTGCTTTCAAAGTTTATCCATAATCGGCGTTTTTAAATTTTCGACTTTTTTGACCACTTTTCCATACAAACCCCTAAGCAAAATCATCAAAAATGGAAATGTTTTCGAATAACAATTTTTTGGCTCCAAATAATTTAGATACTCAAAACTAGCATTCTGCTTTTTATTTGAGGTGTTTCTGTTGGTTATTTTTCGAGATATGGCCAAAAATGTAGAAAAACGTGACTCAAAATCCAAGATTTTGCTTCTCTATGACTTTGATCAGCCATATCTTTGCCAATAATCATCCGATATTCATGAAATTTGCCTTTTCGTATATAATATTGATCCTAGTTTCTGCATTTTAAATCTTAATCCTAATTTTTGCATTTTCAGCTGGAATTATGCTGCCATTTCAATAAGTCCCATGACTTTTTTTTTTAAATTTGTTTCATTTTTTTATTATTTATGATTGATACATATTTTTTCTGAAGAGATTATTTAAAATTAGTGTTCTCACCTTTAAAATTACTTTTCTATTCTCAAATTGATAACAGGAATTTCCATACAATTTGATTTAAGCCAACAACTTAAATTTATTTTTGTTATGTCAAGAGGCGAACAGTTTTTTGAAGTTTGTTTATTTTCTGTGGACGTAGACAACATATGTACAACGTGCCACATGCAACATGTTGGAGGACGAAAACCGCAACAGGACAAAGCTTTAGGCCACAGCTTTGATTAATTTGCCAGCCATGAGATAAACGACTTTTTCTTCAGATCTTTTCTGCCACGCCTATTACTTAGCTAGCCTCCCCTTTTTGGACCGTAGGTTGTTTGGAATAATTTGTAAATTCGTTTGATTTGCGGCCAAGTGTAAATAATTGAATGCAATTTCCAATTTTCCAAAAAGAAAACACAAGGCAAAGATAAATATACTTTCGAAAATGCGGCAGAGAAAGGAAAACACTTTAAAATAACAGGAAAATGCTAAACAAAACACAAAATTAAAACAAGGTTCTGGGCAATTCGTTTGCATTTGAGGGAAAGTTGCATTTTTGAAGCGAAACACATTAAGGATATCGTTGGGAAGTATGCACTATTAGATACCCTGATATTGAAGGTTCAAGGGATTGATAGGGAGGTGGTTATAAAGTAAGTGGTGATGTTTTGTGATAAGGCTACTTAGACTATTATTCTTAATGGGGATACAAAATTCAAATATCCCAACTGCCATATACCTAGTAATTATGCATTATATATCCCTAAGTATCCACATTTTTATGGTTTTCTAAAAAAACAGAATCACTTTAATGACGCAACTTGAGCTGAAACTAATGGTCACTGCAATCATGGCCAAAGCGGCAGTTAACAACATTTTCAGGGCCAGAATGCAGTGCCAGCAAATTGCAATATTTTTAGATGGGAAAGAGAGAAAAAGGAGAGAAAGAAGAGAAACAGCGGAAAGAGAGTGGGCAAGAAAGAGACATGTCTGTGGTAGCCACTAAACGCTTAATATGCAAAATGTTGAGGGACGTAAGACAAAATTGAAAAAAAGGGGCTATTTTAAGAACTGACAGTGGATAGGAAAGATACGAAAGTAAGACGAATGGAGAGAAAGAGAGATAGAGAGAGAGAGGGAGTGAAAAGAAAAGGGAGGTCAGTGAGAGAGAGGCACTACAAAACCTAGATAGAGATAGTACTAGAAGTAGTTGAAGTTGAGAGAAGGAGCTGAAGTAGAATTGAATGAGAGCGGTGTGAAGGCAACAAAGCGATGTCCAAGGATAAAGAATGAATGGAGTGCAAGTAGGAGTGGTAAGAGGAACACCTCTTGCCCAATGGGGAGGTGGGTCATCAAGGGTTTCTTGCCGCAGCTGTCAATTATGACCCTCTATTGGCACTAATAGGCCCTACGAGTTGACCATATCGAAACAGTGCTGGCCATGACCATTTGCAACGCCATAAGTTTTACGATTCCTACTAGACCTACAATCCACTCCACCAACAACCCCCCACCCCACTTATACCCCCTTCCTATTGGGGTAGTTAACAGCTGGCGCTTTATGGGAACAGTCACAGCCTAGGGAAGGGAGAGGAAGAGAAAGTCTGAGAGTGTCAGAGAGATAGAGACAGACAGAGAGAGAGAGAGAGAGAGAGAGAGAGAGAGAGAGAGAGAGAGAGAGAGATGGAGGACAATAACCAGAGAAGAGGAAGGTGTAGGTACTTAATACCATAGGTTCATTGTGATGGGGGGATTTCTATAGAGTGATGGCAGAAACAATTGAGACTCAGACAGGACAGCGTCTCGGGTCCTTTGTATGGCTGCCAGGCGTCTTTGTGTGTATAATTATGCCTCCCATCCCCACCTCCCAAAAGCGCCCAATCCTTGCTAATGCCACGCCCATTGTGGGCAAGTGCAAAACAATGGAAAATTTCACATTTGAAACTGGAAAATGTGGATACATTTCCGGCGCGTGCAAAAAGCCAAAACAAAAAAAATACAGACAATGAAAAGTTGTTTGTCATTAATTTCATTTCACTAAGCAACACACACACACACCCTTTCAAACGCACATACACACTCTTAAACAGATAGACAAACAGACAGACAGACAGACATATAACTAAGGTGTGCAGTTTTAAATTTCACTTAATGTCTGCCACACACACACACACACTCTCACACGCACACCCCCACATGTGTGGATTTTACACTGAGAAAAGCGCAAAAGGAGAAAACAAAATGTCGAGCATTGTTGTTTTTGTGAGGGGGGGGGGTGGACAGGGGATAAGCGAAGGAATCCGCCAGGAATGACTTGACAAAAGATATGTTGGAGGCAAACTCTAGAGTTAGAATGACAAAGCGGAAGTGGGGAGTTGATCATTATTTGCCTTAATTGTAAAATGTTAAATTAAAAAACTAAGGAAAAATTTTAAAAGCGAGGAAACCCGTTTAGGGAAAATGTGGGAAAATAATAGGTGGCAAGCATAGATGCAAATACAGGAAATGCGATAAAGCAGCACATAAAGTGAGTCTGAAGTGTGAGTAAAGGATATAATAGAATGATGACAGAAAAGAGTTAAGTAAAAAAAAACAAATGGAAGAGGAAGTATAGTTAAGACAAAAAAGTCAATGAGAGTGGAGAAATGTTGAATGAGAGAGGAAGTGAGTGAAAGTGAGAAGTTGAATTGCAAAGAACGGTCCAAAGAATGTCTGAGAACCTCAATACGAACCTAAGAAACCTCCTCAATTTTAAGGATCTGCTTTCCAAACAGGCGCTAATCAACCTTTCCCACGAAAAAGGGGTATCAGAGAGTGTTTTTTTGGGTTAGGTGGTTGCGGTTGCGGTTGAATTTGATCTGTGCAATGAAATGGAATCGAATGATTTCTGACTGAAAAGGCATATGCCACGCCCACTGACCTAATAACTGTAACAGATCCGCAAAAGCGGCAGACGTAAATTCAAAAACCTAAGCACGTTACGCACAGCTGAGCACAAACTGGCAAACCTCTCTATGAAAGGGATAGCCAATGAAGAGAATAAGACAGAGAGAGAGAGAGAGAGAGAGAGAGAGGAATATTGAGAGGAAATTCAGAAAGACAGAGATAGATAGAGGGTGTATAGAAAGAGAATGGTGATAGGCTTAGGCAGTGGCAACGTGGGATTATGATTGACATTGACAGCAGTCAAAGCTACGGCTTAGGCCAGAGTCTCTCCCTCACTCTCTCTCTCTCTTTCTTTCTCTAGCTGTCTCTTTTGCGTATATTCGCTGTCCCTGTCTGTCTTTCTAGCCTTACCTGTATGTGTGCAACAAAGCAAGAGATTAATTGGCTTTTGTGTGGGGCTTCGCAATGCGTTTTGTTTACGCTTGTCATCGATTCACATTGAGCCCGACTGCATATTGTGTTGTCTCAATACTTGTTTAGCATAGTTTTTATTTCCAATTTTTTGTTTCGATTTTGTTCTGATTATGGAAATATTCGAATTGTCAGTTGTTTGCTTTGGAAATGTCAAATCAATGTTGGGATTTATATTTTCTCAGTTGGCAGTCGTGTTGTTAAGTGAATGCGAAAGGATTTTTTGAGGATTTTTCTGATGCTTATAAAAATTAAATGCTAAAATTTATACCAAAATGTGTGTATTTTTTATGTAGTGGAGATAAGTCTGATAGATATGTTGGCATGAAAAATTATGGTTTTTTTCTTGGAGGAAATATTGTAGAGTTCTAGGCAAAACTTGATGGTAATTAGTTAGTTATTGCTCTATAAGGTCGTCAATTGTTTTTCTGAAAATCAAATTTTTTTTTTGGTATTTTTGGTATTTTTGATATTTTTCCATCATAGCTAAAAAGACAAATAATTTATAATTAATGCGGTCTTAACCTTTCAAGAGCAAAATAAATTTTCGATGCTATTCTCTGTCACTATGTATATACACAGCAAAAAAAACTTTCTCAATTTTTTTTTGTATTTTGTTTGGTATTTTTCAACTTTTGAGTCTCAATAATTAGATTGGCCCTTTTTGAGTCTTATGCCTGCAGATTGCCAACTAATTTACACATTTGTAGAATAAGTTAAAATTCAGCATAAAACATGAAACATACATAACATATCCTTACAGTCCCTTACATCACTTTACATCCCCATCAATTTTTGGCTTTTAAAAAAATACTTTGTAATTTTGTGTTGCCAAATGAAATTTAATTTTCCAGTTCAGTAAAATGTCGATTATTTTCATTTGATTGCATTTCAATTGATGAAGGTGTGTGTGTGGGTGTGGGTATGGGTGTGTGTATGTTGAGTAACATATTCAATTCATTTATGGCAGCCAAGCAGTCAACCATACTCTCATTCACTCACTCATTCATTCATTCATTTATCCTTTCATTCATTGCTTGGTATCGATGCTTCATCCTTTTGGTTTTCATGCTGCTAAGCTGCAGTTTGACCTTCTTACGCCCAAGTTGTTGCACCTAACTGAGTGCTCACTGTACAGTGTATACTGTACTTGACTACTTTATGGCCCATCTCCATAGTTGTCGCTTTCATTAGGCCTCTTAATACAAAAGGGTCTCGCTTCGCTTGAGCCTCTCTATTCCTCCCTTTCTCTATATCTCTCTCTCTCACTCTCTGTCTGTCTCTCTCTCTCTCTCTCTCTCTGTCTATCTCTCTCTCTCTCTCTGTATGATGCCAAATGCCAGTTGTGTCGAACCACAAATAAAGCTCACAGAAGCCTGAAGAGTAAGTGAGCGAGGGTGGTTCTTGAACTTGCTGATAGAGAGAAATAGTATATAATGTTTTAAAGATTTTAAAAATATAGGTAATTTTGATAAAAGATAGCCACAGATTGTCTTCTAATCGATTTAATTAATTTCAAAATTTGTTTTTTTTTTTTAATCTCTCCAGAATTCTTCTGTTAAATACACATTTTACTTAATTTGAAAAATTTCGTATAATTGTATTTTTTTGTTTTAATCTTTTAGCACTTTAATTTTATTTTGAAATATACATTTCCCTGATATAGAGGTATTAGTGAATGTCTTTTTGGTTTTTTAAATCTCTCTAATATTCGTCTTTAAAATATAAATTTTACTCAATTTATCGTAAATTTTAAATTTTTTTTTTAAATCTTTAAGCACTTTCTACTCTGAAATATAAATTTTTCTAGAATTGCGGAAGTATAATTGAATATTCTTTTCAAATGCCACCCAATACGATATTTATACGAAATACTGTTACCTGCTTTCTTATTTCAAACTGCTGTAAGCAACCCTCGCGAATTCCTCATATTGCGCTTGTCATGTAACGTGGTTGTGTTGTGACCTATAACTGTATATGTATGTATGTATGTTAGTATGTATCTGTGTGAGCTGTCTATGTGTGCGTGTAGCTGCTTGTAAGTTCATTAAGAGGCCTCTCATTGAACCAAGTAAATGTTCGAGCGGCCACTACAGAAATTTATGCAGAAATCATGTTTGTTGTGCATTTAGGCAAGTTTTCAATTTTCAGTTCATGCCACAAAAAGCAGACAGATATAGGGACAAGGGATGACCTAAAGGGGGGGTTGGGGAAAAGTCATTTAAAGCATATTCAGGGCTTAGAGTATGGCCTGCTTTTTCGACTCTGCATGACCAACAACAATTAACGCAGTCACAGTGTATGAGTGTGCCTGCGTGTGTGTGTGTGTGTGTGTGTGGTAAAGAAGTATGCGTGTGGCTCGTGGCGCTGCAAAGTATGCAATGAATTTTTTGCTCGTTGTCGTTGAAGGGCGCGTCGCGAAGGACAACAGCAAAAGCAAAATGAAAGATTATTATTATATGAAAGAGCGACAGAGTGAGAGAGAGTGCGAGAGAGAGATGGGGGAGGAAAAGAGAAAGAATGAGACAGAAATAGAAAGTGTGTAAAAAAAAAGCACAAAACTTGAGCTATTAAGTAGCAACTCAAAATAAAAAAACAGAGAAGGTTTTTGGGCGCAATTTTCCCTTTCGTTGGAAACTAAGAACAAAAAACAACGAAAATGAAAATGAAATTAACAAAATGAAGCGAAAAGCGCATTAAAGTAAAAGTCGAAGAAATGCGAAGCGGAGGAGAGCCATGATGTTGCCAGAAAGTGGCTGAGACAAGCAAGAAATTAACATGTGCATAATAATCAAAAGTTTTGGATAGAGGCGTCTCGTTCTAGCTGGTTTGTGGGCGTGGTCGGTAAGCTGACCAACGTCAAATGAGCTGCCATTAAGCTTAATGCAGAGAGAGTCCTTTTGTCTTGGCTACTTTAACAAACTCAACTGCTTCTTGGTTTTTACCTTTTTTACATTTTTTAATATTTTGGGCAATTTTTTTTTATATTTTTCTTTTGGGTTTTTGTAATGCGGCAAAAAGTTAATCGAATCAAAAGTAAAACATATGATTGTCTGGATTGAAATGAGATTTTAAGTAACAAGCAACCGGACTTGAAAATACCCAAATTTGTTTATAACTATGCCCTCAATAACTTAATGAGCATATAACTTTTCGTTAATGGTTTTGATGCCATTATAAAACTACATCTGTATCAAAATATTGTTGCTGTTAAATTTTTTAAAATTTTTGCATATCAACCCTTTTTAAACAAGTTAAATTAAAAATAAAAAATTCATATTAAATTTTAAATATTTTCAGAAATGTAAAAAAAATTTTTAAAAAAATATTCTAATATTTTTTCTTCTAAATACCACACTAAACCTTAATATTCCAGGGTATTTTTCCTGTTCTTTTTTTTCGTTTCGATTCTTTTTTTTTTTTTTTTTTTTTTTATTTGGCAACTGCCGCAAATGAAAAGTCTAAACGGAAACGGAAATGACAGCCGCGTCGTGCCACAGACCCCGAATTTCAAATAGCAGCCCTTTGCCACGCCCACATCGCTACTGCCCCCACACCTTCCCCCTCCCCCCACCCCTTTGGCAGTCCAGCAAATTGCCATTGAAACGCATTGAGGCGCCTTTTGCCTCTTGGTTTTTGGGCTGCGGTTGTCGAAATGAACACGTTGCGTTTTGCACAGCCCTGTCACGCCCACACAGACGCGCCCACTTGATACCTCTCTCACTCTGTCTCTCTTTACCTCTCTCTCTCTCTCACTCTGCTGCTCTTTTTTCATATGGAACTCGTATGTTGTGCGAAAGCGCTTAATGAAGACATTACACTTGCTACGTGTGGTCGCTTTCTCTCTCTCTCTTTCTCGCTCTACTTTTCTCTCTTTCTCTCTGCTCTCTCTCTCTCTCTCTGTCTCTTTGCTGTTGGTATTTTCATGTGTGGTTTGCTTGCAGTAGTTTTCCATGTAATGTTTAATAAATGCGCATTTTGTGAGCTGGAAAATGAGCGTCATTAATAAAGTAAACAAAAAAAAAAAGAAAAATGCGAATGAAGTTGCAATCGTTGAGACTTCTCGCCACGAGCAACATGATTAAACTGCCACTAATTGCAGCAACTTAGTTAATGCCACTGATTATCCTAGCTAGTGGCATACAAATTACAGTTATTGAAAGCACTTTAAGCAGGATAAACGAAAGAAGGGAAAATTTACAACTTTAAGAGAAATCTATCGAAATATTATAATTTTAAGAGATATATTGAGAACTTTCACTCAATATATAGCAAATAGAAGTTTATATAATTTCAAAATAATTTTAAAAATATTTTAAATATTATTTTTAATATATTATATTCAAACTTAAAATATATTACAAATTATAGCATAAATTTTTGAATGGAAATTTTTTGATATCTTCTAAATTTATATCTTCTAAAATGTACTCATGTTTATATTATTTAAAGACATTTAGAAATTTGTATTTATTAAATTCAAGATTTTAATATTGTTTTCACTTCACGTTCTCGAAATTTCGCATAATATTACAATCATAGCGCATTAATCAAGTCGCTTTTGTTAAACAATTGAAGCTGCAAATGAATACGATTTTGCGAATTTTAATTGATTTGCGAAATTATATGCAAAAGCAATTAAGGCCAAATTAATTATAAACAATTAACGTTTCCAATGAACACATTATTTGGGGCATGCAAACTGTGGCAAGCTACAACGCAGCAGGTGGAGAGGGGGGAGGGGGGGGGGGCGGAGGAACAGCAAGAAAGTTGCTTCAATGTGATTTTCGTTCGCATTTTACAGTTCTGAGATGAATATATAGAGATCCCAGCGAGACGCTCATATATCAAGAGTAGCCTGGTCTTCTTCTTTCTCTTTCACTCTCTCTCTCTCTCTCACTCTCTCTCTCTCTCTCTCTCTCTCTCTGTCTATCTTTCTCTACTTGGCTTGCTTTCTCCAGTGTCTTTTTCTCTTTCTAGAATATAACTCATTATAAAGCAAAACAAATTGTGGCCAACAATTCAGGGCAGCATCTCAGATAGCGACCCCCTCTCACTCCCCGCCACTGTCTGTCCTTCTCCTCCATTATATTGTGGTAGCATTTCCACCTCCCCTAAAACTAACTTCCATTAGCTTGTTGTGCACAATGCGTATTTAACGCTTCGTTGTTTATCTTCAAATCTCTTTGACATTTTATCATGATTAGTTCATAAAATGGCAGCAACTTTTTAGAATTGACTTAATGCTTGGATTAATCTAGCGGGAAAATTAAAGCAAAACAACTTAACTTTATAGAAACGCGTTTAATGTTTAGTCTGCTGAGGAAGTCATTCTTCACTTTCCAAATCAATTTATCAGCGCCAAGCAAAAGCTTAAGGAGAAACAGGCAACTCTAAAAGTTTTAAAAGCTCCGAATTATGCAGTAAGAATAATCAAAAAAAATTTAAACATATTTCCCTGAACTTTTATGCGGTTGTACGTAACCTCTGCTTGAGATTTAAATATACTCAAAAGCTTTGCCATGAACGCCAAAGAGCTTTAAGCTTTGATATTTGAAATCTCCCCAAAGAGCTTTAAGCTCTGTAAAGTTGTTTTCCTCTTTCAGCTCGTATCACTTTATCTTGATTTTTTTTCCTTTTTTGGCAGACAGTTTCCAAGTCATTTGAGTTACTTAAACGCCGTTTGCGGTTAAATTAACGCGATTCATATGAATTTATCGCATGGCATTTTTCCGGTTTTCCAACCCCAACTCAGTCCATTGTTCTCACAGCGGGAAATTGGGAAAGCACTGTCAGCTCTACAGTGGCATTTTAGTAGTTAACAGTTCTCTCCCCACATTCCCCCCAAGGCTGCAACTTTCGCTTTGTCTTTGCCTTTTGTGTATGCGGAAATATTTCATTCAAGGTTGAAGTCGTCCTTGCCCTTTTTGTAAATCTTATCGATTTATTGTTCGCATAGAAGTATATGTCGAGTATATTTTGCCGCTGAAGCAGTTGAAAATCCTGATATCCTTTCCTCTTGCGAGCGAAATCGGTTAAATTATATAAACGGAAAAAGCTTCTGGATTTTTTGCAAATATTGGAATTAACTGAGGGTATATCGCAATATGACCTCCTATTCCCATTTCTGCTCTTATTCACATTGATGACCCAATTATGACCCACTCTGATTGCCCTTTGGCCTTTGTCATTTGCCAATTGTCATTTGAAAAGCCTTTGACATATCCTAATTGCCAGACTGATACCCTTCACAATCAACTGATGATAATTTTTCGAGATATGGCCTAAAGTGTGCAAAAAAGTGACTCAAAAACCAAGATTTTGCTTCTCTATATATTTGATCAGCCATATCTTTGCCAAAAATTATCCGATTTTGATGAAATTTGCATTTTTGGAAATGATTTTAATACTAGATTTGTTCTGTATTCAAAGTTTGTCCAAAATCGGCGTTTTTAGATTTTCGACTTTTTCGCTCATTGATTTATTGTTGTAACAATAATACTAATAATTCAAACAGGTTTAAATCCTTTATTTCCACATTTTGACTAGGAATACGTGCAAAAATATATTTCCCGTTTAATGGCTAAAAATATTTCTAAATGGATTTGCTTTTCTGCGTGGGGGAGGTCGTAAATCAATGCATAATTAGTTGATTATTGAATGCAATTGGCAATTGGGGATTTCTGTAGTTGTAAAATGCACAATAAATTGTGAAAAGCTCCAACCTATGAAACTCTGTAAATATGAAAATCGGAAAATGCAATGGGGAAATCACATAATGCGGTAACACATGACGTATACAGTTTTAGAAATGAAAGTATTGGGGGTGTTGGAACAAGGGGTGTAACAAGAAGAATATTTTATCGTGGTTGTTTCAGGGCGTGGTTGTAAAGTGGGCGGTGTGTAGAGAGAATGAGTAAAATTATAAGTAAAGAAAATATTAAAAATTCTAGAAAAACTAAATACATTTTGAAATATAACTGGGATGCTCCTAAAAAGTCTCTCTAGAATGAAATATTGTATATATCATACATATATATATATATATATGTTAGAGAGAAACAAAGATATCTGTATATAGAGAAAGAGGGAGAAAGGCATTAAAGATAGACAGAGACAGACTTAGGGAGTAAAAACAAAAAAAAATCAACAGTTCAGGGCAGATAAATACAAATCAAACTGAAGTAGCTGCAGTTTCTTTTGTTTCGCCCTCAGGAAATAGACAGAAGCTTAAACAGTCCACAGGACGACGTGTCCTGCCATCTATACACTCTCTTCATCATCCATTCTATTCCACTACACTTCTTCTTCTTCGTCGCAATCCTCGTCTGCAACGTGTCAACAAAATCAGCTGCAGTTGCCCCTTTTGCAGTTTGAGCTTCATCAGATAAAAATCTATGGTGAAGCGGAGCTGCTGCTGCTCCTGCTGCTGGACACACGTTGGCAGCTCCAGCGCTGGAGTCTGGAATCTGGATGACTTGGGGATTAAATGCGCTTTTATGTCCATCATTGAGCAAATGCCTGGGATTAGTTGTGTTGATGCAATGTCAACGCTGAGAGGGTGTTGGGAGAGGGACACTCAAGGAGCGAGGGCAGCTAGAAAGGGGTAGCTGAGATACAAGAGAGAGAGAGGGAGAGAAAGAGAGAGAAAGGGATAGAGAGGAAGAGAGAAAGAGAGTAAGGAGTTGATATTGGTTCTTGGTCTTTGTCAGCTATCAACTTGGCTTGGACTTGGACAAGGTCTGTCTCATGGCTGACGGGCAACCTTTTGTGAGCTGACCCTTGGTCAGCCTAGTCGTCGCGCCCCTTCACTCCCCATATTCTACATTAGGTCTCTCTTTCCCTCTCTAACTGTCTACCCCTCCTCCTGCACCTCCTAGTCCTTCGCAGTGCCCTGGGCCAATTACTTAAACAGCAAACAGGGGCACAGCGCTTTAAAGCTTTGGCTTCAGACATGGTTTTGTCAGTAAATTAAAATGTGCATATTTTATGAGTGAAGAGTAAGAAGGCAGAAACAGAGGGGAAGTTTAAAATTTGATTTTGTTGCTTTACATATTCTTTTCTTTTTTTTTTGTTACTATGCTGTTTGTCATTGAGCTGAAATGGAAAAAGTTTCAACATAATCACACGGTTACCCTACAGCCTCTCTCTCACTCTCTCTCTCTCCCCATTTGCAACTCTCCTCTTCTGACCACTGTTACCCGTTACCCGTTAACCGTTATCCTGCCCTAGCCGAGCTTCTAACTGTCTGTCACTTAACGCGACGCTTGTCGTACATTTTTGAGCTGAAGCTGCGCGCTCTCATTATAACTCTCGGCAACACTTTCTGGTTGCTTTAATGAACAGCTCGACGACTTGTGGATGCGCACAGTGGTGCAAAAGTCGCAGCAATCTGCAACTGTGCAGTTACAATTATCACAAAAATGTATCGATCTGACTAGAATTAATCGATCTGACTTACATTTTTTTTTGATTATTTTGACGGAAATTTTCTCAAATGACATATCTTCGATCGTATATGTGACGTTGTGCTTCTGCGCTGAATAAATATGCTATGCAAATTGATCGATCGTGAATACGTTGATTAGTCAAAAGCGTCTTATTTGCGATCGAACATTTGACGTTTATACTGTTGCGCAGCATGAAAAAAGGGTATCCACTTTGGGAACATATCTGAGAACGTCATATTTTCGATCGGATATTTGACGCTTGTTGTCTGCACAGTGTATACACTGTAAAAAAAGTTATGATAATTCTATTTTTTTTATATGAATTCGAAAGTTTGCCACACTGTGCTTGGAAATCGGTGGCTGCCACCGCCGCTGCCACTGCTTAAAAAAGGGGGAGCTCGCGGTGGGAGTTTGGGGCGGGCATCATTATTGCTGCACGACGTTGGCTGCGTTGCTGTCATCATCATCAAAAGCGGCAGCAGTGTTGCCTGCTGTTGTTTCGCTTGACTTTATCGCTTGGCAGGACCTGCCAGCAGTCGGTCCGTGGGGAGGCGGGGGTGGCGGCAGGAGTAGAGGGGAGGGGCTCGGTAATCAGTGCGAACGGCAAGCAACAAATGAAACTTGACAGCAACAAAACATTCAGGGAAGCGTTTGTCGACATTGTCGACATTTCTTTCAATATCCTCTTCTCTCCTTTGCAAGGACATACTTTTACTTTGATTTTTATTCCAGTTTCGCTCGCTTCTAATGTTGTGTAATTAAATCCAACTTGCTTAATATGTATATATGTATGTATAACATTTATGGAATCTTAAATACCCAAATTATATTTCCTTTGGGACTGTGTAAAAAAATGGGGATGCATTGAATAGTTTCCAGTTGAGCGAGTTTAATGAGCTTTATTGAAAATTTTATTGTGTGATTCATGAAGCCAATTAAATTTCAACATCAAAAGCACTGCTGCTCTTTTATTCCATTTATATCTTAATTTGTTATACTTAATTTTATGCTTTATAAAAAAAATCTTAAAAATAAACTCAACGGTTTTTAGCGCCCTTCCACGAACAGTGACGAGCAGCGGAACTACAAAGCAACTTAAGCGTTGCATACTTTCCTTGGGCTGACATTTTGCCTTGACCATTTATTCAAGGCCAGCCTAAAAGTATGCAACTGCCAAGGCCAATGCCAAGTGAACGGCGACACAACGGTTGCCGCCGTTGAACAACTGTTTTACCAAATTTATCGATAGTGTTACTTCAACTATTCATCGATCGTTGCTAACTACGTAACATATGCATTAAAAATAATTATAATAATTACTTTAACTTAAGTGCACATATATTTGTTGCTGCCTCTTTTTTTAATACAAAATCGTGTGTGTGCATGTTTAGTGAGAGCAACTCAGTGCATTGGGGGCAGCAGCAAGTGCTCTCATATGTTGCGCTCTCTCTCTTAGTGTTGGTCAGCCTGTCAGCTGTGAAAAAGCCAAATGCACCAAGTTTTGGCCAAAAATGGCTAAATTTTAAATTAAATTGATTTGGTTGAACCGTGATATTAAAAATGTTAAATAATAAAAGTAGTATTTCTAAGTCGAAGTACTAAATTTCGTAAATTCGAAAGAGTTTTTCAAATATGTTGACATACCATTAGCAAAAACCCGCTAAATATAGCCCGAAAGCAATTGGGGTGGCAACACTGTGCGCTCGTCGTGGCTAATTTGGCAGTGCGCCGTCGCCGTCGCTGAGAGACTGCGCTCAGTTCCAATTGGAAGAACGGGCGAGCAAGACGCGGTGCACACAACCAAAAGTGTTGTTCAAAACACACACATACACATACGCAGAGCAAATAAAAAGAGGAAAATCATAATAATAGTAGTTTTGCATTATTTGTTATTTTGCTTTAACGTCTACGCGCATTTAAAGAAAGCAAAACGCGAGTGTTGGCAAATTTTAATAATAATGGCATCGCATGTGCTCTTCGTGTTCGCGCTGTGGGCGTGTGTGGAGTGCAAAATGGATGAATGAATTGGTGCCAAAACAAAGAAGGAAGGCAACAAAAAAAAAAGGCAGCTAAAAGAAGAAGAAGCAGCAGCACCAGTAACAACAGCACGTACTTGAGTGTTGCTTGTGTGCGTGTGTGCGTTCTCTTATACGTGTGTGTGTGTGTGTGTGTGCGTACTCAAAAATATTGCTTAACGCAGGGCAAATAATCATGTAAAATTTTCATCAAAGCCTGAATACAGAAGTGTGGTAAAGTGAGTGAAACAGAAAGAGAGAGAGAGTGAGAAAACACGTGAATATTGTGGAAAAACGCACACACAGGGAGAGAGAGAGAGAGTCAACGAATGTGTGAGTGAGTGAGTGCGGTGAAAGTGCAATACGAAAATCAGCTACAAAAAAAAGAAAAAGAGAAAGAGTGAAAAGTTATCAGCTATTTTTTATTTGCGTCTGTTGCTCTCTTTCTTTGCATTGGCATTCGTGTTTTGTTTTGTGTTTAGTGGAGCTGCAACAACAATAACAACAACAACGAATAAGAAGGAGCAGACAAATTGTAAGTTTGATCAATATATTTGTATATTTGATTTAAAGACTGCTAAATAATAGCCATAAATGTCGTCATCGGCCAATCCAATCGAAACTGTTGCCAGTTTTTTATACTCGTTAAGCGCTTGCAAAACTTTTTGTTATTTGATTTTGTCTTTGACGTTCGCTCTTTTGCGAGTGCGCGCTCTCCCTCTCTCTCTCTCTCTCTCTCTCTCTGGCTGTCTGTTTTGTTTGCTTTGTTTTGTTGTGTTTCGGCTCTCAGCTGGTGCCACTTGCTGAGCGCGCAACTGAGAGAGTGTCGGAGTGTGAGAGAGAGATGAGCGTCAAATGTTACTTGTTAGAAAGGTAGTCACAGTTTAGTAGTATTTTTGGGCAGATCAAAGTAAATTATTTACATTTATCTACTATAAATCTTAATATATTTGTAATTGATAAGAAAAGTTTTTTTTTTTAGTTTTATAGTATTGCCTTAGTTAGTGTGTTTGCGACTGTGACTTATTTCACTTCACAGTCACTGTTAACGTTGGCCTGCTCAGCGCTGTTAAATGTAACAGTGTTGAGAGCGATGGCGCTGTAAGCAGCATCAGCTGTGCTAAGCCCCCCCCTCCCCCCACACAACCTATATTGCTTTGGTTTGCTTTGCTCTCTTCATGCGTTTTTCGACTCCTTGCGATTTAGCACTTTTTTTTGACAGCGCAAAAAGGTATAAGAAATAAATAAAAATAATAAGCAAAGTGCGAATGCGGGAGGGGAATGGGAGAGTCTCGGCTGTCGTCATGGTGTTTAAATAAAGTCTGTTAATTGACTTTGCATTTATTTCACTTATTTTGTTGTTGCTTTTTTTTGGTGGTAGTATCCGAAAAGTATTTTTTAACAGCAGCTTGATAAATAAACAACACTCGATTTGTGGGCAGGAAAAAGCACAGTTTCAGTTTCAAGAATAAGCGCAAACAAAACGCAACTCAAGTGTTAAAACTAAAGTGCACACGCAGCAACAATAACAATTAATACTATAATAAAATTTTCATTATTGTTTATATAGCGAACAACAACAAGAATATTTGCCGACTCTCGTGCAGCGTTGCCAGATGTGTTTTTAATTTTAGGCTGCCAACATAGAAAAAAAAAGACAAAAATAAAATAGAAATCAAAATTTGCCGCTGTTTTAATCAAATCAATATGCAAAATTGCTGAGTCAGCTGCATAAATTGCACTATTGATTGGTAAATATATACAATATTAAATATATATACAAATGTATATATGCTATATATGTAGTTGTGTATGTTAATAGTTAAAAATTTGGCATATTTGTTTGTCTTTTTTTTTTTCGCCCGCCCCTCACTGTTTGTTTTTGTTGCTGTTGTTGTTGACATTGAATTTTGAATTGCTTTATGGTCATGTGTACACACTGTTTGTGAGTGTGTGCCAACCATATACATACATATGTATGTATGTGTGTATTTATTATATTTTATTATTTTTAATGTTTTCTTTTATTTTCAATTTTGTTTTTAATTGCATATTTAATGCTCTTGATGCTTTTAAGTGGCACTCAAAGTGCAATAATTGCTCATGAACCCAACGCGCCTCACTTCCCTTCCCGCGATCTCCACCCTGCCCCTCATCTCAATATATACCCTGTATCTCTCCTTTTGCTCTCTCTCTCTCTCTCTCTGGCGCCAAGCAGCAACTTTATTTAATTATTATTGCTGATGTTAATCAGTTTTTGCTACTATTTTATTTGCTGATTACACACTGAATTTAACATATTCGTTATTGAACTTAATTCCCTTTTCAGTTTGTCTTCCTTTTTGTTTACATACATATGTACACACTGGCGACGTATGCGTAACATCGTCAAGTGTGTACACATCGTGCGATTTCCTTTTCCGCATTTTGTTTACGTCGAAATCATCTGCAAGCAGCGTCAACAAATTGCAAAACGCCACAAATGACCCTCAAGACATTCTTCTTTGTATTCGCCTCATTATATATTCCTATCTGCATATAGGAATATACCTACAAATCTAGAACAATATATGTACATATGTTTGTTTATATATTTCGTGTGTCTTGTTCTCAATTGCAATTATCGGCCACGTGACTCACGCCGTGATATCATTATATCACATCGTATACCGGTATTTATCGATAAGCATAAGTGTCTGCACCAGTTTTTATAATCGATAAACATCATTGGCAATTAACACAAGGGGGCGTCGCAAAGGCCACATTAATTGTGATCAGCATTAATTAATAAAATAAATAATTCAAATTAATTGCTTAAAAATAAAATACAAAAAATATATTGCAAATATGTTTTTAAACAGAAATAAAAAAATTATAAACACAAAAATTCAGAAAAGTATAATATTTTGAAGCCATATGAACGACATTGAACCAACAAAATAATTATAACAAAAAATATTTTTTTTCAAACTCAGAGTATTATTAATTCAATAAAGTAAAAAAAATATTATCAACTGCAAAGTTTCTTACAAAATTTGAATCATTTTCTACTTTAGACTGCAACTTTCTATGCCGATTCAAAGTGCAGCGGCTTGACAATGGAAATCTTTTCAAATTAATTATATATAATATTATATATTAGTGTGTATATGTGTAATTATTCAGCATTTAGCTAGCGATAAACCGGTAAATCTCTAGAGATCACGTCCAGATCCGTTTGCGTATGGAGATTGTTACTCGTAGAAATAAATACATGGGTAAACAAAAATTGTGCTTTTTTTAAGTTATTTGTTTACATTTTCTCAAAAGCTAAAAATAAAGCTAGCTGGCGTTAGTGTAAAGAGAGTGAGAGGTAGAGAGAGACAGAGTAAGCAAGAGAGATCTAGCCAAGAGGCCAATAGGACAATAGGCCAACAATCCCAGGAGACCGACAATCAGTGAGTTCGTGTTTAGAGTTGATCTCGGTTGCAAACTTGATGTACTCAAATCGAACAAATTTTTTTTTTCATCTTTATTTTGTATAACTGCTTGAAAGTTGTTCAAATTTGTTATTATTTCTGTCTGCTTCTTTTTCGCATTTTATACTTTGATCAGTTTTATAGTTGTTGCTGTTGTTGTTGTTGTTATCTAGTGGCCATCGTCGTCGACTATTGCGGTTTTTTATGCGACAGCTTTAAACGGGTTTTTTAGCGTTTACCGAAAATGAAAAATATTGAGACCTGTGCAGCGTTGCCAATCGTTTGGCGTTGCCAACTTCTTACTCTGTGGACACTTCTAGAAAGAGTTTTGAAAGATCCGGCTAACGATAACTGGTAGTGTTGGTAAACTTACAAAAAAAAACACACATTTACATTTGTATTTACAGCCGTTTCATGTGCTTTATTGTTCTCTGCTGCTGCTTCAAGCAACAGTTGTTATTTACCATTTGTTTGTTTTTTGTTCTCATCTCCTTCCTGGATGGACGTCTCTAGAAAAAACAGCCGGCAAACAGCAGCTGTGGAAGTGTTGGTAAACACGCAAAAGTAAATCTGTTCCTTCTGCTTCTTACGCAGCTTCTTCGTTGGGCAACAGTTTTTATTTGCCACTTTTTTTATTATCTGTTTTTTTTTCGCTGACTGTTGTAATTTATTTGTTTGTTTTGATTTTTTCTTCGCTGCTTTTTGTCGTCTCGCTTACTGCCATTTCTAAATCTAACTGCGATTCAGTATGGAAACCACTGTGCGAGTTCGAGAGGGACAGATACAATGTTAATGTTTGTATTTTTTTTTTTTTTTTTTTTTTTTTTTGTTATTGTTATTGTTTACTGTCTGCTGTTGAGTTAATTCATTTTATATATATATATATTTTTCGTCTTATTGTCGTTTATTGAATTTAAATTTCTAATTATATATTTTCGCCATACTGAAGTTTCAGTTTTTTTTTTATACTATATACATACATACTTCTACTGTTGAATTTGATGACTGATGAATTCGATATTATTAGAATTTTTGTCGAATTGTTGTTTTTTTTTTTTAATGATCGTTTTTATGAACATTTAGAAAGATTTTAGGGGTGTTTTAAGGAACAATTAATGACATTTCTAAAAACAATATTATATTATATTAAGAGTTTTTTTTAGGTTTTTTTTTTTTTTGGAATAAAGTGCGCATAGTCTCTAGTTATTCGAAGTTCAAGATATTGAGACATTATCTAAATTTTAATTGCTATTTTTAGCCACAACTCTAGCTAGACCAGAAATAAATAATAATATTCTTTATTTATAAGCATATTTCATTTTCCTTGGTCTAAGACTAGTCTCTAGTCACACAAGATCTTATGGTCAGAGTCTATAAAGGCATTTGAAGAACCAGTCTTGGAATTATTCCTAGTCTTTGATAAAGTTTTGCTCATGGATGCGACTCCAAAATGTCGAATTTCAAGTAACTTAAATATATGCCAATTACACAAAAGTCATGGCCAAAAGATCTAATTAGTTTCCTTATGAAGAGGAGGATTTATTTAAAATGTTAAGATATATTAGAGAGCATCTATTATGTACATATGTATATGTTCTATATGGTATATGTATAATTATTTATAAAATTGTTTTTCATAAGTGAATATTATTATTATATAATTAATGCAAAATGCGCAGTAATTCTAAAGTTTTCTTAGGCCTATCTTGTTTATGGGCGTATATAGTATTGTCTGTATCATTATTATATTTTTACAATTGTTTTTGTTGTATCTCAATGTACATATGTGTGGGGTTTTTCTTGTGATAAGCGTGTTGTAGATACAGTATCTTATCTTGGAGTGTATCTACAGCTTTGGGCTGTATGAAGTGTTGTCTTCTCTGTGCTATTTGTATATCATTAAGGCAATTGGCCATAAGTCGATGTTGACCCTGTTCAACAAAAGTTGACTTGGCCATATTTATCAAACGTGGAAAGAGAGAGAGAGAGAACAACACAGAGAAAGAGAGAGTGAGAAAAGGGGAAGCAAGAATGCAGCATGGAAGTGTTTTGTGCAGTTTTCTGTTTTTGTTTTTGTTTTTTTTTTGGGGCGTTCGCTTTTGGCTTGCAATTTATCATCATATTTCTTGCATTTACCGCACATTTCACCAACAGCAATTGTTGCTGCTTTTGTTGTTGTTGTTGCTGCTTTTGTTGTTGTTGTTGTACACTTGCTGACCGTTTTTGGTGTCACTTGAGTTGTTGTTGTTGTTCTTCTTGCTCTTCTTGCTTGCGGTTTGTGGACTGTCGACCCACTTTTGGCAACTGCCAAACCATTTCTCATTTCACTCGCTCCTCTTGTCTCTCTCTCTCTATGTCTCTTTCTCTTTTTATTTCTCTCACTCTCTCTTACTCATCTCTCTCTCTCTCTCTCCCGCTCTCTCTCTCTCTCTCCCGCTCTCTCTCTCTCTCTCCCCTCTCTCTCTCTCTCTCTCTCTCTCTCTTACCCATCTCTCTCTTACCCACCTCTCTCTCCCTCTTGCTCAAATTCAAACAAATGCATTTGTCCAGCTCACACTCGACCAACATTATTTTTTTTTGTAACTTTGCCCAAACATGTGTCTCTGTGTATGAGTGTCTCTCTCTCTCTACCTCTCTCTATCTCTCTTTCTCTCTTTTCTCTCTCTCTCTCTCTCTCTCTCTCTGTCTAGCTCTCTCTGTTTGTGCCTCATATCTTTTGCAGGCTGATAGAAAGCCAAGACCAAAGAAGCCTGTTCGCTCTTGGCACTCTTTTGGCTTTCACTCGCCTTTCTTTATTGCTTTTTATAGTTCGCCTCTCGCTCTTTCTTTTTATCTCTCTCTCTCTCTGTCTCTGTCTCTTTCGTTTTGCTGCAAATGCTTTTCCAAACAACTGCCCTGCCTCCCCCTCCACCCGTTGCAACTGTCATGCCATTACTCTTGATGTTCGTTTGAGGTTTGAACTTTATTGCAACGCCTGCCATTATACAGCTGCTGTAAATATCTTTCGTGCCGTTTATAAGTACATTGACTATCTCAAAAACACACACATACATTTACTGTATACATATATACACATATTTTGACTGTAAATGATTTTGGCTTTTTGCACTCATCACAAATTCCATTTTTCAAGTTGCATGCACTTTTTTATTACATCTTTTTTTTTTTGTTGTTTTTTATGAATTTTTATAACGCACACATTTGCTGGTCACGCCTACAACGCCCACTTGCCGCATATGAGCAGCTCGTGATTTCACTTATATTTTGATTTGCCATTTTCATTTTCATTAAACAATATTTATAACTCGTGTCTCCACAAATCAAATGGGCAATGGCTTGTTGCGATTTGAGATCTCAGTTCTCTGATTCTCTGATTCTCAATTCCAACTCCCTGGACTGTCTATAATATCAGCACGAGGCGCCATTTTCAATGCCATTGCCATTTCAAGTTTCCATTTCCATTTCCATTACGAATAACATTATATAATATAATAATGCAGTTAGCAGCAAAATTAGCACACCATAAATATTTATTAAATTAACCAGCAACCAACAAATAAATTAATGCAATTGTTTTTCAATTAGTAAACACTTTTCTCAGCGCATTCCTTCACATTGTATAAGAGTTAAAACATGTAATCTTGTATTATATATATTTACTTTTAAAAATATTCTCTCACGTAAACTAAGTGTTGTTTCTTAATTCATTCTCAATCCCATTTATTTATTTTTATAATTTATTTAATTCACTTCTTATTATTTCTTCTTCTTATGTATTTATTATTCTTTACATTTTGTCTTTTATTTTCAATTCTTTTTTTTACGTTTTTTTCATTTAATCAACTTTTCTGAATTCCATTTAATTTTCTTTCTTATTAATTTGTATTTATATATGTATGTTTATTTGCCAAATATAAATTTCACTCGATTTCCAGTTATTACATCAATAAATTAAATATAAATTATTTTTATTAATTTTGATATTTTATTATTATTTTTTATTCTTTGAATATTTATTTATTTATTTATTTATTTAATGTCAACTATTAGCAGTCGACGGAAGTTAATTAAAAAGTATCATTAAAATTAAATTTAAAAATCTATAAATTTAATATAAATATTTTTAAAAATAAAAACTTAGAATTAATTAAAAAGAAATTAAAGAAAAATAATTAACTAATAATAATTAATTAATTGAACTGAAAAAAATTATTTTTGTTTTATTTTATACTGTCAATTACTTTCCCCCCTTTTATTTTTATTAAATTTTCATTTAACATATAACTAATTCTTTTTTTTTATTATATTAAAATATATTTTATTTATATTTCTTTATGGTAATTGAAGTCACAAATTGATCATAATTAACATTTTGCACTCACACTTATCTTAATGACATGCATCGAAACGTGTTTCTCAGACTTTTTTTGCAGTTGCTGCCAACCCCAAAAGATCTATTAATCAAAGTTATTATTATTATCTTTCTGCAGCAACATAAATATAGCCAAAGAATGTTGTTGACGACTGTTGTGTAACAGCCCAGAAATTAACATAAAGTTGACTAACATTACCAGATAATACTATACAAGATAGTCAACAAAGCGAACTGGCAACCCTTTTCGGTAGAGTATAATAAGATTCTCAATTAAGCTAGAGAATAAAAATTGGAAATATTTTCGATAGGAGTATTGGCAATGATATAAAACGAGGCTTTTACCACGTCTCTATTAGTCTAATAGGCTAAATAGTAATCTAAGTCTTTAAAAGTCGCATATGCCCGACTGTAAGCTGTAATTAAGATCCTGAAATACTTGTGGGACCTTTAACTTACTTATATATCTCTTATGTGATTCACTTCAGTCTCCAACTTAATGGATTACAGAATCTCCCACAGTTGTATATGCTCGACTGCATTTCAATTCATAAACGACTTTTTGACTAGACGAAAACGATGTTTGTTTTACAAAATTTCGATCCGAGCGATTCCAAAAATCGTGATTCGGGTCTATGAATAAATAGAATTTCCAATGAAAAACTCATTAGACCCAAACCAGAAACAATAACAAATACTTAAATAATTAATGTGCAAATAAACTTGAGAATTTTCTGCTGATTTGTGGCAAGTGTGAGTCATGTGTTGTTAGAGTTTTTCATTATACATTTTGCAATTTGCATTTCGAAACAATCTCATTAAATTTGTGGATTATTTGAAAGATTTTCTATTGGGGGTAACAATGTGGGCAGTCTGATTGTTTTCATTAGACTGATAAAAAACATTGTTGTTTGAATTTTGTTTCTATTGATAATTTCCAAACATTTTTCCCATTTCATTGGATATCGTGCGGTGTGGCGAACCATTAAAAATGTTGTTTTTTTTCCAGACAATAAAAAGTATTTTGTTTAAATTACAACTACACTGTGAGAGAAAAAAAAACATTTGTTTGCCAGACTTTACGAGTTTTTGTGGTGGTTTTCGTTGAAATCATTTAAAATAAATTGAATTCATACAA
Organism: Drosophila quadrilineata; assembly: GCA_018150725.1. Taxonomy (NCBI): domain Eukaryota; kingdom Metazoa; phylum Arthropoda; class Insecta; order Diptera; family Drosophilidae; genus Drosophila; species Drosophila quadrilineata. The sequence continues at coordinate 755,703 of JAECWN010000407.1, forward strand.
ACATACATACATAAAATGTAATTTTATAATCGTTGTTAATATATTGTTACAATATTTTCACGTGACCGCAAAAAATGTTCGTTTTCGGCATAAAAAATGCACTCATACATTATTTATAGAAAATCATTAGTTTAAAATGCAATTCAAATTGTTAAATATTAATGAAAAATATTCTATAACGATGGATTCATGAAATCTCATTTTTCGTTTGTTTCGTATTCAATTTAATTTTAATCTGTATGTTCTCGGTTCTAATCTTTATGGGTACTTCATTCGCTTTGGCGTCATTGTAGATTATTTTTTCTTCTCAATATACTTTTTAGGTCAAAGTCAAGGTGTAAAAAGTCAAGTAACGATGATGAAATTTAAATGCTTTCTGCTCGACTTGCCCCGACAATATAGAATATACATATAAATTTTTATTAAAGACTCGATTTGACCTTGCCATTGAATATCAAATTTCAAATAAATAGAAAACTTTAGGCAGACAAGTTTTACTTTCAATTAATAGCAATGAGGCAGACTGATGAAATTTGATTTTTTGTTAATGATATTGAACCTTGTTTTTTTGCATTCAAGTTCTTTTCAAAAATCAGCGTTTTTAAAACTTTGACTTATTTTACTCAAACTTTCAGACTAACATGTTATCAATATTGTCAGAATTGGAAAAATTTTCGAATCTAATTTTTTTCGACTCCCATCATTTCAGCATTCTGCTTTTTATTTGAGATGTTTCTGAAGAGTATTTTTCGAGATATGGCATAAAATGTGGAAAAATGTAACCCAAAATCCAAAGTTTTGCTTCTCCGTAACATTGATCAGCCATATCTTTGCCAAAAATCATCCAATTTTCATGAAATTTGCATTTTTGGAAATGATTTTGATACTAGACTTATTCTGCATTCAAAGTTTGTCCAATATCGGCGTTTTTTAAATTTCATTTTTTTTAACCACTTTTCCATACTGACCCCTTATCAAAATCATCAAAAATGGAAATATTTCCGAATCAAAATTTTTGGACTCCAATCAATTCAGGTACTGAAAACTAGCATTCTGCTTTTTATTTGAGGTGTTTCTGATGATTTTTTTTCCAGATATGGACAAAAATGTGCAAAAAGGTGACTCAATTTCCAAATTTTCGAAGATTTTGCTTCTCCGTAACTTTAATCAGCCATATCTTTCCCAAAAATCATCCAATTTTCTTGAAATTTGCATTTTTGGAAATGATTTTGATACTAGAATTATTCTGCATTCAAAGTTTGTCCAAAATCGGAGTTTTTAAAATTTCGACTTTTTTAACCACTTTTCCATACTAACCCCTTATCAAAATCATCAAAAATGGAAATATTTCCGAATCAAAATTTTTGGACTCCAATCAATTCAGGTACTGAAAACTAGCATTCTGCTTTTTATTTGAGGTGTTTCTGATGATTATTTTTCCAGATATGGACAAAAATGTGCAAAAAGGTGACTCAATTTCCAAATTTTCGAAGATTTTGCTTCTCCGTAGCTTTAATCAGCCATATCTTTCCCAAAAATCATCCAATTTTCATGAAATTTGCATTTTTGGAAATGATTTTGATACTAGAATTATTCTGCATTCAAAGTTTGTCCAAAATCGGAGTTTTTAAAATTTCGACTTTTTTAACCACTTTTCCATACTAACCCCTTATCAAAATCATCAAAAATGGAAATATTTCCGAATCAAAATTTTTGGACTCCAATCAATTCAGGTACTGAAAACTAGCATTCTGCTTTTTATTTGAGGTGTTTTTGATGATTATTTTTCCAGATATGGACAAAAATGTGCAAAAAGGTGACTCAATTTCCAAATTTTCGAAGATTTTGCTTCTCCGTAACTTTAATCAGCCATATCTTTCCCAAAAATCATCCAATTTTCATAAAATTTGCATTTTTGGAAATGATTTTGATACTAGAATTATTCTGTATTCAAAGTTTGTCCAAAATCGGAGTTTTTAAAATTTCGACTTTCTTAACCACTTTTCCATACTAACCCCTTATCAAAATCATCAAAAATAGAAATATTTCCGAATCAAAATTTTTGGACTCCAATCAATTCAGGTACTGAAAACTAGCATTCTGCTTTTTATTTGAGGTGTTTCTGATGATTATTTTTCCAGAAATGTACAAAAATGTGCAAAAAGGTGACTCAATTTCCAAATTTTCGAAGATTTTGCTTCTCCGTAACTTTAATCAGCCATATCTTTGCCAAAAATCATCCAATTTTCATAAAATTTGCATTTTTGGAAATGATTTTGATACTAGAATTATTCTGTATTCAAAGTTTGTCCAAAATCGGAGTTTTTAAAATTTCGACTTTCTTAACCACTTTTCCATACTAACCCCTTATCAAAATCATCAAAAATAGAAATATTTCCGAATCAAACTTTTTGGACTCCAATCAATTTAGGTACTGAAAACTAGCATTCTGCTTTTTATTTGAGGTGTTTCTGATGATTATTTTTCCAGATATGGACAAAAATGTGCAAAAAGGTGACAATTTCCAAATTTTCGAAGATTTTGCTTCTCCGTAACTTTAATCAGCCATATCTTTCCCAAAAATCATCCAATTTTCATGAAATTTGCATTTTTGGAAATGATTTTGATACTAGAATTATTCTGCATTCAAAGTTTGTCCAAAATCGGAGTTTTTAAAATTTCGACTTTTTTAACCACTTTTCCATACTAACTCCTTATCAAAATCATCAAAAATGGAAATATTTCCGAATCAAAATCAATCAATTCAGGTACTGAAAACTAGCATTTTGCTTTTTATTTGAGGTGTTTTTGATGATTATTTTTCCAGATATGGACAAAAATGTGCAAAAAGGTGACTCAATTTCCAAATTTTCGAAGATTTTGCTTCTCCGTAACTTTAATCAGCCATATCTTTCCCAAAAATCATCCAATTTTCATGAAATTTGCATTTTGAAATGATTTTGATACTAGAATTATTCTGCATTCAAAGTTTGTCCAAAATCGGAGTTTTTAAAATTTCGACTTTTTTAACCACTTTTCCATACTAACCCCTTATCAAAATCATCAAAAATGGAAATATTTCCGAATCAAAATTTTTGGACTCCAATCAATTCAGGTACTGAAAACTAGCATTCTGCTTTTTATTTGAGGTGTTTCTGATGATTATTTTTCCAGATATGGACAAAAATGTGCAAAAAGGTGACTCACTTTCCAAATTTTCGAAGATTTTGCTTCTCCGTAACTTTAATCAGCCATATCTTTGCCAAAAATCATCAAATTTTCATGAAATTTGCATTTTTGGAAATGATTTTAAGGTACTGAAAACTAGCATTCTGCTTTTTATTTGAGGTGTTTCTGATGATTATTTTTCCAGATATGGACAAAAATGTGCAAAAAGGTGACTCAATTTCCAAATTTTCGAAGATTTTGCTTCTCCGTAACTTTAATCAGCCATATCTTTCCCAAAAATCATCCAATTTTCATGAAATTTGCATTTTTGGAAATGATTTTGATACTAGAATTATTCTGCATTCAAAGTTTGTCCAAAATCGGAGTTTTTAAAATTTCGACTTTTTTAACCACTTTTCCATACTAATCCCTTATCAAAATCATCAAAAATGGAAATATTTCCGAATCAAAATTTTTGGACTCCAATCAATTCAGGTACTGAAAACTAGCATTCTGCTTTTTATTTGAGGTGTTTCTGATGATTATTTTTCCAGATATGGACAAAAATGTGCAAAAAGGTGACTCAATTTCCAAATTTTCGAAGATTTTGCTTCTCCGTAACTTTAATCAGCCATATCTTTCCCAAAAATCATCCAATTTTCATGAAATTTGCATTTTTGGAAATGATTTTGATACTAGAATTATTCTGCATTCAAAGTTTGTCCAAAATCGGAATTTTTTAAAATTTCGACTTTTTTAACCACTTTTCCATACTAACCCCTTATCAAAATCATCAAAAATGGAAATATTTCCGAATCAAAATTTTTGGACTCCAATCAATTCAGGTACTGAAAACTAGCATTCTGCTTTTTATTTGAGGTGTTTCTGATGATTATTTTTCCAGATATGGACAAAAATGTGCAAAAAGGTGACTCAATTTCCAAATTTTCGAAGATTTTGCTTCTCCGTAACTTTAATCAGCCATATCTTTCCCAAAAATCATCCAATTTTCATGAAATTTGCATTTTTGGAAATGATTTTGATACTAGAATTATTCTGCATTCAAAGTTTGTCCAAAATCGGAGTTTTTAAAATTTCGACTTTTTTAACCACTTTTCCATACTAACCCCTTATCAAAATCATCAAAAATGGAAATATTTCCGAATCAAAATTTTTGGACTCCAATCAATTCAGGTACTGAAAACTAGCATTCTGCTTTCTATTTGAGGTGTTTCTGATGGGTATTTCTCGAGATATGGTCAAAAATGTGTTCGGATTTCCATTTCTTCATTATTAAGGAATTTATCATTGTTGAAAACTATGCGATTTTAATTTAGTGTAGTAATATTCGGCCCTGTCATATCGTTTTTAAATAAATGGGGTGGAGGGGCAGGAGTGCTTAGGTGCGTGGAGGGACAAGGCAAGGGGAGGGGGTTCTCTTCATGGTCATGACAAAGCATCGATGGCAAGAAACTTGTAAAGTTCTTGCAAACTTGACATGAGTGCACTTAAATCAATTTGCGGCTCAACGTGGTTTAGCTTAAATATGTATGCTCGAGTTCTCTCTCAGTCAGCTATGCCTCTCCTTATCTCTTTCTATATATATATCTATCTGTCTCTCTCTCTCTTTCCTGACAACGCTCTTCAATGTTATTCAATGAAGCTAAAAGTTTTGTTTTATTTTTTTTGTTGTGTGTGGGGTTGTCAGGCTGTTTGCCATTAATTGCTGCTCTGCACAATGCAGTTGAGTGTGCCCCAAAAGTCAAGACAGAGTCCCCCCTCCCAGAGGAGTGTTGGTAGTGGGGGGGTGTAGTTTGTGGCAAGTTGTGGGCTGTTGTTGCCGCTTAATTTGCTGTCGCGAACGCAGCAACGTTGGTTGCACTTATAAATATGCAATTATGTGCTCAACATTGTAAAGAGAAGAGTTCAGCAACAGACTGAGAGAGAGAGAGAATAGTGATGGTGAGGCATGTGGCAGAGTGGAGGGGCCGGAATGATTGCGGGGGCGGCAACATTAACAAATCTTGTTACACAAAAGCTCTTTAAATATTTAATGATGCCAGGCCATAAAATGCAAAGGCGGACTGAAGTTTATTGGGTTGGCGATAAGAGATACGAGAGACAAGTAATGGGGCAAGTACGATGGAGAGAGAGAGAGAGATAGAGAGAGAGAGAGTGAAAGAGCGAAAGAAAGAGAGGGCAGGCTGTGATAAGAAGCGTTCTGAGGGGCATTGCTGCAACTAATTAAACTACGGGCTGCTTTTGCCACTTGCCACTTGCCACAGCACTCTCTTGGAGTCTAGCTAAATCTAGCTGCCACCATAGTGTTGCCCTTTTGCACCTCCTTTCTCTTTGGCTTTCTCTCAACCTTTCTCTCAGTCAGCTGCTACCTTGGTGCCAGCATCCGTTGCCAAGTTTTAACGCGCTTATCTGCAGGCAGCGCTGTTTGCCACATGCTGCAGTTGCAGTAGTAGCTATGCAGCTTATGCTGCTGCCACATTGTGGCTGCCTCCCCATTACAAGCTACTCATCTCTCGCTCTCTTTAACTCTCTCTCTCTCTCTCTTTATCCATGTTGTTTGCTTGGCAACTTGTGCCCTTAAAGTTATTGGTATTTGCCGCGTGGCATAGAGTTTGGTTGCCACAGCGCCGCCTGCACTTGCCACCAACTTGCCAGCTACTATTGTAATTAAATTTGTTTGTTAGGCATTGATTGTTAAGGCTTTGGTAATTTATTTATTTATATTTATTGGTATTATTTTAATTTTATTAATCGCTTAAGATGAAAATAAAAAAAAATGTTTATAATAAATATACAAAAAAAAAAAAAAAAAATAATAATAATAATAAAATAAAATCAGCTACAAATCATATATTAAATTAATTGAAAAGCATTTTTCAACTTTTTGAAATTTTTTAAATATATAACTTAACATAAATTACTTAAAAAAAATTAAAAATAAACAATATTTACAATGTAGGTGTTATAAAATTATATTTTAGATATCTTGAAATTTTTATTGGAGAAAAAAAAACAAAAACTCGATAGATAATAATAGATTGATATTAATAGATAACAGAAATTTTTATTGGAGAAGAAAAAAAACAATATTTAGAATGTGGGATTTATTAAAATATAATTTAGATTTTTTGAAATTTTCATTACAGTAAAAAAATATTTAGAATGAAGGTTTTATTAAAAATATTATTTAAATTTTTTGAAATTTAAAAAAAAAGAATATTTAGATTGTGGGACTTATAAAAACATATTTTAGATTTCTTGAAAATTTCGTTAGAATAAAAAACAATATTTAGAATGAAGGTTTTAAAAAAATATATTTAAGATTTTTTGAAATTTGTATTAGAAAAAAATTGTATTTATAAAAGTGTGTGTTTCGGCACACATGAAGAGTGTGAAAAAAATGTAAAATTTTCTGATATTTTTCTATAACATTCAGGTTATTTATAGCGTCATTGTTAATTTACGTGGTATCCACTAGTCGTGTTTACTTGCAGCCCTTTTGCTGCTGCTTAAGTTATTCTACTTTTGTGATTGCTTCATTTGCTGCTTTTTGCCCGCAGCTTGACTTCTTTTTTTTTGTGTTGTCGTTGGTCTAAATATTAAAAAAAAGTACAAAAAAAACATAACTACACAAGCTGTCTCACTCTGTTTACTATTTTTGTCTCTGTCTTTGCCTCATTTCTGTCTCTTTTGCTCGATGCTTGCTGTCTCTTTCCTGCTGCGCAATGAAGCAAAGTATGTTATGTGTTGTTGCTGCTGTTGCACGTGAGTGCTCCATGCTCCCTTATTTCTTCTGCTTCTTCTTTTTTTTATTTTTTATTTTTTTATTTTATTTGTTTCTCTTGTTCATAACGGGAGATGTGGGTGAATGCACTTTGGCAAAGGATTGCAACAACGGCAGCAGCAGCAGCCACAACAACAGCACCTCAAGCTGTTGCAACTGTTGCAAGTTGTAACCCTTGCCACGCCCACAGAAAGTCGTGCAACATCGTGCTTTTGACTTATGAATGCCGTTTGCAGGTGATACCCCCCACCATCCCCTGTCATTGCCCCCTTCTCTCCTCTACACCCACACATCACTTTTGTTAGCCATAAAAATGCATAAACTTAATAACCCCTTGGCTAAATGTGGCAGCCAGACAACGTGGGGTGGTTTGGGGGGGGGGGGTGGCTATGATGTTGAACTGGAGCTGCAAGCTGACCTTCTGCCAGACAGAGAGAGAGAGAGCGAAAGAGAGTGGGAGAAATTGAGAGAGAGAGACTGAGAGGGAGTTCGTTTAACGCTCTTGGCATTTTACTTTGGCTTTTGTCAATTTGTGGCCCAATCAAGTGGAACTGTAACGTTGCCATTTTTGCTGTGTGTTTCCTTGTGTATCTCGTACATTTTTTTCTTGTTGTTGTTGTTGTTATTTTGTGGCATAATTACGCGTAGTTCGACAAAACCGCAGCTGAGAGACGACGCCACGACGCTGACAGCGCATCGAAAAATGTCATATAAATATTTTAGTGCCTTTGCCGTCGTCGTCGTCGTCAATCGTAAAAGTTCAACAACAGCAACAATATATGACAGCATAAAAAGCGTGTGCACAACAAAGGAATTGTTGCATGTAAAAATAACAAAAATACCCTGTAAAAATGAGCTGCGAGTAGATTAACTACATGGTGGGCAGTTGCAAAGAAAAAACCTTAAAAAAAACTAAAATTAGCTTCAAATAAAATTTTGTAAATTATATACGTTTTCATTATTGAGTTATACTTCATAAATTACAGGGTATACCCAATGGAATTAGAACTGTTACACACACTAATATACATATGAAGTAAAATACCTAAATAACTTTACAGTTTTCATGCCTATGTCATACATAAACTTTATAGGGTATATTCAGCAAATTGGAAAACTAAAAAAAATCTAAAAATAAAAATAATAATTTTAATAAGAGTAAAGAATTGGGTATTTGAGTTGACGGCATAACAAGCTAATTACAGGGTATATTTATAGCATAGACTAAATGAGTTTTAATTGTCAGTTTATCAAGTTAATGATGTGCTCTATAAGTTTAGTAAGGGATAGTTGTAGTTAAAGTAGCTAAAACTAGCACTGTTAATTACAGGGTATACACAAGGCAAAACACGTGAATTTCGTTTCGTTTAAGCGATTTTTAATGAAGTTCTATTGCGAAAGATGAAAACTACAGCATCATCAGCAAATACTCGATTAATCATAAGTTAGTTCAAGTAATGTGGGTTATAAACAAACGCCACCATAGTTAACATTCTGAACTAAAAGTTCGCTAATTACAGGGTATGCTCAAGAAAAACACCTGAGTCTCGACAGTTGCTTTCAGTTTCTAAACTAGACTTGGTAGAGTAATAATTATAAATTTAATTAAATAGGTGAGAGAAAAGTGAAAACAAATTCAATGCAATGAAGAAATAATCTTAATTAAAATTGTGGTAAATATTCAACAAGTTGAATGTTTCAGTACTGTATATCTCCTGTAATCAGATTTGTCTTTAAGAAAGGTTTTTCTTCAAAGGTTTTCCCTACTATTTTCCTTTTCCGTTTAATCCTTTCTCTAACAACTTTTACTTAATTATAGGGTATCTCTATAGTTGTTCACTCACCCTTTGTTGGCGGTTAACACGCCCCGTGCACGCGTCCAAATATAAAAATTGTTGACACTTTTGAGGTGCTGCGCAAAATACTTTAGTATCTACCCACAGCTGCCTGCTTACACCTACCTCGTACCCCTACGTTTCCCCACCATTCCGCCCCCTCTGGCAAATGACTCCTCCTTTTCGGCAACACTTTAACTGTCATTGTCCCATACGAGTTATTATTGTCAATAAATATCGAAATGAACGATAAAAAAAAACTGAAATTGAAATTGAAATTGTCGTGCACGAAATTTGCATACGAAAAATACTCAAAATAAAAAAAACTGAAAAAAATAAAATGAAAAAAGAGTGTAACAAAAATTGCTACGCAATTGCCAGAAATTACGGAATTACAATAAATGGAAGCGAAAAATGAATGGGAAGCAAAGGCGAAAACGCGTGCACGGAATGCCTAATTGCATACAAACAATATCGCGTATACGCCGCATTCTCCCAGCCATGCATCCTCACGTCTCCCCCGCTCTGTCGCAGATCCCCCGTCGAATAGTTTTTCGTTTGTTTCGCGGCTTTCATACAGCGCCAAACAATAGCTGAAAACTGAAATGAAACTCAAACAGAAATATTACTAGAGGGCGGGAAGTTGATTTTGGGCTATACTCTATCATTAGAAATTGCATTGAACAGCATATTAGCATTGGCATTAGCATTGATGTTGCTACAAATGGCATGCTTACCTTATATATTACTATTCTCAATAGCATTATTATAGAGTTTATGATTCTTAATGTCATTCGCAGCGACATTAACTTTATTACATCCCTTTCGCAAAGTCATTAACGCAACTCATTGTCATTTTCATTAGCATTGCGTTGATTATTAGCTTTTTATTTAGCTTACAGCAATTTTTCACATTTGTGATATTTTTGTCATTTTCAATGAGAAATCAGGTCACATTTCGAGAAATATTCATGGAAATCATTTCAAAATCAGAAAATTTATAAATATTTAATGATGTTGACAACAGGGGCTTACTGTGCAAAACGTATATTTTTAACCAACTTTAAATGCAGAATAAAGCTAAGTTTCGTATCACTTCCAAAAATCTAAATTTTATCGAAATCGGAAAAATTATGGTAGTTCAAAGTTGTGAAAAACAGTATTTTTAACTATTTGGATTTTTTGAATGCTAGTTTTGACTATCTGAATTGATTGGAGCCAAAAAAAATTTTTGTATGGTAAGGTATGGAAAAGTGGTTAAAAAAGACGAAATTCTAAAAACGCAGATTATGGGCAAACTTTGAATGCAGAATAATTCATTTCCAAAAATGCAAATTTCATCAAAATCGGATGATTTGTAGCAAAGATATGGTTGATCAAAGTTACGGAGAAGCAAAATATTCGGAAATTTGGATTTTGAGTCACCTTTTTGCACCATTTTTGGCCATATCTCGAAAAATAACCATCGAAAACACCTCAAATAAAAAGCATAATGCTAGTTTTAGGCCCTAGAATCGATTAGAGCCAAAAAATAGAATAAATTTTATTTTTTAATTTTTGATGATTTTGATAAGGGGTTAGTATGGAAAAGTGGTTAAAAAAGTCGAAATTTTCAAAAGTCCGATTTTGCTGAAGTTTTAAATGCAGAATTAAACTGAGTTCAATATCGTTTCGAAAAATGCAAATTTCATTAAAATCTGATGATTTTTGACATAGTTATGACTGTTCAAAGTTGTAAAGCACTGTAATTTTGATAATCGGTATTTTTAGTGCCATTTTTGAACATTTGTAGCCATATCGCCAGGAATATAGATCGTAAACACCTCAAATAAAAATCGGAATACTAGTTTTAAGTCGGCGAATCGTACAGATTCGCTTTTGATTATTTTTACTGAGGAGAACTCCTTGGAACCACTCTTTGTTATCTTCATATCTATTTTCAGTAGAGTGATTATTGTTAACTCTAATTGGCTGAGCTAACATGACATGTGTGTGCGTATTTGTGTGGCAAGCGTTGTTGCAACTTTCACATGGCCATGCCCCTGCCCCAGCCGCTGCCCCTGAAATGCGGTTGTGGCGCAAGTTTCACTCAGCATTTGCCTTTCTCTCTCGTCTGCACTTGGGACTTGGGCATTTTTGAATCGAAATGCAGACACGCAATAACGATAAAGATCACACAAAGAGAAGGGGTTGGTGAACGGGTGGTGCGGAGAGTGAAAAGTGAAGTGAAACAGACAGATAGATTAATTTATATATTTTATTATTGAACTTTCAAGTGCGTTGTCTTTTTGCGCTGGGGTTGAGTGCCCTGCACTCGTCAGGAGAGTGAAGGGTGAGGAGTGAAATGGGAAATACATTAATTTTCATTTTCCATTTTACAAAATGCTGTACATATCCATATCATATAATTATATGTATGTACATATCAACAACAACAATAATAATTAACCCAATTAATTTGAGCGTTTTATGCTGTGTTTACATTTAATCAAAGTTTTGTTTTTACAATTATTTTTCTTTGTGTGCGTGTGTGTGTGTGTGTGTGTGTATTTTCCACCTTTTTAACGATTTCCTGTTTTACTTTTTCTTGTGTGTTGTTCACTGTAACTGTTGGTGAGTGGGTGAAAGGTCAAAGGTCACAAAATGAGAGTTGAGGTAGGCTGAAGCAATTTAAATACAGAGTGTGGATTGAGAGGTTTAATTAAGAGTCATATGAGTTGACTTTTAAATGAGTAAACGAAGAGATACTCTTTAGAAAGGAATTGATTACAAAAATAATACAGAATAAAGCTGACTTTATTTTTAAATATATTTATAAAATTAATGAAATTTTTTAAATAAGTCTCTCACATTTTATATTTCTGAAATTATTCGTTTATTCCGTAGTTTATTTTCTAATGCCTCATTACATGTCTCCCCCTTTTTGAAATATTTCCCTCATGATCAATCCGTCTCTATACATATACCAAAAACTTTTGTATTATTCGAGGCAATCCAACGAAGCGTTTCAAATACCTTTGAGTATTTGCTGAAGGTTGGAGAGCGTTGCATAATCATCATCATCATCATCACCATCATCACCATCATCACCATCACCATCAGTCGAGTTGTCTAGACCCGCAACTCACCTCGTTTAGCATTCTCATCATTGGGCATAATAATAAAGGCAAGTCATGTTGCTGTGCTTCAAACTGGTTTACAATTTGGCACACTCAGAAATTTGAACGAATAATGTTGATCTTATCTCTGTGTTGGCCTGATAACTGATGCCACTGATAAACCACATAAACACAAAATCAATACAAAAGTCGAAAATCGGAAACTCAAAACACTTTGCAAATTGATAAACGCCATCTGTTGTTCGAATATACTAGAAATCGTATTCAATTACAATCACGTACCTGTCTCTGAATCATGGGCAAGAATGAAATTTGATATGATTTCTTTGATTAGTATTAGTTATAAAACTGCGATGCAATGCGATCCATGTTATCGGTGCTTAACCCACGATTTCATCATAACTGACTCAGCTACAAAATATTGTTAAATAAACAAATCCTAAAAATTGCGACTTATAGTAAAAATTATCTTAATAATTCAGAAATTTGTCAGCAATTGTCGTAGTTGAATATATCAAGATATTAAAGACTAAAAGCCATAAATGGAGAAAATAAATTAATTAACAAATTTATTGATTTTTAATTCGAACTTCTTCAATATTTGGAATTCTGGAATTCATTTAAATTGATATTAATTTCACATGTGATTTTTTTTCATATATAAAGTTTCTGTTTAAAACTTCTCCAATTTTTTATCGCCACTCGGCCATATTTATTGTTTTAAGTCACTTTACGTTTATATTAATTGGCGCATGAAATTTCAACGAATTTGCAATTCGAACAATGCATCAATTTGTAATTATAGTGCAATATATATATATATAGTGTGTGTCTCTGTCTGTGTTTATTTATTTCAGGGTTCATTTTCATTGTGAATGAATCACAATCAAGTGCATTACGTATACGTAATCATCATAAATGTATTATGGATTCAGTGGCCACACTATATAAATGTTACAATAACTCAATTAGCTGTCTATCGAAAATACAAAACAAAAGTGAAAAAAATACAAAAAATACAACAAAAAAATTAAAATTAAATTGAGTTAAAAATAAAAGTGCAATAAAATGCATTGAATGCCTATGGAGGCGCCCGACTGACGCAATGTCACAGTTTTTTTATTCACACTCAATTTGGTAATATTCGCCATATTATATCTACTTATATAGAATTTTATATAACCATATAGTATATATAGATCTGTCCAGTTGCATGCGATAATAGTGTGAGACACGTTAATTGGATTAGGGCGTCAGATAATAGCCTAGAGAAGTTTTTACACAACGCAAAAATTATGTTAAAAGCAACAATTTAAATTGTGCTGGGTTACAGCGAGTCGGGTAACTTGGTCAATGCCAAGGGCTGTAAAGGCCTGTAAAGACCTGTAAAGGGCTTTAAGTTATATATAAAATGTAAATGTTTTTAATTGCCTTGAATTACATTAATAATATTAAATGTATATAGCATTCAAAATGAGCTCAAGTTGTAGCTAACTATGGATATCTCAGTCGGTGCTGGCATCAATCGAATGTCAATCACTCTGTCAGTCTTTTGTTGAGTCGTCTGTTATCGCAAATACCCTCTATGCAGTCAAAAGTCTTCCCTCATCATCATCGTCATCATCATCATCATCATCATCATCATCATCATCATCATCATCATCATCATCATCATCATCATCATTATCACTATCATCATCATCGTCACCATCATCATCATCATCATCAGTAGCAGCATCAATCAGCGCTGTTTCAAGTTGTTTGTTTGCTTCCCACTTTCCCACTGATAAGAACTGACACCTTGTTATTACACACTCATACACACACCCATACACCCATACACACACACACACACACTCCCACACACTCCCACACACAACAAATTGCACATTGTGTTTGTGTTTCTTGATTCGAATTGCGACTTCCTTGGCTGCTCGTAATTCAATTAAATGCAACGTGCACCGACTGATAAATCAGTTTGTTATTACGTTTAATCTATATAGTATATACACATATGTTATAAGGCAGTGTGAGAATCGTTGAGATTGCAATCAGAGCCTGTCTTATAATGTAAACTGTAAACACGCTTAACTGTAATTAGACATTGTGTTAGAGCCGAGACTGATTAGGCTTAAGTCGAAGGCATCTAAATTGAGGGTTGGAAATATGTCGCCTTTGATAAATAGTTAGGATTCAAAACTCAGCAGTCAAGTTGTCTAACTTGCCGAAACATTCAATTTTCAGTCAAACTTACAGAGCATTTACCTCTTAACTTAGGAATTTTCAAAACTATCTTTAAAGTTCAGAAAATTCCTAAAATTAAAATTAAATTTCCTCCGTAATTTAAAATTCCACTTAAATTCAAAAATTTACAAATACAATATTCTGAAATTCATAAATTTCAAAAACTACATAGAAATATGGAAATCTTACGAATTACTTTACGATCGAAATTCAGAAATTTCCCTCACGTTTAATAATTTCAGAAATTCTCTAGAGAATTCACAAAATCCTTGAAAAGTTTTTGAAATTTCCTAATAGCTGAAACTACAAAATCTCGAAACCGGTTCAAAAATAGATAATAAAAAAAAGAATTGAAACCAAGCTACCTTTAAGTTTATTGCCTTTACTCTGAAATTTAACGCAGTTAATCTGAGTTGAGTCTGAATCGGAGATATAGAAATACACCAGTCTTACATAACATTTCTAAACAGTCTTATATAATCCCAGAACCGGTTCGCAAAGAAACATTGTTGACAGTTCTCATACTATGCCAGCTGTGAGTAACTGTCTCTCTCCTCGAAGATTGGATCCAGTTGTCTAAATGTCAAACTAAACTGAGTTCCGGTGCAACAATTATTCTCTGACTATGTTTAATATATGTTATTTTTCTAGCTATCAGTTACAAAAGGGGGGTTATTATATACATGTACATTTGTATATTACAATATTAGTTAAGTTGAACACAATTCAACTAAATAATAAGTTTCAACTTATTTAATTGTCAATCTTATTCACGCTTTTCTCTCTCTATTCTCTCTCTTTCTTTCTAGGTAAGTGAACTTTGATACAGCTACAATAACTGTTTGTTAAATAATGTCTGTAAGTTTAAGTTTAAGTAAATATGCATATTATCTGCAGAAAGGGGGGGGGATTTGTGTTGATATATGGGAAAGTATTCCCGGAACAAAAGAAACAATAGAAATTTCTATTCACATATATCATAGATAAGTCATGTATTAATCATGACAATCATTGGCATTGATGGAAATGCAAATGGAAAATTGCTTTTCCACTAAAATTCAAAATCTAAAACTAATTGAATTATTTGTTTGGCTGGATAAACATTTGTCTTGACCCAACATAACATAACACAACACAAAGTTTAGCAAGCTTTAACATGCTACAAACTGTAACAATTTGACTAAAATCTGTTTGCAAAGCCAACAACAACAACAACAACAAGTAGAAGGGAGTGTGTGTTGGCAAGAGGGGCAAGCCGAGGGGAATACATAGTTAGAGGATAGTGTGTGGTCAGCTTTTGAGAGGTCTTTGCTTGCACTGCTGTCAAAAGGGGTCACAGAATGTTTTCAACCAGCAAAGACACATTTTAACAGTAGTTGCCCTTGGGCGGGCGGGTTGACACAACAATTCCAGTCTAGAACTTAGTCACATATCATAATATATATGCCAATTTTTAGCTGCCTGAGAGGCTCACATAGCAGACAACTGAGATGGAATCCCTTTGGCAATCCTTTTGGAGAACTAGCAAAGTTTTGATATATAGCGCTACTTTATAACATAACTTAGCATAAGCATACATAAAATTAAATTTTTTTTAGATATTATTTCATATGAAAACTAAGGTATTGCTTGGGAATTATTACTGTTTTCAAAAAAAAAAAAAAACATTACTCTACCTTATAGACATTTTTAAGTAGTGAGAGTGTATATATTTCAAAGATCTAGGCTCAATTCTTTGATAAATGTTTATTGAGCAGGAATATGAAAAAAAAATTACGCTTATCCCTTAGAAAATCTAATTTTTAGGGGTTTTTTTTTAGCAACTATTCTTTCTTCAAAATGAATTGAATTGAATGAATTTTAGATTTTGTTTACTGACATCCATGGAACCCTTTGGGGTATAGAACTAGCGAATATCAGGAGAAACTAAGTTTTTAAAATAATTTTAAAATATATGTAAAAGTTATATTATTCAAAAAAAAAAAAAAATAATTTTTTACCTTTATTTTATATTCCTAGATGTCACTTTAAGTACTTCCTTAAAATAGCTACTTTTATTTCATAACGTTCCTATATAACTTGAAAATTTCTTAAAACCTCATTTCATTTTTTTTCTCTTTACACAAACTCTTTTGCCCACCCCTGGGGGTTAAACAAACATATGTATCCGCGTTTTGCATATGGATCTATATAACACATGCTAGGACCATAGTTTAGTCCTCACACATACACACACATTTACACTTTTATGTGTGTGAGAGTGTGTGGGAGTGTGTGTTTGTGTGTTAGCCACATTCAAGTACTTGGAAAATGCAACGAATTGCGTTCTTGTTTCGTTTCGTGATTCCCGCTCCCTTCCCTTCCATGACTTTTGTTTGCATTGCTGTCAATATTTTGTAATGGCATGTGCCAAATTATGCTCAGCTTATGTGTCTGTCTCGCTCACACACACCATCCCTCTCTCTCTCTCTCTCTCCCTCTCTCGCTCTGTGTGTGTGTGTGTGTGTGTGTGTGTGTCTGTGCAACAGTTTGTAGCTGACATGCGGGATATGTGCTATGTTCTGACCGCCTTTTATGTTTGCTTATCACTCGGTTTGTGTCCAACTGCAGTCTCTCTTTGCGGGTTTATTTGCCAGAAATATACAATTGTATGCACTGTACTTACTGGGCGTACATACATATATGTTAATAGACTGTACACAGATCGAACGAGGGTGGATAGGAAAGTAGTGGCGAATAGTATCGAATATTCAGATATTACTAAGAAAATTATTTATAAATTTTTATTTACTTTTTTTTATGATTATATAATCATTTTTGATTATATTTTTTACCTTTGGTTTTTAATTGTTATTAATATTTTGCAGAAATATTTCAAAATATTATATATTTTTAATTTATTTAATAAACGTTATGACTAAAGAATGTCGTCTTGTAGATTCAAAGTAAAATTCACATCAAATCTCAAAATTAAATAATTGAAATAATAATAAAATATTGAAAACTTAAAAACAAAAACTATAAAGTATACTTATTAATGCAATAAAATTGATAAATAAATGCTGGATTATTATACAACAATATATTAATCATTAGCAAAAAAATATTTAATAATATAATAGAACTCAAAAATGAAAAAAATATAAAGTAGTAGATTTATAGTTGCTTAAATAATGCCAGAAAACAACAACAATATAACTAGATAACAATATAATCGCATCGATTAACATACATAAATGTGCAACTATAAATTATCCCTTCAGTTTTATGGCCAATAAATGTGTCAACTGCTCTGACCACCCTCGCCGCCTCATGCCCCCAACAAATGTACATATGATGCGCTTAATTAAATGCCGTGTAATTTAATTGAACCTATGGCATAATTAAGTGCTTAAATTAATTTGCCGTTGACTTTTAGTTTTATGGCACATACTATATAGTTTTTTCTTTATTTTTTTATAGCTGATACATCCACATACATATGTATAAACTGGGATTTTTAACAGTTATAGTGCCGGCAAACGTTTATTATAAATTGCGCATACGCCCCGTTTTGATTACATTTCATTTCTCTCTCTGTTTTTTCCTCTCTCCCTCTCTTTCTCTCCCTGTCTCCCCCTCTCTGTCACTCTCTCTCTTTCTCTGCTTGTGATATGCAATTCGACTTTTAATTGCACATTTTTCAATTAAAAACTATAAAAAAGAACTGCGTTGTTTTTTGGGGAAAGCAATAGACAGAGAGAGATCAAGAGAAAGAGAGAGAGAAAGAGGGAGAAATAGAGGTCTGTGTGTGTGTTTGAGTTGAGGATTTGTTTATGCGATTGCATTGTTTAATTGAATTTGTTGCGCTGTAACAAAAAAACACGACAAGCACAAAGAACACAGTTTGTTGATATTGTAGGGCAGCCGAAAACTGGCCATAGTCGACTATAAAATACCCTATTATTATGAAAACCAAATCAATGTTGAGCTTATCTAAATAAATTCATTATACAATTTTATTTATAATTTAATTACATTAATTTTTGAATTATTAATTAAATATATTATATAAACATAAAGCAAATCGAGTGAATCAAAAAAGTTATGTTATTTTTTTTTTTTACTAATTTGATGTAATTTTATTTTATTATTATATTAGCAAGTTAAGTCGTATATGCCCTCTAGTTGTGCTTTTTTCTAGAGTAGCTGCTTATGAGCAGACATATCACAATAATAAACAACCATTGTATGCAGTTCTCTAAGTGCAGTTCTCAGATCTGCTCAGCAATGCAATTAATTTCTTTGTCTGCAGTTTTCTTATTCTTCTGCTCTCTTTCTCTATCTCCCTCATTCTCTCTCTCTCTCTATCTCCCTCTTTCTCTCTCTCTCTCTTTCACTATTTGTGAGACTATTTTTTGTCAACGCATTTTCCCATATAATTTTAACATTCAGTCTGAAAGAACTTAAAAAAAATTAAATTGAAATTTTTGTTAAAAATAAAAGCTTTGCTTTGACTTTAAAGAAATAGTAGATATATTTTTTATTTATTTCTTGTTTTTGCTTTTGGCAGAATTGTGGAAAAGTGCATATAGCAATGGGAATAATATTTTGTGTGCATATTTGTGTAGCGAATGAAAGAGACCTCAATGCAAATATTTTTGAATTTCGTGGAGCGGCAAAAAGTGAATTCAGAATGTCATTAAATGCCTGAATGAATGAGAGGAGTTCGGTTGAAATTGGTTTGGACAAGGAAAGGGAAAAGGAGAGCAGTAGAAGAAGAACGAGATAGAGAGAACATGACTGTATGTTTTCTTGTTGCTTGCCACAAAAAGTTTGTGCAACGAACATAGAACGAAAAAGAGACAGAGAGACAGAGGGAGAGAGAGGGAACTTAAAGAAATAAAGAAAACATATGCTGCATGTCTGAATTTGCTTCTCGCTGCTGTCTGGATTACACAAGCTATCTCTATCTTTTCCGTCTTTTATACTTTCCTCTATCTCTCTCTCTCCCTTTTTTTTTGATGACAGTTTCGAACAGGAAATTTTTAAGCACGGAAATCATGCGCAAGCAACATCAACATCAGCATCAGCATCAGCATCACGGGCAACGACAACGTTGTCTGCGTTGACATGTTTGTTAGTTTTTCGCATTGTTTTTTCCGCCATTGTTTTTCCACAGCCCACACACACACACACACACACAGAGAGACTCAGACAGAGACACACACACATACGCACTGTCACGTTTCGCAACTTAAAGCCCACGATAAACATAAAGTTAAACCGAAAAAATGCGAGCAAAAACTTGGTTATTGTGCAACATGCCGTAGGTTAAGGCAACTTAATGCGGCAAGCTGACGCCCACTTTGCCGCTTGCCACATACCTCCGTCTTGCAGCATGACAAGCAACACTTTGCAAATTAGTCATGCGCAGCAAGTTGCAGAAAAACTTTTGCAAATATGTTTTAAAAAATATTATTTAAGCCCTTTGAAGGAAATTTGCATATGAATCTTTATTAGACTTAACTTGATTCATTAGAGAATCTATGAATATAGTTTTATTAGTATTATTATTAATTAATTTCCATTACTTTTCATAGATAGACAATAGCTAGTGATTTGTCATACCAATCATTGCAACTGACATTAGAATTCACATTAACATTTTCATCATTGTACTCATTACTGTTTTCATCATCATATATAATTTTAAAAAAAAACTAGTATAAAGCGTCTTTAATGTTTTACTTCAGTCGGTTTAACGTTATAACTTTCATTAGCTTTGACATTACACTCTTCATTAACAAGCTCATTAACAGGCTCATTAATTATTTCTATTCCAATTAGTTGTGCACAAATTTAACATATAAAATGCTGCAAAAGGGATGCAAAGTTTTTGATCAGCGTCGAAAGTTTGCATTGTCTTTGACAGCGTTTGCTACAAAAAGTTGCAAGTACTTAATGCTTGCAACAAAAACTGTAATTTGCCCTCGTCTTTTAATTACAAGCGGTGGGGTGGAGGGAGTAGGACTGCAAGATATTTTTTTTCTTCTCGATAATTTTTTCTCTTTTATTTTCATTTTCATTGCGTAATTTAAGCAGAAACTTGTGCTTGCCACATGCAACATGCCAGCAGCTCAAGAGTTTTGCTTGTGGCAACTTAAAGCAGAACTTTGCTGGGCTGCTTAAAGTTGCAAGCAGGCATCCTTTTGAGGCCTGGCAGCTGCCGCTGTTGCAAGTCAATTTGGCTTGCCACAGACTGCCTGCTTGCTGCATTCTCTGATTTTGCTTTTGGCAACATGAAAATGGCGGCTGCTGTGGCATGTTGCAAACTCTAACTGCATGCCATGTGCTGCCCTCCCGAAATTGTTGCACATTGGCATCAAGCCAATTTAAATGTATAATTGTGTGCAGCAGAGGCAACTTTAAGATGTGGCAGGCACACAACTTGCAACCACTGCGAAAAAAAGGGTTGCACTGCAAAATGATATAAAGATAATATAAAAGAGCGAGGGAGTGGGGAAATGCCGTTGATTTGTTAAGCAGACAGACAGACAGATAGCTAGTGTGTGTGTGGCAAGTGGCATGTGGCAAGTGCGGCAAAGGGGGCGTATACATAATATGCGCTTGCATTTGTTTTGATTATATGACATGAAAATGACGGGGCTGTTGTTGGGGATGCCGCTGCTGCCGGTGCTGCTGCTTCTACTGCCACTCAGTCTAGACATTCAAGTGTCACACTCATCATTCACACACACACACACTCTTACACACACAGCTGCAGCTTTTTGTTTAGCTTGAGTTGCGCATCTCATTGAGAAATTCTGCTTTACAAAACAAAAAAATGGAGAGAAACACCTCATGTTTCTGAAATTGCAGCCCATTTTATGCAATTTTCTGGTTTAATTTTCAACGCTGCCAGGTGACTTATTCTCATCGTCCCTTTCTTCTCCTTCTTCTTCTCTTTGTGCTGCTTCTTCTTCTTCGACGGTTTCCTCTTCTGTTATTCGCAATATGCTGAATGCGTCACGTATTTGATTGAAATTCCATCTGATTATTGATGTTCCTGTCGTTGTGGAAATCGAACTTCGGCTTGAAGTGAATGTCGTTGGCGTTGACGTGAACTTTGCACTTTTCTAAACTTTCTATCGATCTCTCACTCACTCTCTTCTCTCTCTCTCTCTCTCTGTCACTCTTTCCCACAGTACTGTATTGTGGTCTCTTTAGATTTAGATTTCTCCACTCGTTTGCTATTTTTATTTAACTCTAGCCCAAGCTGTCACATTTCAGTGTGTGCGTGTGTTGGGTTGACATACTTTCAGCGGTCACTGTGCGAGTGTCTGCCTTTTAGCTGTCAGTCTAAGGCAAGTCTCTGGCTTCTAAACTTCCACTCAAACTATATGCAGCTATGTTTGTCCATTCGCACTTGATGCTGCTGACAAATGCACAAAATGCAGAAAAATAAAAATATATATCAAGAGTTTCAATTGTACATAGCTTTTACCTCAGGGAAATTGTATTTATAGGATCTAAGAGTTGCTATAAAAATTCTTTAGGAAAGGTTAAGTAAGAGATGAAGAGAAGATGTTGGCTTCAAAAAACCGAGTCAAAAATGTGGAGGCAGTCTTTAAGTTATAGTCAGAAAGAAAGTAAAAAATATAAACTTAGGCCATTATAGTTTTTAATATTGTATTCACAACGAAAGTATGAAATATAAATTTAGACCATTATATTTTTAAATATTTCTAACAATTTTGAAAATATTAATTTTTATATATTTATAGTGTTATGCTTAAGTGCTTGGATTTCAATATCTAAATCTGTCTGGACAGAAATATTAAACAAATTTTTATTATATTTTTTTAATTTATAAATTTAAATTTCTTAAAAAATTTCAATATACATTTTTTCTATTATTCTTTTCAATATTCTACTTTTCTTCGCATTTAATATTCTTCACAATGTCAAAGTTTAAATAACAAGAAATACCCTTAAATTTTCTATTTGCTTTTTTTTAATATTATCTACTTTAAATTTGTGTTCTCTCTCAATTTAAATTCTTTTCCCAAAGATTATGTTAATGTGCATGTGTTTCACATAGGGAATTGCAATGGCTTTTTCTTTGGCATTAGCTTTGGGTTGCGGATTGGGATTGGGTTTAGCTATAGTTCCTTGGTTATGTAATATGCATTGTGCTGTGGCATTGACAGGACTTAGGACATAATCGGCTTTGACTGTAAATCAGTGCTGGACACCAAGGACCTTGCCACATGTACCGACGAACAGCTGCAGCTTACACAAGTCCAACAAATGTCACTCAATTGCAGCTAAGCTGAAATTTATTCGCAGAGACTGTTAAGGAAATGTAATTAATGTGGGGCCAAAAAAGGGAAGCTCAACTGCTTGAAAGATAATTTAAAAGTTTGATAGATACATCGATGATGTATTAAAAGATAGATATATTAATAGATAAATAGTCAGTATAGTTAAAAGTTAGTTAAATATAATATTGATAAAAGACAAATGTAGAGATAAACATTAAGATGTGAATAATCTAATTGAAGATAAACACAATTAGTCTTTAAATTTATGTTTTATCAATCTTGTATTTATCTGACTTTAAACTTATCTAACTAAACTGTCTTATCTATTTAATATTTTTGACAAAGATAATTTATCTAAAATGTCATAATTGTATAAATAACGAATTCATAGAATAGATATATAGATATATGTATATGGATATAATCTATTGACTGCTGATTGCATCTTTAGATAAACAATAGATAACATGTTATCTAGATAAATCGCAGCGATAACGTTCAAGATTCGCTAACATCTCTAACGATGAGAGCACTTATCGTTTCGTGGGCCCATAAATATCTTATATATATTATCTATGTATATAGACACATGTAATCCCAGCTATTAGTATTGTTGTTATTGTTGTTTGTCAAACTTAACCCAAAATCGATAAATTCACAATTTAATGTGATATTTGTTGGTGAAATTGTTGAAACTCATGCCGTATTTGAAACTGTGTCTGATGACGTCAAAGTCGATTGCAGTTTGCGTGCAGTTGCCATAATTATTTGTTGTTCTCTCGATTGTAATTGTTGTTGTTGTTGTTGTTGTTGTTCTCGTTGTTGTTGTTGTTGTTATTGCTGCTCTATGTGAATTGTTCGTTATGCAATTCAAGTGTCATAAGCTGAGTCTGAGCAGCAATCGACAAATGCCAACTAACCAAGTTTAGAATTCACTTGACCAATGCAGCACGATTATCTCATAATTAATTCGCAGGAAAATTAAACACGATGCTTCGCTCTGGAATGCAATTAGGGTTTTGTCTGCATATTTATCGAGTCAACTGTGTTTGAGTTTCCCTTAAAACTGAAGACATCACTTTACTCTCTCTACGACTGTGTGTGTTTCTTTGGTTAACTGCCAAAGGCAGAGCACTCTACACACACACACACACACTGAGGGAAAGCGAGTGTATGTGTGTGTATCTGTGTGTGTGTGTGAGTTGCCTGTGGGCCACAACAAGTGTCGCCAATGTCTAATTAGCCAGTGCCATAATTGGACGCGGCATGCCAATTAAATTTACCCCCATCTTTGGGTTAAAGACTGAAGCACAACTTACCAGATATACTGTGACATTAGAGACTGTCTAATTAAAATATGAATGCATTATGTATTATTTAAATATTAATATATTTAATATAATTCATTAATAAAATTAATAATTATTTATTTATTTCCAAAAATTTTAAATTAAATTTTTAAAAATTTTTGAATAATATTTTATGTAGTTTAATATGAGTTTCAAGTATTTATTGTTTAGCAAAAATAAATAAATACATTTTAATGTAAATATGATTATGTTCTAACTATGAAAAATACATATGTACATACATTTTTATTTCAAAATATTTTAATATAATAAGTTCATGTTTAGCATATTTAAAATATAATAATTTTATTTTTAACACCTTGTAAATAATAAATTTTAATGATATATTTACTATCAATCATAGTAAGTTTAATGATAAAACATAAATGACAATAATGAAAGCCTTTAGTTTACTATAGAATAAAGAACTATAAGATTTTTAAATTTATACTAAGATATTTAAAAAATAGTATATTTTTTTAACAGCTTGGAAGTAATAAGTTTTAATGATATATATTTACTATCAATCAAAGTAAGTTTAATGATAAATCATAAATGATAATAATAGAAGCCTTTAATTTACTTTAATCTTTTGAATTACAAGATATTTAAATTAAAATTTATTTACAGCTCGAATATTTAATTTAAATAATTAATAAGTGTGTTCAGCTAATTTAAGCTAATATACATAATTATTTATTCATAAATATGATGTTTATGCTGTCTGTTTATTATGTATTATTTTTTTTTTTTTTGCAGTTGCAAAATTTTGTGGCATTTGGCATCTGTTGCTGGTAGCGAACATCATGGTAAGTTGCATATTAACTGATATATTTGTTAAATGGAATGCTGTTGTTGCATAACATGTTTTCTTTAGTTTGAAATTATAATAATAATAATTTTTCAATAATATTGTTATTCATCAATTTTCTTCATTTCATCATTATTAACTTATTTATTAGTTTATATTTCTCCCTTTTGGTGCATGATATTTTTGCAAACTTTTTAATGTGTATTTCTATTTGCATCTGAATTCATTTGCAGATGCATCTCAAATCTTTAAGTTGTGCCTTTTACCTGTCACTCCATCCACTTCTCACTTGCCTGTCCATCCGTCTGTTCATTAACACTCTATACTACATATATGCTCCCATTTATCCTTTATATCCTTTGGCTGTCTAATTAATTTTGTTGCCCATTGACGTGCGTCAATTAAGTGGAGTACTACTGTTATTCCCACTCTATCTACTCCCCATCGCTCTCTAATTCATTGTTTGCAAAGTAAATTAGTCGATATGTTAGCTGCAATTGTAACTGTTTATATAAACTAATGATATAGTTTAAACTATAATAATATTTTAATGCATGTCAACTTTAGCTTTTATCTAATGAACAGCAATTGCTGCTTGAGTGACATTAAGATTGTAATTTATTATCAAAATATGCAAATTCATATGTAAGTGTGTGTGTGTGTGTGTGTGTACTGCATGTTAATTAACTGTTGTATAAATTGAGATATGCACAACTAGCAGTTGCCCTATAATATGTTGAAATTTAACAAATGTTGTAACTGCTTTCCATATATTCATGTTTACTATTATACTATATAATTTGTTAAGTAAATCGTTTGACTTTTATTTTTATTGAACACATTCGATTCGTATATACCCTTTCAGTTGAGCATACCCTATTTGTCTTCAATACACATTTCTCGTTTTCGTCATTTTGCCTTTTCGGTAGATTATCTATCAATTTGCAAACAATTGCGCAAAATTGATATGCAGTGAGTTATAAATTTTGTGCTTGGCTTTCAGCCAACATTGAGCATGCAAAATAGTTGAATGTGGCAAGTTGGAGAAACGGTAGAAGTAGACGAGGCAGAAGTGTAGGTAACAAAAGTTGACATATTAACGGATGTGGCATTAATCTTCGTTCCGTTTGTCATTTGCTGACTTCAAACTTGGCTTAAATGGCGTTAAATGAAAAGCGCTAAAAAATGACAAAATTTTTGTGCAACGACAGCGATTAATTTACAAGGAGTGTGAGTGAGAGTGAGATGGAGGCACAAAAAGAGACAGCTAGTGGGTGTGGCAGCAGTAGGCGTCTATAGTATAGCAGCTGCTTCCCTTTTTGGTGGTAATGTGTATGAAGTAATTTATCTCTGGCATTTTGTAGCTGTTGTGGCTTTTGCCATGCTACGATACTCTTTCATTCACTTTGTCTTCTTCTCTCTCTCTCTCTGTCTCTCTCCCACTCTCTCTCTTTCTATCTCTCTCTTTAGTTCTTTTTCTTGCCAGCCTCTTCATTTTCTTCGACAGTAATTGTTGCCGTTGCCTTTACTGCGAAATATGCGCGTCACACATTTTTGTGTTGCATACTTTTGTGCGTCACTCTTACACATACATTTACTCCACACATATGTATGTACATACATAGTTAGCGCATGCCAAAAATTAATAAACTCGCATACCTGTCTGTGCGTGGAAAGCGAAGCATTCCATACATTCCAAGCTGTCTTTGTAATAAACTCAGGATAACGTTAGTAATTGGTAAAGGCATGTTTCGTTATGAAAACAGTGTGACCAGTTGCTGTTGAAGAGACATGCATATAGATTGGAGATTGTTATCAATCTGAACAGTAATGCACATTGAATGTCTAGGAATGATTAGTATATGGATCTGTTAATGAATTCATTTCTTACTTTCATATTCACTTTAAATCAGTGTGACCAGCTGCAACTCTGAAATTTAAAATGCCCGCATATACAGCAATTAGCTGAAATGGAAATATTGACGTCCTCTGGGAAAGTTTGGTTACACTAAAACTCTTTTACTCTTCTTCTCTTCATTTTTGGCTTTATAAAAAGCTTAATTGACTTCATATGCAGTTTTCATGATTTTCTGATACTCCTGTTACTCCCTTGATTTCAAAAACCCCTCTTGCGGCTATCCAAAAATGATGTCTAACTGTATATAAATTTCCCCTGGGCTATAATATTTTTCCGACTGCATTTTCGCCATGAATTCCATTTCGATTAATTGGCTACAAATGGCGAATTTGTGGGCGCACTGTTGCGACTCTAATTCAATTGGCGCCATATTATGCAATTGTGCAGCGTTGCAAGAATTAAATTGAATTAGAACAGGAGGGCAGCAGAGGCACCGTCGTGTGCCCCCAACATGGGACACACTAAAGATGATTGATGATGACATTGAATATGGCGCGCAGAACATTGAAAATCGTTTTATGTCGTTTGTAATCTGTATCAATCGATGCGTAAAAACTGTGCTCGACGATGCCAAAAAGCGAACGGATGACAACAGAAGAGAGAAGCGATAGGAGAGAAGAGAGAGAGAGGGAGAGCAGGAAAAGAAATGAAATGAAATGGAATGGAATGAAATGTCTATCCATCAAGTAGGTATCATAGCAGGCGACAGGCAGACAGACAGTTGAACGTAATACCGAAAACAGACAACGCATTGATTTCACTGATACCCTGTAAAAAGATAACAGAGTAGTTGAGGTTTAAAACAATTTAAGTTGACTTCAAACTTTGCATTCAACTTAAAAACAAAGTCAAAACTATCTCCACTTCCTGCGATGTTCATTGTTACTGTCTCTTCTTTTACTTTTTGGACAACGCATTCAACTTAACTTGAACTGTTTTTGCTCTGCATTGAGCAACGCATTCAACTTAATAGTGATGGTTTAACGGGATCACTTCGTGCGTTGCTTATTGTCTGCTTTGCTTTGGACAACGCATTCAATATAGTGCTGTGCATTTAAAGAGCTCCTGATTGAAGCTATTATAGAATATTATAGATAATTAAAAAAAAATAAATTCAAAATGAAAATAATCGATGTGTAAAATTTTTTAGGAAAAAAATGAGTTAGTTAATTAATTATATTTATTAAGAATTATATATTAGGGAAAAATATTAATTTCACCTAAAAAAATGTATATTAGAAAATTCTAAATAAATAATGAAAATGAATATTTTGAATAAATAAATAATAAAAATAATAATAATAATGATAATGTAAATAATAATGATAATGATAATGATAATGATAATGATAATGATAATGATAATGATAATGATAATGATAATTATTATTTATGAATTATTTACAAGGTATCATTAATGCGAGTTGAGTTCTTGTGCATTCTTTTCATTCATTTTTATTCGACAGTGGCTGCCATTTCCCATCAAGTTACAATTATGGCTCTAACAGCTTTAGTTACTTAACTCATCGCTCAGACAGACAGACAGACAGACAGACACAGACCTGTAACGGCAGCTGACATTGACATTGTGCTAATTAATAGGTATTATGTTGTGGCTCTTGGCCCAAATGTCTGGGTATATTTTTCTGTTTTTCTGTTTTGTTTTCGGATTTTATTTTGTGGTCTTGACGCTTCATTTTGTCAGGTCGTAAAAGCGTCGCGCAAGTCATAAAAAAGTTGGAATATAAAACAAACATCTCCTTTTTCTCGGGGCTGTCAAACAAATTGAATTGAATTTCTCAGGTTGCCCACACTTGGCTCTGATGGCCGTCTGGGCGTGTTTTTGGTCCAATCAAACACATGCGGTGGCAGCTTCAAGATATCCATTTCGATGCACAGCTGAAGCAACAACAAACGGAATGTGTTTAAATTCCGGCAGCACAGCAGGAATTGCAATAAATCAGACAAAGCAAAAATGCAAATCAATTCGCTGCAGGCGCACATAAAACGCAAGTGCAACTCGTAAAGGCGCCACTTTGAGGCAGATACCCTGCATGAAATTGAGCTGGTTGTTTTGAAAGAGAAGCTCAGTTCGCATTCTTAAGAAATATGAAATGGATTTATCGAATCTCTCACACAGCTCACAACTTTCAGTTTCAATTTCACATATGTCAAGTGCAGCTAAAACTACTTGAGAATTATAAGGTTTCTGGTTGACAACAGCTGCCTTTGTTGTATATCGGCTCTATATTAAATAACTTGCTTTTCTTTATCAGTTTTATAGCGAATTTTCTGTGCAGTTGCTGTATAGACTATAAGATATCACTTAGTCATTCGCACTTTCTGTATAGACTATAAGATATCACTTAGTCATTCGCAAACTACGATTCTTCTTAAGTGGCGCCAACAGCTGGTCGCCCGTCATATAAAAAGCTTGAAAAGCGACAAAATGTTGACAGTATTTTGTGGGCAATCAATTGAAATTGAAGTGATAATTCGAGAGAGAAAAGAAAATAAAATTTACTTTAATTACAATTAACATTTAAATTTCAAAAAAAAAAAAACTATAAATATATGAATAAATAATATAAAATAAAATAACGTATATTAAAATAAAAAAAATGAAATAAACTAAACTAAAATAAATAAATTAAAGTAAAATAAAATAAATTAAAATAAAATAAAATAAAATAAAATAAAATAAAATAAAATAAAATAAAATAAAATAAATTAAAATAAAATAAATTAAATTAAATTAAATTAAAATAAAATAAAATAAAATAAAATAAAATAAAATAAAATAAAATAAAATAAAATAAAATAAAATAAAATAAAATAAAATAAAATAAAATAAAATAAAATAAAATAAATTAAAATAAAATAAAATAAAATAAAATATAATAAAATATAATAAAATATAATAAAATAAAATAAAATAAAATAAAATAATATAAAATAAAAAATAAATTTAAACAAATTTTTAAATATAATAAAATTGCGAATATTGTTTCGTTAAATAAGTAACATCGCTTTTAACTGGTAATTTAATTTCACTGTGGAAAGTATTCTTTTCGCCATACTTTTAAATATTTTCCTGAAATTTATCGATATATTTATATGTTATGTATATATATTGTCCGTTTATTCTGTATATATAGAATGTATAAAATTATCTAACATTTCTAAAAATTTTTTACAATTTTCTTTCTTTCTTGGTTTTTTTTTAGGTCATTTTCAAGATGTTGTCGTCGTTGCCAGTCACGGCTGAGCTGTGCCCCCAGCAGAAGCAGCAACAGCAGCAGCAGCAGCCGATATTCTACAAGAACTTTGCCACTTTGAGCCAAAATGCGGCCACCAATGCCGTTGCCGATGCAGTCAGCAGCTGCATTGCAACAGAATGAAGTGTTGCATGCCACAACAGCAACACAGCAGCAACACCAACAACAGCAACATCATCATCAACCACAATACCAACAGCAACAGCAACAGCAACAACAGCAGCTACCATCACAGGCCATTCCCAGTTTGGATTTAGCTGCAGAGCAGTCGACGCACAAGGCCAAGTTGCCACCATTGGAGCTACTGGTGGAGCACAAGCTCAGTTACAGCTCAGCTGCCACATATCAACAACAACAACAACAACAACAACAACAGCAGCAGCAGCAGAAGAAGCATCATCTTATAGAGCCATTGCCATTGGGCAGAAGGAATTCCTCCAGCGAGGATTGCCAAAGGATTGTCGCTGCCGGAGCACGTGCCTCCATTTTTGATGACGCCGCGGAGCATTTCATTATTAACTTTCCAGCGGAATCGTCATCACAGCAACTGCAACTGCTGCCACTGTCCGAGACGGTGCCACTGCTGACCCACATTGAGGCCACGGTGGTCGATAAACAGCGCTCCATACGTCTCAACAAGAACAGTGCGTCGCTTATCTTCACCCGCAAAGAACTGGGCAACGTTCATTCACAGCATTCACAGCAGACGACGTCGCGTCGCCATCACCATAGTCTCTACGGGATCGGGGAACGCACCAGAAAACAAACGAAACATTTGCCACCCACAAGGAGGCAGCATCAACAGCAGCAACAAAGGCAGCAGCAGCAGCAGCGTCGCAGCTTGCAGCTCAATTACAACAACAATCTGGTGACCACCGCTGCATGTGCCACCACCGCCGGCGGCACGGCTGGCCCCAATAGTGCCGCCAACGGCGTTGGCAAACTTGTGCCCCATAAGCATCACACGCACAGCCATAATCACAATCACATCCATAGCCATAATCCGAGTCACAGCCACGGCGTGGGCCTGACATCGCCAACAACTGCCCAAGGAGGCGGCACCTCCGCCCGCAAGCAGCTCTCCTACTCCTGGTACGCGCCAGTCTACAGTGCGCTCGAGGAGGAGCTGGAGCAGGACTCGAGGGTGAGTAACGAACGAAAGAAAATTCTTGAATTTAGCATATGTTGAAAACACGAAATTTATGCACTTTTGAGTTCAACATATTTTTTTTATCAAAACAATTAATTTTATCAATATTTTTAATTTTAATTATTATTTATTATTTTTTTTTTTTAAATTTTTATTTATCACAACTTATTGAAACTCGCTATTGAAATATGTTGCTGTTAATATCAAATATTTTAAATTGCAATTTTTTTCAAACTTAACAAATTCAAGAAATTTTACAGATTTTTTTTTTTTAATTTATACCGTTTTAATATGATTATCTGCATTTAAATTTGAAAGTTAATTTGAAATTTCTTTTTTTAAATTTCGTATATATAGGAAATATAAAGCAACCTCTATATTTTGCTGTTTTATTAAACGAAATTCATGTTAGGATTCCTTACATAAACCTCAGTAGAATTGGGATATTTTCCAGAATTTCCTAAATTTTTTTTAAGTAATTTTAAAGTTATTTGTCAAACCCCAAAATTTTTTTCAATTAAAATTTTTGACTTGTCAGATTATGAATTGAATTGAACTTTAGTAATTCTTGTCAAAGAGAAAAATCAAAATACTTGTCAAAATACTTTGAATCTCAAATATTTTCTGAAATTGTATATCTTCTTTTTTCACATTTAGTATTTACTTAGCAGTTATTCTTTTATATATTGTTTTGATTAACTTAAGATAACTTCTTCAAAGAGAATTTCTGACTTGTGTACTGTTTGGTTGCAGGATTCCTCGCCAATCCACAATCTGGCCAACACGAAGCATCAACAGCAACGCGCCAGCAGCCACCAGCACAGTGGCACTGACTCGCATGCCGCCGCGGCGCATCATCACGACTCGGAGACGAACGAGACTGTTGCGCTGCTGGAGCAGACGCAGACGCGCAACAAGATCAACATCATTGCGTCTAGCGACAGTGGAGCTGCTGAGCGCAAGGCGCTGCCTACGCGCATCTCCCTCACCCTGCCCCACAACAGCATCCAGTTGCCACACAATTCCCACTCGCTGTCGGTGCACAGTCTGGGCAATGGAGCCGCAGTTGCCACAACCGCAGCGGCTGGAACGGGAGTCGGGGCTGGCGATGTGGAGAGCTCGCTGGGATTGTCCAACAATCAGCTGCCACGGCGGCGACGCATCGAGAACTTTCTCAAGTCGCTGGTGGGACTCAAGGGGAGCAGCAGCAGTGGTGGCAACAGTCGAGGAAGCGAGCAACGCGAGCGGGAAAAGGATGCCAAGGAACCGACCGCATTCCAACGTCCCGCATCGCCAGAGATCCGCATTACACGCACTCCATCCGAGCAAGATGTGGTGCTGCGGGATCCCTCCGGTAGGCAGCTAGCCAATGGACATGGCAGTCGGTTGAGCATCAGCGGCTCGAGCAGCTCGCTGAATGTCGTCCAGCAGAAGCTGTGGCACATAATGCGGCGCGAGGGCAGCGCCAGCAGTCTGCATCAGGAGAAGTCACAGTCCATTGTCCAGTATACGGGTCTCCGCAAATGCGAGACTGTGCTGGCCCTCACCAGGCAGAGCCACAGCCACAGCCACTCGCTGCATCCCATGCCGCAGGACGATATCATGGTCATGGCGAATCAGCATGGCGGCAGTGGCAACTTCAGTGCCGGCGGTGTGGAGCAGATACGTCCATTGAATCGACTACGGAATAGCGTGAACAGCATCAATGGTGCGGCCACGTGCTCCCGCTGCTCCAGCCTGTTGTCGCTGGCAGCCACCGGATCACGTTACTCACTGGCCAATGGGTTCGCTCCCAGACGCACCAGCGCCAATTTTCTGGATGCGGAGACAACGGATGTGGAGCCGCACATCAATGTAAATGCCCAGATCAGGCTGAGCAATGGCAGTGGCACTGGACCCACTGCATCATCTTCGCTGGGCGGCTGCAGTTCACGCAAAAGTTCCACTGGCCTGCTCCAAAGTGCCAGCAGCCCAAGTCCGCCGTCCAATGTTACCACAGCCACGCTACACTCCAACAACAATAACAGCAACCCAATGGATGATCCTCAGCCGGCCACGCCTACACCGAACAGTGGAGGCGATGTGGGCGCCTTTGGCACGACTCACGCGTATCCATTGACCGTGAGCTCGTTGCTCTCAATGGCAAGTGCCAATCAGGCTGCTCAGGCCTGCTGTGTGCGTGATGGCATCACGTTGAAGCGCCTCGAGATGCTCGCCTCGGCGGATGTCACGCCCACGGCAATGACACCGGCAACGCCCACCTGCAATTTCCAGAATTTCACGTGCAAGCTGTGCCTCATCGATGTGGAGAATGTGGCGGAGGCCACCACACTGCAGCAATGTGGCTGCCAGTTTTGTACTGAGGTAAGTACCAACAATTATTTATATTATGTTAGCAATTTACTAGTTGTTTAAAAGATACATATGTTTCAATGATAAACGCAAGGTGACTGAAACAGTAGATACACGAAGGAATGCCACTGTCACGATTAGAACTAGAAATTCGAACTAGAAAGTCGAAAATTGATAATCGAGTGTTTTGAAGAAACTTTGAATGCAGAATTAAACTAGGATCAATACAATTTCCAAAATTGTAAATTTCATCAAAATCGGATGATTTTTGACATAGTTATGGTAGTTTAAAGTTTGGAAAAACTCATACTTAAGAAAATTGGATTTTTAGTCAATTTTGACACATTTTTGGCCATATCTCAAAAACTAATCATCAGAAACACCTCAAATAAAAAGCAGAATGCTTGTTTTGAGTCCTAGAATCGATTAGGCACAAAAAATTTGAATCGAAAAATTTTCCATTTTTGTTGATTTTGTCAAGGGGTTAGTATGGAAAAGTGGTCAAAAAAGTCTAAAATTTAATATGGCGTATTTCGAAGAAACTTTGAATGCAGAATTAAACTAGGATCAATACAATTTCCAAAATTGTAAATTTCATCAAAATCTGATGATTTTTGACATAGTTATGGTAGTTTAAAGTTTGGAAAAACTCATACTTAAGAAAATTGGATTTTTAGTCAATTTTGACACATTTTTGGCCATATCTCAAAAACTAATCATCAGAAACACCTCAAATAAAAAGCAGAATGCTTGTTTTGAGTCCTAGAATCGATTAGGCACAAAAAATTTTAATCGAAAAATTTTCCATTTTTGTTGATTTTGTCAAGGGGTTAGTATGGAAAAGTGGTCAAAAAAGTCGAAAATTTAATATGGCGTATTTCGAAGAAACTTTGAATGCAGAATTAAACTAGGATCAATACAATTTCCAAAATTGTAAATTTCATCAAAATCTGATGATTTTTGACATAGTTATGGTAGTTTAAAGTTTGGAAAAACTCATACTTAAGAAAATTGGATTTTTAGTCAATTTTGACACATTTTTGGCCATATCTCAAAAACTAATCATCAGAAACACCTCAAATAAAAAGCAGAATGCTTGTTTTGAGTCCTAGAATCGATTAGGCACAAAAAATTTGAATCGAAAAATTTTCCATTTTTGTTGATTTTGTCAAGGGGTTAGTATGGAAAAGTGGTCAAAAAAGTCGAAAATTTAAAATCGCGTATTTCGAAGAAACTTTGAATGCAGAATTAAACTAGGATCAATACAATTTCCAAAATTGTAAATTTCATCAAAATCGGATGATTTTTGACATAGTTATGGTAGTTTAAAGTTTGGAAAAACTCATACTTAAGAAAATTGGATTTTTAGTCAATTTTGACACATTTTTGGCCATATCTCAAAAACTAATCATCGGAAACACCTCAAATAAAAAGCTGAATGATAGTTTTGAGTCCTAGAATCGATTAGGCACAAAAAATTTGAATCGAAAAATTTTCCATTTTTGTTGATTTTGTCAAAAAAGTCGAAAATTTAATATGGCGTATTTCGAAGAAACTTTGAATGCAGAATTAAACTAGGATCAATACAATTTCCAAAATTGTAAATTTCATCAAAATCGGATGATTTTTGACATAGTTATGGTAGTTTAAAGTTTGGAAAACTCATACTTAAGAAAATTGGATTTTTAGTCAATTTTGACACATTTTTGGCCATATCTCAAAAACTAATCATCGGAAACACCTCAAATAAAAAGCTGAATGATAGTTTTGAGTCCTAGAATCGATTAGGCACAAAAAATTTGAATCGAAAAATTGGAAATGTGGTCAAAAAAGTCGAAAATTTAATATGGCGTATTTCGAAGAAACTTTGAATGCAGAATTAAACTAGGATCAATACAATTTCCAAAATTGTAAATTTCATCAAAATCGGATGATTTTTGACATAGTTATGGTAGTTTAAAGTTTGGAAAACTCATACTTAAGAAAATTGGATTTTTAGTCAATTTTGACACATTTTTGGCCATATCTCAAAAACTAATCATCGGAAACACCTCAAATAAAAAGCTGAATGATAGTTTTGAGTCCTAGAATCGATTAGGCACAAAAAATTTGAATCGAAAAATTTTCCATTTTTGTTGATTTTGTCAAGGGGTTAGTATGGAAATGTGGTCAAAAAAGTCGAAAATTTAATATGGCGTATTTCGAAGAAACTTTGAATGCAGAATTAAACTAGGATCAATACAATTTCCAAAATTGTAAATTTCATCAAAATCGGATGATTTTTGACAAAGTTATGGTATTTCAAAGTTTGGAAAAACTCATACTAAAGAAAGTTGGATTTTTAGTCAATTTTGACACATTTTTGGCCATATCTCAAAAACTAATCATCGGAAACACCTCAAATAAAAAGCAGAATGCTAGTTTTGAGTCCTAGAATCGATTATGCACAAAAAATTTGAATTGAAAAATTTTCCAGTTTTGTTGATTTTGTCAAGGGGTTAGTATGGAAAAGTGGTAAAAAAGTCGAAAATTTAAAATAGCCTATTTTGAACAAACTTTGAATGCAGAATTAAACTAGGATCAATACAATTTCCAAAATTGTAAATTTCATCAAAATCGGATGATTTTTGACATAGTTATGGTAGTTTAAAGTTTGGAAAAACTCATACTTAAGAAAATTGGATTTTTAGTCAATTTTGACACATTTTTGGCCATATCTCAAAAACTAATCATCGGAAACACCTCAAATAAAAAGCTGAATGATAGTTTTGAGTCCTAGAATCGATTAGGCACAAAAAATTTGAATCGAAAATTTTTCCATTTTTGTTGATTTTGTCAAGGGGTTAGTATGGAAATGTGGTCAAAAAAGTCGAAAATTTAATATGGCGTATTTCGAAGAAACTTTGAATGCAGAATTAAACTAGGATCAATACAATTTCCAAAATTGTAAATTTCATCAAAATCGGATGATTTTTGACATAGTTATGGTAGTTTAAAGTTTGGAAAACTCATACTTAAGAAAATTGGATTTTTAGTCAATTTTGACACATTTTTGGCCATATCTCAAAAACTAATCATCGGAAACACCTCAAATAAAAAGCTGAATGATAGTTTTGAGTCCTAGAATCGATTAGGCACAAAAAATTTGAATCGAAAAATTTTCCATTTTTGTTGATTTTGTCAAGGGGTTAGTATGGAAATGTGGTCAAAAAAGTCGAAAATTTAATTTGGCGTATTTCGAAGAAACTTTGAATGCAGAATTAAACTAGGATCAATACAATTTCCAAAATTGTAAATTTCATCAAAATCGGATGATTTTTGACAAAGTTATGGTATTTCAAAGTTTGGAAAAACTCATACTAAAGAAAGTTGGATTTTTAGTCAATTTTGACACATTTTTGGCCATATCTCAAAAACTAATCATCGGAAACACCTCAAATAAAAAGCAGAATGCTAGATTTGAGTCCTAGAATCGATTATGCACAAAAAATTTGAATTGAAAAATTTTCCAGTTTTGTTGATTTTGTCAAGGGGTTAGTATGGAAAAGTGGTAAAAAAGTCGAAAATTTAAAATAGCCTATTTTGAACAAACTTTGAATGCAGAATTAAACTAGGATCAATACAATTTCCAAAATTGTAAATTTCATCAAAATCGGATGATTTTTGACATAGTTATGGTAGTTTAAAGTTTGGAAAAACTCATACTTAAGAAAATTGGATTTTTAGTCAATTTTGACACATTTTTGGCCATATCTCAAAAACTAATCATCGGAAACACCTCAAATAAAAAGCTGAATGATAGTTTTGAGTCCTAGAATCGATTAGGCACAAAAAATTTGAATCGAAAAATTTTCCATTTTTGTTGATTTTGTCAAGGGGTTAGTATGGAAATGTGGTCAAAAAAGTCGAAAATTTAATATGGCGTATTTCGAAGAAACTTTGAATGCAGAATTAAACTAGGATCAATACAATTTCCAAAATTGTAAATTTCATCAAAATCGGATGATTTTTGACAAAGTTATGGTAGTTCAAAGTTTGGAAAAACTCATACTAAAGAAAGTTGGATTTTTAGTCAATTTTGACACATTTTTGGCCATATCTCAAAAACTAATCATCGGAAACACCTCAAATAAAAAGCTGAATGATAGTTTTGAGTCCTAGAATCGATTAGGCACAATAAAAATTGAATCAAAAAATTTTCCATTTTTGTTGATTTTGTCAAGGGGTTAGTATGGAAAAGTGGTCAAAAATGTCGAGAATTTAAAATCGCGTATTTCGAAGAAACTTTGAATGCAGAATTATACTGGGATTAAAACCATTTTTAAAATTGAAAATTTCATCAAAATCGGATGATTTTTGACAAAGTTATGGTAGTTCAAAGTTTGGAAAAACTCATTCTTCAAAAATTTGGATTTCGGCACATTTTTGGCTATATCTCGAAAACTACTCATCGGCAGCACCTCAAATATAAAGCAGAATGCTTGTTTTGAGTACTAACATCGATTATCCTTAAGAAATAAGTATTCCAAATATTTCGGTTTCAATAGTTAAAGGAAAGTTAAATAGGTTTATTACTTTATGGACTGCTCGCATTAAATTGCTGCTATCTATTACGTTAATAAATAGTTGCTGTTCTGTATCGATGTCTAACTAGCCTTGGATATGTTAGTTCTATATGAAATATAAATTCCTCAAATTAACTTTAAGCTTTTTTTATTATATCTCACACACAGTCACTTTCGGTATGTCCTTTCTCTCATATTTCTCTTTCTCTTATGACTTAGCTCTAGCTGTTTGTTAGCTTTCTTATTATTGTTATTATGTAAGTATCGTGCACAGCTGCACGAAGCTGGGAAAATTGAAAAATGTTCTAACGAGACGAAACACTTTTCACACAGCAACAACAGCAGCAGCAGCAGTTTCTGCCATTCGCTTAACCCTAGCAGGAAAATATGTATAAGGAAAATATACTAAAAGATTTAATTCTACTTTCCATCTGTATAATTTTCATTAAGTAATATGCCATTTTTTCTTCTGCATTTCATGCTTAAAAGTATGCTACAATTTGTAGCTCAACTCATGTTGATGAATTGCGAAAAATTCCATGTTGGCATTTCAATTTAAACGGAGAATGTGGAGAAACAAAACGTGTTAAAATATGAAAATCCATTAAAGGGTTAATGGAGACAGCATTGTTGCTGTTATTCTGTAGTTGTTGCTACTGCACATCATGTTCGTCCCTAGGTTAAAGTAATTTCAGGTAAATATTCTAGAGGCAGCAACAAGCGAGAGTTGCTTTTCCTCTGTTGCATCTTTGTTTTCCTCCGTCACTTCGTTTGCTCCGTCTCCCTGTGCATGTGTCTTTATCTATATCTTCATCTATATGCAGCTGCATTTTCGGTGTTGCTCCGCTGTCAGTGTCCTGTGTGCTATGGGTTTCGGCCTGGGTCCTGGGGTCCTAGGGTTCTAGGGTCTAGGTCGCAGCTCTACTTTATCTTATGAAAATATGCAGCATGTTGAATCAACAAATTGCATTTTGTGTTTTCGGTCTGGGAGTCTTCACTGTTGTTGCTCTTCAGTGGTACAGATAGAGAGAGGGAGATAGAAAGAGGTCTTGCAACATTGCAGCTTGCCGCATGTTGCATTTTAAATAATTGAATCTACGCTAAGAGCTGCAGTCGAGCAATGATTTCCCCAAAAAACTGCAGCACAAAACTCTTGAATCTAATTTCAACTCTAGCACAGATACTCCATGTGTGTGTTTGTGTGTGTGTGTGTGAGTTGTGTTAGATAGTGTGTGAGTATGGGTGTGTCTAATGTCTGGCGTAATTCTTGTCTTGCCAACATAAATAAATTAAGCGTAATTCACACGTAAGGCAAACACAAAGAATAATGTGAAATGTTAGAAAAACAACAGATAAAATAAATACCAAAAAAAAAAAAAAAGAAAAAAAATATTTAGAGAAATTCGCCAGGATATAACGACTATTGTGTGCGCTTTAAACACTTTTTTTCCATAAAAGTGCATATATATATAATAATAATATAATGATGACTTAATTTAAGGATAATGCCCTTCAACCGTAAAATGGCTTGAGATTTAATAAAGTTATTTTTATTATCATTCCATTTTCAAATAGAAAATTATTTCGTAAATTTTGGCAGCACTTTTTCAAGCAGAATGTAAATATCTTAAAATAGCCTTTAATTTGACATAAATTGCCTGCATTTGCAGAAACACATTACGCCCGCTCAGCACTCCCCGAAAATACGTGGCATAATAAGTGGAAGTTTTCTATTTTTTATGGAAGCTGCACTAAAATAAGTGTATTAGTTGCTCTTTTCGTTGTTGTTGTTGTTGTTACTGCTGATGTTCTAGTTGTTTATGTGCAGGTAAAATTTATTGCGCTCTCTCTCCCTCACACACACACACACACACACATACATCTACATACAGATGTACATATATATGTTTATATATGTTAACAAATAGTATAAAAAGTGTCTACAGTTGCTGCTTTGAACGTGTTCAAACTGTCGACTGTCGTCTCCTCGCTTCTATACATCACTCTCTCTCACTCTCTCTGCCTGTCTGTCCTACTCTAACTCTCTCATTCTCTAGCTCTACCCCCTCTCTTTCTCTCCCTTTCTCGCTCTGTACGTGCCGCTTCCGACACGTCGACTGTAGTTGCTGCTACTGTTTCCTGACTGCGTCAGCTACTGCCACGCCCAGTTTCCGTTACACACACATACCCACACACAAACACACACTGACACACATACACGTACGTGCCTAATGCTTACAAATGTCCTAAGCGTATCGCTTTCTCTCTCTCTCTCTCTCTCATTCTCCCTCTGTCCCTCCCTCTCTCTCTCTGTCATTTGTCAACCTAAACTGTAGGGCATGCTGCGCAGTTTAGGGGGAGTATGCTCACTTTACACAGCAAGAGCTGCACTCGATCAAGCAGCCATCTCTTTCTCTCTCTCTCTCTCTCTCTCTCTCTCTCTCTCTCTCTCTCATTCTCTCACTATCCCTATCTTTGTCACTCATTTAGTGTCAGCTTTAAGTCTCCACGCTTAATTGGAAACCCAAACGCGCAAATTTTCCAAATGCAAACAAAATTTGTCACTTGTTATGTGTCTAACTGTCGCTCTGTCTGTATGTTCGTCCAACTGTCTGTTCATGTGTTTGTGCTTGTTTATGAATTACTGAGTTGACAAATTTGTTAAGCCGGCGACGACTGTAAAGCAACTCAAGCGAAACTAGTCGACAGCCATAATAAAATCAGCCATCAAAATCGTCTACAACAGGAGAAAAGAAAAAAACATATATATACCTCTCTTTCTATATCTCTATC
This sequence comes from Drosophila quadrilineata, assembly GCA_018150725.1. Taxonomy (NCBI): domain Eukaryota; kingdom Metazoa; phylum Arthropoda; class Insecta; order Diptera; family Drosophilidae; genus Drosophila; species Drosophila quadrilineata. Next base: position 796,396 of record JAECWN010000407.1, read on the forward strand.
TCTATATCTATCTCTATCTCTTTGCTGATGTGGCTGTGTTTAGTTGTAGTTGTGCGTTTATAATATAGAATATATCATGTCATATTCATGCAACATCATCATAATTCATGTAGAGCAACCAACGCCACAAGCTACAGTCGAGGCAAAATGTTTGGCAGCATCTAGAGTGTATGGCTGTTTTGGTTGTATGGACGTGTATATGTATGAGTGCGTGTTTGGCAAATATAATGGCGTACGTTGTATATGTAATCACTTGGCATCATTATTTACTCGATATATACATATATGAGTTTGGTGACAGGAATATCAATAAACAACATATAAAGTTATTAATCTTCTATCCAAAAATGTGATATGCATAAACAACTAGTCGAGTCGTAATGATGTAGGTAGAGGCGTGATTCTATAACTGTCAATAAACAGATATTCGAGAAAATGAATAAAAATAATACCTTAAATAGGGAGAAAACAGTTTCTTTATCCTATTTATTAATTGAGATTTTATTGGTTTAGATCTCTCTTAATTGGTTTCTTTCTCTCTTCTGTCTTATACTTTCTAAAATTAATGTTTCTCTAAAATTGATTACAATTTCTTAAGTTCTCGACTTTTCAGTCTGCACACTTTCAAATATATTTTCATGCTTAAATAAATTATAATTAAAATATTTGCTGTCCAAAAATTGTCTTGAAACTCAGCCCTTGTCAATTCTTATTCAATTATATCTTTCTCTCTGTCACTCTTGCTCTGTCTCTCTCTCTATCTCTCTCTCTCTCTCTCTCACTCACTCACTCTCTCTGTCTCTATCGCTCCCTTCCCACTTTCTTAAACATTCCTTCTCTATTTTTTAGGTCTCTCTCTGTCTGTTTTACTTCCACTCCTTGAATTTCCTTCATTAACTCTTTATCAACCTCACTTAAATATTTGTCTAAACTCATTATTTGTTTCGACTATTAAATCTCACTGATCTTAAGCTTAATTATTTACCTACACTTTTCGGCACGCTTTTAAGCATTTCATTTGCAACCAAAAAAGTTTTGGGAAGTCCCTCCTAACCGAAAGTTTTTGACATTTTGGGCCAAAGACAAAGTGAGTCGAAGCGAAAGGAGGCCTTGAAAGTTGTACTTCAAAGTGGAAACAGTTGCCAACTAAGCTTATAATATTAAGCGACCTAAATACCCTGTAAAAAGTAGATATAGATACTTGCAAAAAAAAAAAAAAAAAAAAAGAAATAAAAAATATACCGCTTGATGTGCGCTATGATGATGATGCTTCAACTCGCATAGTATCATAATAGTTGCTCGACATGAATATCTGTCTATAGGTGAAAGGTGTGGTGGGAGGGAAGAGGGGAAAGAGAAGAGAAGAGAGAGTAGCAAAGAGCAACTGCTAAGGGGCTGCTGCCACTGCTGCTGCTCTGTTGACTGCTCATGAAAAATGGCACTGCTTATTAAACATGCTCGAATGGACACAGCTCAAGAGAGCGTGATAGAGGGAGACAGATAGTTGATAGTTGACAGAGATGGGTAGAGTTGTGGGGGCGCAGCAACACGCCCCTGACAGCCAGTTGTGTTCGAGAGCTTTAAAACTAAAGTTATACAAAAATCATGTGGAATGCCTCGCGACGTGCACTTAAGGCTCATTTACTTGGTTGACAACGTCGCGTATACGTAATGCGCAGCAAATATTACGTATACGCACTGAATGACTAAAAGGGAAGAGAGAGCCAGGCAAGTGGAGTTCAGACTACAGTAAAATGACCTGAATTTATGCGAACACCCTAGTGCGAGGGGGTGAGAGAGCGGAAGACAAATAGAGAGGGAGATGCAGGCAAAATCTTTGCGCCGTAAAGTATGCAACTTATTGAAATTAATGCGGTAATATTGCCGCCGCTCCCTGTCTGATATGGCTTTAAGACACATATTTTTATGTATGTACATATAGGTAGAGTATAGATATAGAGAGTTGAGCAGAAGGAAAATAATAGACATAGAGCTAGTCGAGTCACAGAGCCTGTCTTTCATCTATTTATTTAGCTGGCACTTTTTCTCTAAGGACTTTTCTTGGCCCATTTTGCCAACACTTTTCATTAAGCACCACAATATTTTTTTTCTCTCTATCTTTACATATATTTTCGTTTGTAAATTGAGCTTGTGGCTGGCCACAAGCATATAACAAGGATAACAACTGCCACTGCAGCTCGGCTTTGAATCCTTTACAATTTTCACATGAGCAGCGCTGCAAAGCGAAAGTGCAAAAAACGCACACATAAACACGCAAGCAATTAAAAGATGCTAAGAAAGAGAGAAGTGTTCGAAAGAGAGATAGCAATATAGTTGTGTTAAGAGTGAGATGGCATGTGTTTGTAATGGGGGGTGGGGGGGCAAAAGAGAGAGCAAGTGGCAGCGCAAAGTCAAAGAGATTACAGCTCGCTGCCTTTTGCGGCAAACAAAACAATTGCACTTTGCACTCTCATTCTGTTTCTCATGTTCATTTCTCAATTTACACTCAAAGTGCAAAGGGGAAATGGCCACAAGAAAGACAGAGAGAGACACTAAGTGAGAGAGAGAGAGAGAGGTGGAGATAGCAGTTGTTAAATGTTAATTTAAGATTGGCAAATGATTAAAAATATTGCACAGAGAAATCGAACGAACAAAAAGGGAATGAAATTTGTAGGGAATCCAAAGCTAATAATAGGGTAGATAAGAATATTTTTTCCACTCTATATAAATTTACTCTTAAATATCTTTCTCTCCCTATTTCCCTCTTTCTCTATGTCTCTCTATTGCTCTGCTGAGTGGGTATAATAAATTGTTCAATAATCGGCTTAGTTGCTTGGATTTTGTTGCTGAAATGTGAGAATTTTAGAAAAGAGTGAAAGAAAATTTGCTGTGAGGAAATCAGATAATGAAAGGCAAACTTGATTAAAGTGCAAGCGCAATTTTTCATCAATTTATGTAAACTTTGCACGGAAATTGATGAAAGCAGAAACAAAGAGAAGGACAGAGAAAGTGAATAATGGGAGAGTAAAGAGCTGAGGACCTTTAATAAAAACTATTGATGACAACAACAACATTTTAGGAAGTAAAAGTTACAATGAAGCGAGGAAGTATATGAGTTTAAATTGCAAGTCATTGTCTAGTCTAGGCTTTTTCTTTCCCTCTCTCCATAACGGTCTTATCTAGTATTTATTTGGCTTTTTCGCAATCCGCGATTTAAGTCTATGAGCATAAACAAACAATCGCCCCACCGACATAACTTGGCCAATTTATGTGCAAACCAAAAGCATTTTATTTGTATTTACTTTGTGACAATGGCAAAAACTGAGCCAGAAGCAGAAGCATTTAAATGACTCCAATTTCTGCTTTGACTCCCGACTTCCAATTGCCGTCACCCGTCCTCGTTCCCGTTCCCCGTCTCCCGTCCCCTGTCTGCTGACACCCACTCACTGCTGTGTGCCCCGCTGTGTGCGGTAAGTCCATGTGCCCCAAAAGCCCGCGACAATTTACGACATTGCCACGAAACTGGCTTAGAGCAAGACATTCCCAGACTCCCGGCAGTTAAAGTCGTAGCCAACGACATTCACATCCACATCGACATGGACTTGGACTTGGACTTGGAAATGGACTTGGACTTGGACTCGAAGCCACCCGTCGACATTCGCCCCGTAATTGCAGTCAACAAATAATATTGTTTTCTTTTTATCAACTCTAGAAGTACATATATCCTGTAGGTCAAAGAGGTAGAGAAAGCGGTTACTTTAAATTGGTTATCTTATATAGAAAATTCTCTGATTTTTACTAAATCTTGACTACTTTTTAATATAGTTTTATTTTTAAGTTTTTTAGCCAAAATTGTTATTTTCGATAAAATAAAAAGGAGTTCCTCTCAAGTTTAGTATTTATTCAAGTTTTGTTTTGTGGATTTACTGATAAATTTTTATATATTTAAATTATATATATATATATATATATATATATATATATATATATTATAATGTTATTCTTAATAATTAATTAGATTTCTATATAGAATTTTATCTGATCTTCGTCTACTCTACACGATTTTCTAATTGTTTAAATATTATTATAGTTACTGCTCGTCGAATACTCTCAGTTTAGGGACAAGTTTCTCATAATGTCTAGAGTAAATTTAGTCAAGTTCTTTGTATTCCCTTTAATTTTTCCATTTTTCAAAATTTTACTCCCACAGTTTTTGATTTCTCTTATTTACTTGGTATCTTTTCGTCGACTACTATCGTTTGCCCGCAAAATAAAGTTCCCTTTTTTGAGTTCTTTTTTCTCACTCTTCGTTTTCTCTCTTTTCCTTTTTTTAAATGACGCCTCGAAAACAAACACCAAAAAAAGAAGAACAAAAAACAAAAGGAAAAAAATGCTGCAGCACGTGACCGGCATTTGGCTGCTCCCCGTCTTTGCCCCCTTCTGCGTCCCCCCTCTTTGCGCCCCCGACACGCCCCCACAGCGAATGCAAATGTTGACGGCGCAAAAGGAGCGCGCGAAACGTCGCACCAAAATGGCCTTCAGCGGTGCCTCCCCCTCTCACAACTGCCTCAACCCCCTTTGGTGTACGCCCCCTTTGGGGTACAAGCATAATGACTAGCGAGGGTCACAAAAAGTGAACTTGTTCGAGGGGGACGAGAGAGGTACAAAGAGAAAGTGGCAGGGAATAAGAGATGGGGAGAGAAAGATGAAGCTCCGATTGATAGAGAGAGCGCGGGAATCGAAACTGAAACAGTAGCTAAAAGTGGAACTGGGGAGTAGTACTAGTAGTAGTAGTAGTAGTAGAAAGAGGAGCTGAAGTTGCTGTGGGAGTGGCAGTGGTCGTTTGGAGTTGGGAATGGAGCTGCTGCTGCTGCTGTTGCTGGACATGGAAAAGCACTTCGAAAGGGCTGCCAGCGAGCGCAAAGCAATTTCCGGTTGGCCACCATTTGTTCTGTTTGCGCGTCATTTCCGTTGTTCAAGCAGCAAACCCCAAAAACTCCACTCTCTCTCTCGCTCTCTTACTTTCATTATCTCCCATTCTTTCTCTCTCTCTCTCTCTTCCCCTATCGCCTGCTCTTTGTTTAGCTAGCTTCGCTCTCCCTCTTTGGACAAACATTCAAATTAAATGCTTTACGTGATTTTTGGCCATGGAATTTAACGTGTGGAAAATTGACAATTCCGTTACGAATCTTGACTTGACTTTTGTCAAACTCTCCACTCTGCTCTCTCTTCTCCTCCTTTGTCTCCTTTACTTACTGCCGTTACAGCCTCAACTGATTTGGTATGCAAATCTGTTGCCCATAATGAATTGTTTTTATTTGTATTTCGCATAAAATTGCCTAAACAAATTGAATACGTTGCGTTGGCCAAAGGGCGGGAAAAGTGTCGGAGAAAATGGCATGAAAATTGTGTGGAAAATTGTAGTGGCAAGTCGAATAAACTACGCTAGTTAAGGTAATGTGGGAATATCTTAAAAAACTTCGGTAATATATATTTTTTGGTGCTCTGAAGACCAGCCTTTTTAGCAAATTTTATTATTATTACATTATTTATACTTTTTTTTAGAATTTGAATTAATATTGGTTGATTTATTATGAAACTCTTTTTTTGATATTTTTTTAAAAACTTTTTTAAATAAAATTTTTATAATTTTTGACGTAAATTTGTAGCTATAACTTTTAGCACTTTCAAAAGATTAATTTAAAAATTTTTAATACAATAATAATAACTTAACAATTGAATATGAAAATCTTATTAATTAGTAATATTATTATTACTACGTTAATTGTGTAAATCCTTATTAGCCTCGTTTCAATCATAGATTTTCCTGTTTCCATTTCAGAAGTAGCCCAGTTAATGCTTTAAGCCATGTTTCTTTCCCTTCGCACATCTAATGAAACTATTGCCAAGATTGTGAGGAACATATTGTTAATAATAATATCTCACAGAATTGTGCTTAAATGCAAGACAATGCCGCAGTTGCTGTAGAGGCGCCACTCATAAATTGCAACTTGCAACAAAATGCTGCAACTTTTTGTAGTTGTTGTTGCTGCTTCGTCTTCTTCTTCTACGCGCGGAGCATGTCTTCGACTTTTGCACTCGAAATGCATACAATTTTTGCCATTCATATTTGATGACATGCAGACGTAGTAATGGGGCTGTGGGAGGGGGGGGGGGTGAGTTAAGAGGAGGTTTGCTGCATAAAAGGGCTAGTTACATTTGGGAATTTCTCTAGAAACCGAAACAAGTTGCAAACAAGCTCAAACTTTGCTTTAACAACATTTTTTATGCGAATTGCAGTTCGTGGTCGAAGGGGGGGAAATGCAATAAACTTTTCCAGCATATAGGTATACCAAGGGGGTGGGGAGAGAAGTGAGGGGTAGGGAAAACTATAGTGGACTAGGCAAACCACAGGCTTGGTATTTTTGGCGGTGGCAGCAGCAGCAGCAGCAGCCAAAAACTTTTCCAGGCAAAACGCGGCAAAGTTGGCAACAAAAGTCGTCGAGCTCTGTCAGAGTAAGAGGGGAGTTTCGGGAAGTGAAGGAGAGTACAGAGAGTGTGAGGGAGGGAGTGCAAAGGAGAGTGACATGAGAATGACATGTGCAAATAGACAAGGCAACAGACACACACTCCGCACACAACAATGGCAGCTACATGCATTTATGTGTGTGTATCATTTACGCACATCAAACATTTGACTTCGGTTGCACTTCCTCTCTCTCTCTCTCTCTCTTTTTCCCTCTCCTTATCTTTTTCTTTCTCTCTCTTAGTCTCACTCTTTGATTATTGCAACTTGCCGCAAATTGAAAAAGTTTCAGCTCAGTGTCTATATATATACACATATACATATGTAGTACATATACTTTATAAAGAATATTTCCTGTGCAGAATAAAAGTAAAACTTTAAGAAAGACAGAGAAGCGAACTCAAGGTGCAGCTGCAGTTGAGCAAGAGAAATCGAGAAAAATACAAAAAGAAAATAAATCGAAAAATACTTTTTAAATATGATTTCTGTATCGACTGCGTTGCTTTTCCATCCACGGCATCAAATTTAATGCGGTTTAAAATTAAAAATTGTGAAATTCAATTTTTTATATTTGTTTCAACCTAAAAAATAATAATAATAATTTATATATTATTATATATTTTCCTTACGGACAACTGAAGAATAAATAATTTTATTCTTATAAAAAACTTAATTTCATTTTCTAAACATACAAATTCTTCATTTTCTATTTTTAAAATTTTCGACAAAACTTAGAATGTATAATTTTATTTCTTTTAAAATAAGTGGCAGAAACTTGAGAAAAAATGAAATCTTGCCAAGCTCTAAGCTGCTTTTTGGAACATCGCGGGTGGTAGCAGGCTACAGTCGCGCATAGCGGACTGCGTAGAGTCTCCGTAGTGCATCAAGGACACAAAGCTGGCTTAGGTGGAAGTTGCCACCGCTCAACTTGCTATGCGTCAGTGGCAACAGCCACTAAATATAGCAACAAAAAGTGTGGGCAAGTGCCACGCCCACTTAAGCAACTGTCACCGATGCCTTTTGCTCTTCTGAGCACAATAAGACACATATAACAACAGAATGGGGGAGAAACTGAGTGCTAAGAGAGAGAGAGAGGAAATACAGCTAAGGGTCTTTGTCAATAATGCGCTGAAAAGTATGCTATGAAATTGCAGCGACGCACTTCAAAGGCAACTGCAGCTGCACATGCTGTCTCTGTCTGTTCGCTAGTGCTCTATGCATGAGTAGCTGAGACAGAGCAGAAAGTGTCGATGGTGGGGGAGGGGGGAGGAGGGGATTGGGGCGAATATTGTAGGTCAACTGATGTCGTTATTCAATAGCGTTATTTGATATTTTGCAGCAATTGCATTTACGTCACAGCGACAACGACAATCTGTCAAGGAGATTGAGACAGAGAGAGAGAGAGGGAAAGAGCTACACCTTTTTGCTGTCAAATTGCATTTACACACTCTTGTACACACACACGCACATGCATACGTACACATACATTTTTCACACTTTCCGTATTTTCCGCATTTTGCGCACTTTTGCTCAACTTTTGCACCTTTGACACGCGCGTGTTGCTGCTGCTGTTGCTGCTGTTGCCACTGGCAACATGACACAGCTCTTTTTTAATGCAACAAAACACATCACAAAATTCTAAAAAAAAGGAAATAAATTCAACAACAGCAGTGTTGAGTGAATGAGATGTATAGTTTGTGAGATGATGGCTATTTTCAACACATATTTCAATTTGAACACAATTTCTGTGTTTTACAATTTTTACAAAATTTTTGTGAGTTCAAATTTCATTTTTTAAAATCACCACAATATTTCATGCTTCCCTCAATTTAAGGATATTTAAACATGTCACAGCTGCTGTTATATTGTCATGTGTGTGTGTGTGTGTGCATAATGACATCACAATTAAAATGCATTTAACATGTTAATTCATTTAGCTGCGAAAAGTTGAAACAAAATAATGCATTCCCTCTCTCTGTCTCTTTCTCTCTCTCTGTCTCTCTCTCTTTCTCTGTCAGTCTCCCACGCAAGCAGCTTAAATTAAATTTTGCACTCAGCAGAAAAAGTTAAAATTGAAAAAGACAAAAAAAAATGAAATGCAGAAACTTTATTTTGACTGCTGCTGCTTGTTCTTCTTGGAACGCGGTAATAAGTATGAAATTTTGTGAGAACAGCCATATAGAGTGGCTCAAGCTAACGGGATTTAAGCGACTTATTGGAAAATTAGGCATGAAAGGGAAACAAAGTAGTTGAGATGGAGAGAAAATAGAAGAGAATGAGAATAGTGAATAGAGAGAATAGAATAGAATAGAATAGAGCTTCTTTTATATAGAAAAAACCAAAAGTTATAGTTTCAAAATACTTCCCTTCGACATCTATCAAAATATATATAAAAAATATAATATTTGTATAATATATGAATTTCAAGAGTTCACTACATTAGAAAATATTCCAAGCAAATTTTATTAAACTACTCCTAATTTTATATATCGAGGATTTCATATTTTTAAACAACTAGTTGAAATAAATTTATTTTGAAATGATAAATGCAATATAGTAATTATTTTCTTATCATAAAGTTTCAATAATTTAAATGTGTTCTTTTTATAAATATCTTATAATTTTAAAAGAAATATTATTAAAATTCATATTTAAATTAATACAATTTTATAAAAAAAAATATAAGTAAAAAAAAGTAAAAATGTGTTAAGAAATTCTTAAACATATATAGTTGTGTTCTTACCTAAAGAATTAATTTAAACTGCTGTAGCTTGAATTGTAGAATTAAATTTAATAAAAATTTAATTCGAAGATAATGACTTGTGGTATATCATTGCTGCAAGTATAGGGTATCTAGAATCGTACTTTCTAAGTTTTATCTCTGTTTTATAAGGTGCAACAAAAAATAAAACAATCAAATATTTCCCTTGACGCGCTGCAAATTGCTTCAGTGCATGACATTTCATGTGTTCGTAAGTGTGTTTTGGTACGTGTGTTAGCTTAAGCAGAGTGTGTAGCATATGAGTGTGTGCGAGTGTGTACATGGGTGTAAGTGTGTGTGTGTGTGTGTGAACTGTTCTATGGCAGTTGTTAAGCGCGTTTTTTTTTGTCGGTTAACACGCAACGCGTCGACATTGGCTTGATGACTTTTGACTTTTTGGCGCTTTTATGTTGCAAGTGCTGCAATTGCCACAAGCAATGTGCCACATGCACTCCCCTTGTATCCTCGCCACTCTAACACTGCCTCACTTTAGTTGTCTTAACATGTGTTGCAGCGCACAATCAACTGACAGCTGCCAGTCTCATTCTCCGTCTCATTCTCAGTTCTCCCAGCACTTGGCTTAACATTTTAACAGCTTGCTTTGTCTATTTGCCTTCTCTTTCTCTCCCTCTCTATCTCTCTATCTCTCTCTCTCTCTCTCTCTCTGTAGCTGTCTGCTTCCTTGATGTATTGTCCTTTAATTGACAACGCTCATTGTGTGCAGTCGATTTACATAAATTGCAGCTGACAATTATTTGCTATTTGTTATACAAATTTGCCTGCATTTTCCCATTTTCCCATTTTCCAATTCCTTTCTTCTGATTTTCCTATTTTCAATTTACAATATTTGCATTTTTTCTGGCTTCTGTTTCTATCCGTGTCTAGACCGGATGCTGCTGCCGAACGGGAAATTAATGAATGCCCAACGTAGAGTAACTTGAACTTTTGTCTATGCCAGACTAAGAGATACTCTCTTTTTTTAAATAAAATTAGAATTTGTGCAATTTATTGAAAGATATTCCTAGTTAAAAGAAAAAACTTATTAATAATAATATAATATAATAATAATAATTTTAATAATATAATAATCGAAAACTCTTTTACTCAAGTTGAATTTACAGGGTATATGACTTACTTTTCACTTTGTCTACAGCTTCTGCTTTGAGTGCAGTTTGCAGCATCTTTAGCATAAATACACTAAAAGAAATTCTGAAACTTTTTTTTTATATCAATTTTCTCGCATAATTTTCTGAAAATTCTCTCGACTTTCCATAAAATGGAAATTCGCCGCGCGCGGCTGCCTAAGTAATCGCCTTACGAAATTGTATTTGCGAGATACATAAATATACATAAATTCTCGGGAAGCTGTTCAAATAATTGCAAAGGCAAATCGAAGTACAGAAAGAGAGAGATGGCCAACAGAGAATGAGAGAAGGAAAGAGAGAGAGAGAGGAGGGACTGTTAGAAAATTTACATTTTAGATTCAATTTTACACAAACATAAACAGCAATTGGAAATGCATTTGAAGTGCGTTTTGAACAGAGAGGAAAAATCATTTTCCAAGTCGCTTTTCCATTTTTGCCTTTTTCTTTTTTTTTTTGCTCTATTTTTCGCTGCTTGCAACGCGTTGCAAGTTGTCGTTGCCGAAGTTGTTGCTTGCCATTGAACTGGCAACATCATTAAATTTGCAAAGTTGTGCGTCATGTGGCATGTGGCAAGCAGCGTCGCTTTGTTTTATCGTGCGGCAGCTCAACAATGTTGTTGCTTCAACTTCATGTTTCTCTGTTATTGTCGTCGTCATGCTTTACGCGATTCTCAATCAGCCGAGAACCTTTCACAACAACAAAAACAACTAGAGATAGTTAAGAGGATTGTCTCTAATATGTTGCGCGACAGTTGCTAGCTTCCTGTCTCTCTTTACCTCTCTCTCTCTCTTTACCTCTTACTCTCTCACTCTCTTTCTCTCTTGCTCTGCCTTCATCTCACTTAGAATTTGGATTCCCGTGTCAGTTGCTGATTGGATTGACGTATAGAGATGTAGTGGGGAGAGATGGCGGCTTACTCCGTCTCAGGACGGGGGAAAGTGGGAGAATCTAAGGGATTGTAGAGAGAGCATGTAGGGCGAGAAAACGGGAATGAAATTGTGGTGAATATTGATAAGTATGCATGTAAATTAAGATATAATGAGAAAGAAGGGAAGAGAAATAACTATCAGAGTATATATACTATACTATAATATTCTAGCAGGACTTTGATGAAACATCAAGGCAAATGGTGGAGGAAAAGGGTAAAGGTTATATTAATATTAATTGTATTTATTTAACTTCTATTTAACTTAACTGCATATACTCAAAATCTTATCTTATCTAATGAGTTTTAAGTGGACCTTATCTTGGTATAATGAAAGGACAAAGGACAACAATTTATGAGGGAAATTTGATTATATATCTCTTTTACGTATCCCTTATACGCTAAGGATAAAATTACCTTAATAAAACACTGAACCCCTTCCCATTTTGCTATTTCAGTTGCTGTCCCTTTCTAATGTCCATAATGAGCAGTTGTGTATCCTTTCTAAGAACTATCTGTCCTTCTATTCAGTTCCCATTTTCCGTTTCCCTTCGATTCACACTTTGAATCACTTAATCAAAATCGAATCACTGGCAAATTGCATTAATTAAATCAAAGTGCAGCATTTTTAATGCGCATTAAAAGTTTAACGAGTCCAAGAGGACACCCCGGCAACATTAATGATCCTGTTGGCATAACGTAAACGTAACATCACGTAAGCTAAGCTAACTCAAAACGTAACGTAAGAGGAGTGTGAAGAGTTAAGAGTAATGATTGGCCATAAATTTGCATTTATTGGCAAAGCGTTGGCCAAGCAATTCATTTGGCGGTCATAGCAACAGCAGCAGCGGCAGCAGCAGCAGCAGCAGCTCCTGTCATGACAGGATGCGGCAGGTCCTGTGAGTCTGCCGATGTCTGTCAGTCGGATACATCCTGTCTGCGTGTGAGACTGACGACTATTAATTAAAGTGTCGCTGCTAATGAGTTAGATTAAAGCGCGGCACACACAGGACTCGCTCTCATCTTCTCTCTTCCTCCTGATAGTGTGCGTAATTGGCTGCAGGATAATATCGCATTGAGGCTTACACATGTCCCATCGTCTCCTGCTCTCTCTCCTGCTTTTACTTTGTGCGCTGGTGGAATTGTCGGGGCATTCATTATGCCTTTTTATGCGCGAAGCACGATAAGGTCCTTTAATACCTTGCACAGGCTTAATGTCCTGCAATTACCAGCCGCATTTCGTTCGCATTCTCTTTCACTATTTATGACACACACACACACACACACACACACACACACACACACACACACTGATATACTACGTCCTTTTCTCGCCTGTCTCTCTGCCTGTTTGTCTGATAATTGGTCAGACACTCTGTCCATATTGGTTTGACTTTCTATCTTTCTCTCTTTTGCAGACTCTTTTTAACTACTCTGTTTCTCTTCTTACTTCTTGCTTCGCTTTTTTCTCTCTCTTTATATATTCATCTACCTTATTTCTGCCATATTTTTCTCCCTTTCATATACTTTCTAACATTTTGCGCTAAAAAGTATGCTACAATAATTGCGTTTATTATTGCGTTTTTATTTGCTTCCAAGATTTTTGGTTTTAGAATTGTCTGTCTGTTGTTTCTATGTAAATTGTTGAAAGTGAACATAGATTAGAGTTAACTTGATGTAAAAGATAGTAAGAAAGTTAAAGAGAAAGTGATGCAGCAATAAATTAGCAAACATTTGAAAAAAAATCAAATAAATAGAGTTTTTGTGGAAAATAGTAAAAATATATGGTCCACTTTCTAATGATTATTATATCAGTGTTAAAAATTACACAGTGTTGACTAATTAAAGCGAAAAATTATGATAAGCTCGATAATTTCAGTATGAGAAGTTAAAGCTTGATTTGATTTCAGCATAAGCTCAGAACTGAACACCCTTTGAGCTGTGCTACTATGCCTTATTCTGTTCTCCAGTATTGTAAAGTGTTAGTATGAAATCAATGATTATTATGGTGATTTATAGAAAAACACAGGTGTCTGTTGAACACAACTTTACGCATAACTCACACATTGAGCTAGAAAATGACATTACTTGACTTGACTCAACTTGACTCTGGACTCTTGTGCTGATAATAAATGTGGATAGCGAATATATTAAATTGTTTATGCCATGCCCATTGCTATAAATATATTTATATATAGCTGTTTATGCTTGCATCTGTGTGTGTGTGTGTGTGTGTGTGTAGCTGCGACAAATGGAATGAAAGCGTTAACAAATGTTGTTTTATTGCCAACAATGTCGTGTGTCATAAAACGGCATGAAAACAGACGCGCAAACAGCCACACAGTGATAAACAGTCGAGTGTGGAGTGTGTAGCGGGGTGAAGGAGTCACAAATAAAGCACACATATATCAGTGACAAAGTTGAGAGAGAGGGAGAGAGAGAGAGAGAGAGAGGGAGAGTGGGAGATAGAGAAAGAGATGCACTCTTGTCTGCGGCTGCTGCTGCTGCTGCTGTTCGAGGCTGATAAAAAATGTTTGGCAACATGTAAAAATGGCAAACTTTTGTCAATTTTTATTTGCCTTTTTTAAAAGAAAGAGAGAGAGAGAGAGACAGAGAGAGAGGGAAGAGCGACCTCTCACTCACTCCCTTTATCTCTCTCTCTCTCTCTCGCTTTGTCTGCCATTTATATTGTAAGTACTTTCCGCTCGCAACGTTTTCTGTTTTCTGTATTTTTGACGGTCGCATAAAGTGCTTTATGTGGCACAGCCGGAAATTTACCAAGTGCCGTTATTAATACTAATATTTGTATATTTATGCATCACACACACACACTTTCACTGTTTATTGTGTCATTTTGCCTTTTTTAATGGGCCACAGAATTGAGCGCTTGAAAAGCAAAAGAGACGTTGAACTGTTGACATGACGAAAAAGGTTGCCAGGGACAGCCATCTCTCTCTCTCTCTCTCTCTCTCTCTCTCTCTCTTTCTCTCTATATATGTGTCTCACTCTCTGCTGCCTTTATGAATTAATACAATTTGACTTTTATCAAAGTGTCTGTTTTGTCGTTGGCAGCAAATGAGCTTCGTTTGTTGAAAATTTTAGACATATGTATGTTTCTCGGCAATTAAAGTGTTTAGAAAATACACATGTTCCAGAGTTTTGTTTCCTCCATTTTGTTTTGCACTAATTGACTTTTCATTTCATTCATTTTGAGTTTTATGCCAACCATAAATTTTTATTATAGTCTACATTAATTAAAAGGCATTTGTTTGGGAAGCAGGTGAAAAATATGTGTATATATGTAAAACGTTTTCAAACACATAACCTAAATATTCAAAGGATTTTTTTAAATATAAAATATAGAATAATATTTAAAATTTAACATTTCCCTGAAGAAACTGTTCTAAAGAGAAAATATAGAACAATTTATTTGTAATCATAAATTTTAATTATTTGGCCAACTTATTTCTTTATTTTTTCTGCCTGTAACAGCAGCTAATATAAAAACTTAAGCCTTAAAACTTTCGACTTTTCCTAAAAATACATAAATTAAACTAATTGAAAGCTGCATAAATACACTTTCAAGCTGCATTTGCTTTCTCTTTTTAGCGTTCATTCTCTCTCATTCTCTTTTTTTGCTCGATTTTCTTAGTTTTCTCTAAAAAAATTTATATGTATATAAAATATCTCACATAAATTTGCCTTTTTTGCACTTATTAAAAGAAAGTTCTACAGCTTACAATTCTACGTT
Organism: Drosophila quadrilineata; assembly: GCA_018150725.1. Classification (NCBI taxonomy): domain Eukaryota; kingdom Metazoa; phylum Arthropoda; class Insecta; order Diptera; family Drosophilidae; genus Drosophila; species Drosophila quadrilineata. The sequence goes on from JAECWN010000407.1 coordinate 811,504, forward strand.
TTCTTTTGCAAGAAAATTTCATTAAAAACTGTGAATACTTTCTCCACACTCTTTTCACTTTCTCTTAGTCGGATTTCCCTATTTCTATTTTTTTTTTTTTGACTTTTCTTGCGTTTTCCTTTCGTTAAGATTGATTTCGCAGCACAGTTTTCTGCACCAAAAAAATATATTAATATCAGCTGGAAAGTGTGGCAGCTGCTGCTGCTGCAGCTCTCTACTTGCCACATGCCACTAAATTGTGGCAGCATCTGCTCGTGCCACAGTAGCAGCTGCATATTCATTTCAGTCAGCTTTTGTGCAGCTTTTGCCACTGCTCTGGCTCTGGTTGCGGCTACTGCGGCTATCTGCCCCCATATTCTCTGCCACCCCTCTCTCTCTGCCACTCCCTCTCTCTCTCTCTCTCTCTCTCTCTCTCTCTCTCTCTCTGTCTGACTGATGGGCAGGTAAGTGCGTCAAGCAGCCGCTGCTGCTGCTGCTGCCGGATTATGCATAAAATATGCAGAGGCAACGGGATTCCATCATGATGGACGCGATTAAAAAATATGATGCGAAGCGACGCCCATTCTTATGGCAAATTGCAGCCGGATTTTGGTTAAATCTGACCATTATGATAAAGCCAGAAAAACAAGTGACAGAGAAAAGCGTTGCCAGCGGAAAAGTGCCAATGCAGAAAATGCCAGCATATTTCCACAGCCCAACAGGCAGCAGCAGCTCTTCATCATTTCTTCTCATTGTTTGCAGCCACAAAAGTTGCACAGGGCTGACAAAAGCTGAACTGAATTTATAACATAAAGGCAAACAGACAGTAATATAGTTGAAAATCATCATTATGAAAAATTTACAAAATTTCTCTTTTTATTTTTTGTGTCTATTCAATTCTAGTACTCAAAACAAGCATTTTGATTTTTATTTGAGGTGATTTAGATGAGTATTTTTCGAGATCATAAAAGTGAAAACAATTTTTTTATTCTATTTTTATTTTTAGCCCAATCAATTCATACACTTAAAACTAACATTCTGTTTTTTATTTGAGGTGTTTTCGATTAGTATTTCTCGAGATATGGCCAACAAAGTGCCAAAATGTGTCCAAATTTTTGTAGTCCTTTCAAATTTTGTGCTGTTTTATCTTTATTAAATATCTAACTGATTTTTATTTTGTGCTGGTTTCCAACTTGACAATTTTCAATAATTATTTTCAAAACACTTAAAAACATTTTAAGTGAAATTATTTATTTCTTCAGATATATGTATATATTTGTTGTCAATTTCTATTTATTATCTTCGGCTATATTTTGTGCTATTTTTAAGTGAAATGTCTGTTCATGCTCCGATAGAAATTTGAACAGCTTTTTACGTATCCGTTTCCGTTTGCAATTTCATTACTTTAATGCGGCAAACAGGCCGAAACCCTGAACGAGCGACAGAGAGGGGGAGAGAGACGAAGTGGGAGAGAGAGAGAGAGAGAGGGATGTTGGGTGAGTGAAAAAGATGGAGCTGCTGGTGGTTTGTGCGGTGCAAAAAGTTTTTAAATCTTTATTTATACAGCTTCCGCAGAGCATTTTGTCGCTGCTGAAAGTTTGTGGTTATCACTGTGTGTGTGACAAGCTGCTTCGTCTCTCTCTCTCACTCTCTCTCACTCTCTCTCTCTCTCGCTCTCTCTATGGGTGTGTGTGTGTGTGTGTGGGGCGCTTAAAAGTGATATAATTTTGACAGCCGCACTTCTGTGGCTGCTGCTGTTGCTGCTGCTGTTGCTGGCAATGCAAAAAGCAGTCCTTGTCCAGGTCACTCTGGAGGCGGAGCAACCAAATGCCTTGACACAAGTTTCAGCCAAGGGTCACACACACACACACATTCTCACACACAGCTCTCACTTTCACTCTCTCTTTCTGTATGGCGCTGTCTCCTTCATTGGTTGCCATAGTTTGGCTAATGGAATTGAGAGGCAACTTGAGTGCGGTCCTCGTCCGTTCAGCTCAAAGCGGATTATGTGTCGCCCACTTGCCAAATTGTTTAGTTTCACTTCAACAACAACAACAAATATAACAACAATTGAAACTTTTCCCCTATGCTCCCCTTTCTCTTCTCTCTTTCCCCTTCAACTTTCAAACTTGTCTCTGGCATTTGTTTCAATTGTGCTTTTGTTTGCTCCAATTTTTTTTTTTCAGTGTATGCGCGCCTACGTGGAGTTTGAGATAACGGAGGGCGCCTATGAGATCTCCTGCCCCGATGCCAAGTGTCCAGCCCAAGGGGCCATCTCGCTGCCAGAGATTGCGCAGCTAACCACAACGAATCTGTTAAAGAAACATCATCGTTATCGTCTGAATCGAGGTACGACTACGTGCTCCGTGCTCCGTCTGGAGTTACCTGCCTAGACTAATCTCTGTCGATAATCGAATCGCATTTATCACGTATTCCCAAAAAAAAGAGGGGAACAAAGAAGGGAAATACAATTTGTTTGTTTTTTTTTTTGTTCTCTTCCTTTTTTTCATAGAAATCGAATTGGATAAGACGCGCACCTGGTGTCCACGTGCAGGCTGCGAGACAATTTGCATGGTAGGAACAGGAACAGGAGCGGGAACTGGAGCGGGAACTGGAACTGGGGCTGGAGTGGGAACTGGTGGCATTTGCCAAATGGATGAATCGCCATCAACATCACAGAGTTACACGCCACAGTTGGAGTTGGGTGCGGAGGCAGTGCCGCTGCTGTCCATCTCCGTGCATTGTCCCTCCTGCAAGGAGGAGTTCTGTGCCCTCTGTAAGAAGGCGGTAAGTACCCTCCCTCCATCACAGCCCTACTTTACCATTGTGTCTCCTGTATTGATGGTTTGGTTTGTGTGGTTCTCTTGCAGTACCATCCGAATATCAGCTGCGAGGAGTTCGGACGACGCCTGATTGCCGATGGTCAGGACGATATTGGCATACCATTCGATAATGAGCTCATCAAATGCTGCCCCATGTGCGCGGTGCCCATCGAGAAGGACGAGGGTTGCGCCCAAATGATGTGCAAGCGTTGCAAGCATGTCTTCTGCTGGTATTGCCTCGCCAGTCTTGACGTGAGTGTTGCAACATTACTCAGATGATTCCATGCCACATCATCATTTCCATTTTTCTATATGTTTATATGTGTTGAATTTGTTGCAGGATGACTTTCTGTTGCGGCACTATGATAAGGGACCCTGCAAAAACAAATTGGGGCATTCGCGTGCCTCCGTCGTGTGGCATCGTGCCCAAGTTATTGGCATCTTTGCTGGCTTCGGGATACTGCTACTGGTGGCGTCGCCGCTGCTTCTGTTGGCTGCTCCCTGCATCATTTGTTGCAAGTGTCGCGGCTGCAGCGGCTCCAAAATTGATGAGGTGGACGCTGAGCTCGAGGAGGAGGTGACGGCGCTGCAGGGTTAACCGGAGGAAGAAGAAGAAGAAGAAGTAGCAGCAGCAGCAGTTGATACTATATACATACATATACATATATATACTGACGACTCTCACCCGGAATAACCTGATTTAATGATCGATCCGATCGAACGACTTTTTTGTTTTTTTTTTTAATGTTTTATAATATATACATATAGGTATATATATACATATAATTTTATTCTGATTTTTTTGTTTTTGTTGTTTAAATGTTAAATGACGAAATGATAGAAGAAACGAGGAGAGGAGCAGAGATGTAGTTTAATTAATGAATTAATTACGTATGTTTAATTGTATGCATTGTATAGTATATGTGTTAACTAAATTGTGATATTTACAGTGATTCGATTTAGTCTAAAGAACAATAACGAATCGACAAATTTGTTGAACCTAAGCGCGCGCCTTTTCAAATTTCTCCTACTTTACATAGCAGTTATATATGGTAGTACTATATACTATGTTGCCTATGTATTTCTATCTAATATTATATTATTATATACTCTTCTTTCCATTCAACAAGTGTTTTGTATCCATAAATTGTATAAGCCCAACAAAAGCAACAGCAACAACAACAACAAAAACATCAACTTAGTGCATAAGTTAGCCTAAATTTACTAGCCCACTCTAGCATTTTAAGTATGCATAGATACATAGATATATCTAAATATACATATACATACATATGTTTGAAGATATATGTATGTGAATATGTACAGCAAGTATAAAACTCACACATTATTGAAATTCTGCTGCTTTTAATAACAAAATCCATACTCAGACACACCTACAGACACATCCTTTCTCTCAAGTATTACGGCAACAATTTATATACTATACATATATGGAAATCGAATGTTAATTCTTTTCAAATATTTATGCAGCTGCTTGAAAATGCTTTTAAATTCTTAAATAAACACACACTATCACACATAGACAGAACAATATACTGCTGAAAGTTACAGAAAATAACAATACCAGAAATGTACGTAAATCTTAAGAAAAGATTTTGATCGATGTAAATTATTTAAATATATATCTAAAAAAAAATTGCATATATAATCGATACAGAAATATATATATATATATAAATGTATAATATCATAATGTGCGTGTATATTACAGACAAAATGCATATTTCAACAATTTACTCTTAATGTGAACGCATTAACGCGTCAGCTGTTTGAGAAAATAAAAAATGTTTAAATTAAGTCTGTTTGAATTTGGCGCCAATTTTAAATGCGCGCGCTCATAATAGCGTAAACAATGTTAGGGCGATGCGCAATATGAGCAATGCTCGTGCAATGTTATCGGTGCGCAATTAACTATCGCTGTTAACGCACTGTTGACTCCAACGATGGTTGCAGCGTTGAATGGACAATGTCAAATCGATAGTTCCGCATCCGGCAAATAGCATGTGCCATTTCTAGTTTTTTCGCGAGTGCAACTGTTCATATTTTGTGCGAATTAAAGTTAATAAAACTATCTATAATTGTTGCAGAATGGATGATCAGGCTTGCCCGCGGTGCAGGTCCACCAAATACCGCAATCCATCGCTCAAATTGATGGTGAACGTCTGCGGCCACACACTGTGCGAATCATGCGTGGACATCTTGTTCTTGAAGGGCTCCGGTTCATGTCCGGAGTGTATGGTGCCGTTGCGACGTAACAATTTCCGCGTCCAACTGTTCGAGGATCCCATGGTTGAGAAGGAGGTGGACATACGCAAGCGTATACTGCGCGACTACAACAAGCGTGAGGAGGACTTTGCCACGCTGCAAGACTACAACGATTACTTGGAGGAGATTGAAAACATTGTTTACAATCTCTGCAATAATATCGAAATCATCGAGACCAACAAACGCATCGAGGCCTACAAGCGGGACAATCGTGACGTCATCCAGCGTAACAAGTCGCGCGTCGGTCGCGAAGAGTACGAACTGGCAGAGCTACTGGAACTGGAACGAGTTCAAGAAGAATCACGGAAGCGAGAACTAGAAGAGCTGGAGACAGAACACAAAAAGAAGAAGGCGCGTGATAAGCAGCAACTTATTGAGGAACTCATGTACAGCGGGAAGGATGCCGCTCAAATTGTCAACGAATTCGCCGAGAAAGCGGAGAAGCAACGGGAGGAGGAGAAGGCGTTACCGCCGCCAAAGCCCGTCAATGAGTTCTCCACGGGCATCAAGTTTGGCATGACGGCCGATCCTACCCTGCTCCCGCTGCCCAAATCCGAGGAAGGACCCCTGTTTGTCTACGAGCCACTTATTGTAAATACCGAAGGACCGATACCTCCCTCCGCCCAGGAGGTGGAGACAATGGGATTCCTTGCGCACATACGGAGCGCGACGCCAGCGGAACTAGCCGGCGGTTTCACCTCCTCCCTGGCATGCCAGCGTGCACTGGAGGAAGCAATGGAATGCCTGTACTATACGCCATCTGCCGGGATTGGAATTGCCCACTAAAGGACGCTAGTAACGCCCCCATCTGAGCCGTTATAGGTTCAAAATGAACTGAAACTAAAAATTTAAAAGGACATTACGCTTAATACTTGTTAAACAATCCTGTATCCTGTGTGTTTCCAATATTTATACATTAGTTTGTAAGAAATAAAATTATTGATATTACTGTAAACTAAAAAATGTATTGTTTATATTCAAGGGTCCTGGGAAAAGGAACAAGCGGGGGTGCCATAAATACAAAATATTCTCAGAACAAAAAAAAATTTTCATAAACATCCTAAAATTATGCAATAAAATTTTTCCTTAAAAATCGAAAGAAAATGCTGGGAAAAACACAAAAAGAAGGATATCTCGAGAATGGACAGGATATTTAAAATGTCCTTTGGTACGTAGGTAGTCCTTGTTGAAAGCTATCATTTGACACAGGACTCGCCAGGATACGACAGGATATGGCCGAGTTATAGCGATTTTTTGTTTTACGGAAAAATCTTTATATCTCTGCTCCTGTAAGGATATTCGTCCTTTTGGTTGCATCACCAGATGCGGGATACTAAGGCCCATCCTTATACCAAAGGACATCCATGTAGTCCTTCAAATGGAGGAGCTATCCTGCATTTTGTGATTTTTGGCCAATTTTTGTGACCACAGCCCTTAAAAAATTTCAAAGGACATTTTTGGTGGAATCCAGGAAATTCTTGAATGCCACTCGATAGTCCTGCTCTCAGAGATCCTGAAAACATTTTTCTTTTATCGATCCGATAATTAATCGAAAATTTATCGATAAAAAAGAAACCAGTACGAATGTCCTTTATCGTATTATTGCTCTAATTTGGCCGAATCCTGACGGATTTTCGCAGGACAGGTCGCGTTTGACTCATGGAAGTAGATTGGCTACAAGGGTATATGCATTCTGTAAGGATTCAAAAGATATTGAAAGAAAACGAGTTGTTTCAATTTTAATGATACAGACTTGATATTTTGTTTTATAAATACTTGTTTTAACTATAAATTTTGCATATATGTAATTGGTACATATACTAAATAGATAATAGATAGTCGCAGACAGATATATCGCATTTACATACGTACATTTAGCGTACATTTTATAGTATTTTAATTATTACACACAATATATTAGGTAATTACTTAAGGACGAGTTACTCGACACTCTTTATATATAATATACATTTTTCTGTATGTATATAGTTAGTCAATATATATATAATCTAGTTGCACAGTAAGAGGTAAATGTGTTTTGCGAACGTGCCACATGGGAGATTTGTCAATGGTGTTATTGGGTGTTTTGGCAGGATTCATTGTCCTTTAGCCAAGAAATTGCTGATGCATGGATGTATACACAGTGCGGTGATACATGATGACGATGATTCGTCTGAAGATTGCATATCTATGAAAATGTGATGAATGAACATCACGAATGAACGAAATGATCGAGTGAATGACTAAGTGTAATACAATTATACAAAATATACATATATGGTTGCCGTTTATCAATGGGAAACTCGTGCTACAACTACAAGCTATACAATTTCACAGATTAATGTTGACAATTTGGTTAACTTAACAACACATTTTACATCTGATCTGTCTGATGCAGAGAGCCAACTTTGTTGTGGAATGTGTTTAAGTATGTCACAAACACACACACACAGACACACACATACACACACATTGACAGCCAGCTGTTTTTAATTACAGTTAATTCGTTAGTGCTTGTTGTATGTGTTGTAACATTTAATTTTGGCTCTTATATATCTATTTTAAAAAACAATTAATTATAACACTTTTTTATCTCTTTGCCTAAATTTTTACAATTCCCATTGACTTTAAAAGTGATAGTGTGATGTGTAAGCGTATGTATGTGTGTGTGTGTTTGGCGTTTAATTAATTAATTAATTATTTGTTTATCCTTTTGAACTGCACAGATCCTTAGCTTTACAACACTTGCATATCCAATTGTTTAACTAAATTGCTGCTGGCTAATTGGCGGGTTTGTTGACTTGGACTTGATGCTGGGATGCTGATAGTTGTCAGGAAGGATGCTGTCCACAGTGACATTTGTTGTTTTATTGGTGTTGTTGTTGTTGCCGTTTCGTTGAAATGTTATTAATTAATAATCTTTGTTGTATGCGCAACGCAAGCAGCAGGCAGTAGTCATAAATTTGCAACGCTAACTAAACAGAATCATCTGCAAAGATACGAATAAGCAAATTTCATAAATAAATAAATTGATATTGGGAGAGGGAATTAAATAAAGTATACGCACCATGGTACCACCATTTAGTCTTTTTGGGATTCTTATTGCAAGTCTTGACGTAGATCGTATTGTCCGACGGACGCTTCTTCTCGCGGCAGCTGCTCAACATCGAAGCTATGCTAAGGCACACCGATTCCACCGACAGGGCCGGCGACCAATCCTCGGTCAGTATCGACAGGCAGATATGACCATTGCTATACACATGCGGATGCACTGGTATGTTGCTCCCAATGAATGTGACCTAAGACACAGACCCCCCAAATTATTATTGAGAACAACATTCAGTATTCAGAGTAGTAGCCTACCTCTGGCGAGTCGAAGGGATATTTGTTGTTGAATTTGAAGAGCAGCTGAAAGTCTTCACCCTCGTAGAGTGTGCCCTCGAAACCTTTGATATTTATTTTCCACCTGCAATTAAGTCACGTTGAGTTAAAATGCTTTTATTTCGTTTACGATATGTTTTCATTTTAAAACTACGTATTCGCGAATGCAACCAAAACAAAACAAAGTCAAGCTCGACGACTTGAACTTGGCCTAGTTTTCGGAGAAGGCAGCTGACATTCCCCAAAACCTCTTCCCCTTCGCCCCTTCGCACCCCACATTTGCAACTTACTCGGATAAGTTTTGTTGAACGCTCTCAGTGTCAACGGTTACGCCGGGTGGTGGCTGTTTGATCAGCGACATCAGCTCTTTGTGCAAACGGCGCTGTAGACAAATAAAATTAAAACAATATATTAATCTGGATTAGAAATAGAAATAAAAAATAATAATAATGATTTTTAAGTAATTTAAGTAATCTTAAAATCAAAATTAAACATATAAAAATATTTAAAAATTGATAACGCTATTCAAATAACTAAATTAATTGATATATAATATCATATTTAATATTTATTACTTTAAAAATTATTAAAGCTTATATAAGTCGGATTTTTAGATGATCTTGACCATAATAATTAAAAATATTATATTATATATTATTTTATATTAGTACAAATTATATAAGTTGAATTACTTTATATGCTCTTGGCCCTTTAGTTTTTATTAGCTGCTTTTAAAATAAAACTTAGTAAATATTTATAAATTATTAAATCTATTTAAATTAGGTTATTAGATGATCTTGACCCTTGCGACCTTAGAAATTGAGAGTCGGTCGCAGATCGCGTGTTTGGGTTCTTAACCTAGTACATAACCACCAGATATATTATGTATCAAGTGCCCTATGGAGTTGTCTATATACCATATATATCATTTGAGTACATATATGATATGGCGATAAGAATTGAAGGGGCTTTCGAGGGAGACTGAGATTAGATAAAAACCAAAAGCCCGCCCCACGAGCTGTGATATGTTTGTTTTTGTTGTTTTTATCAGCCATAAATATATTTATAAATTTATTGGAGGAGGAGGAACAAATAAATATCGTTATAAGCCCTGTTATGTACCCAAGTTATCAGTTATCAGCCTGCCGTGTTTTACGATAAGTGCAAAAAACAATTGCGACAAGCAAAGATTAATTGACAAATGCCAAAAATCACAAGACAGTCAAGCTACCCTACGCTACCCTACAATAAATTGCAATTTTATTTTATTGTATATTTTTTGCTAGCAGACTCATCGTGTTGTTCCGGGAATGCGCCAGAGGTAAGACTTTCTCAAAATAAATGACGCATTCGGTGAAATGTAAGAAACTGGAGCAACAACCACGGAACAAGTTGACATATGGCATATGTCAGCTATATAGCTGCTATATTTGTCTGGATCTAGCGGGGTGTTAAGTAGTATATGGCATGCTTTGCTTTGCTTTGCCTCGCCTTCAATAGGAAGTGTTAATCCCACCATAAATCACACTCATTTAGATATGGACAGAGTCGCAGTTGAGGCCAAGGTTTTGGACCTTCAGACCGATCAGAGTTCAACATGCCCCCCATGCATATTTATTACGGGGTATACATACATACATATCTATTTGTTATACTTGCCTGCCAACGGGTATTGTCCAGCAACAGCGGCTTGCCACATTTGGAGACCGGCGGAGTCGGCGGCTCCTTTGGCTCGGTTATGATTTCCGATTTGGGAATTTTGTCTTTTGATTTCTTGAACAATTTCAGCATTTTGTCACACACACACACACTCTCTTTACGATTCCGACTTAAGTTATTAAGTATTTCCAGATACGAACTGTTTTCTGCTGTTTTCACAAATGGGAATTGTTTTTAGAACTCAATAAACTCTCACTCGATATGAAGTCTTTACTTTTTATTTCGATTCACAGCTTGCTTTTCTATATTCTTTCTATTCACAGCTAGACAGACATTTTTCATTCCGTTTTCAACAGCATATAATATTAGCCAAAATTTTAGGGGTCTTTATAAGACTGTTGAGCGGGTATATATAGCGTATAGTGGAGAGTGTTCGTCCGCTAGCTGCCACAACGTTCAGACAACGACTGTGGCAAAAAAAAAACTGCGAGAAATTTTGCACGAAGAGCGATTCCCATTTTCATTCCCAAAGCAGTCAAAAGCCAAGCAGAGGCAGAGGCAGCGGCAGAGGCAGAGCAAGGCGAGACGCAGCGACGACAGCGTCAACAACGGCAATGAGAGAGCCATCGAGAGAGTGAGAAACAGACAGAGACAGAGAGAGAGAGAGAGAAGTAGCGCCAAGTTGAACGTCATCATCGGCAGCAGAGTTTTACGTTAACGTGCCGTTGTCTGCGTAGTGGATTTCTGCATATACTCTAACGAGAGGTCATTTTGGTATTGTGGAGAAAAGCGCAACGATGACTAAGAAGAGCTAGAGATATTAAGAAATTTTTGAATTATAATCGAATGCACTTCCATTGATAAAGCAATAATTGGTATTTAAAGTTACCAATAGCCTTATAAAAATATATAACTATATATAAATGGTTCAAGGTTCATGATTCAGCATATATAACAATTCGATTGCAATGATAAGGAAATTAGTAAGATTTCGAATACAATTTTACTAAGCAGATAAGATTAGATATTTAACAATACTTGAGGTATCAAATGGAAAAGCCCAGGACTTACTTATCATACGATTCTATTATGGAATTTCTGTGTAACAGCAAATAATTTGCTACTTTAAGAAAGTGACTTGATAATTGTGAACCTTGAGAATTTTGAACGACTCTGCAAATATATATAAATATTTACGTTTAAACAAAATAAATGACATGAGTCATAGTACAAAAGTGAAATAAAACATTAAACTATCCTAAACAATTCTCCAAGCCAATTATTCTATTACTATTTCATTTAAGAAAAGTTAGAGGGTAACCCTAATTTGGTCAGAGTATACAGTAGTCTTCGAATCACAAACCTTTCGCATTTTCTCTCTCACTCTCTCTCTCTCTCTCTCTCTCTCTCTCTCTCTCTTAAGCTGTTGTTGTTATGCCATTATCAGTTTTTGCGCTATCAAAATAGGCATTTCATGTACTCGGACAGACGACCAGAAAACTCGTTTCGTAGTCTTCTCTAGAAAGAAACTCACGCACTCCACAATACAGACGCAAACCAAAGTACTTATATGCACTTGCATATACCCTGTAACTGAGAAAAGGACTATGTAGAGATGAATGCAATGCTTTGGATACATTTAACAGCCAACCTATCAATTTCTATACTACGCTTGACAAAGTTCGCCCTTCCGTTCACATTCCCTGCACGATAACAAGTCGGCTGATAAGATAACCCCTGCATATAGCATGCTTATGTATTTTGACGAAAATATAACAAAATATAACAGTTTTTAGTGTTGGCCGAAACTAGAAAACAGATGTATCAAACTCGAAAATAGGTTCAGAATTGCCAAAGTTATGGCAGATCGAAGGTTGGGAAGGCCCAAAATCACATTTTGATCTATGGATCAGGGCTTGTGAAGGGGTCTGAAAATGAAGGTCTGAATTTGGACAATCTTTGAATGCAGTTTTTTAGTGTTGGCCAAAACTAGAAAAAAGATGTATTAAACTCGAAAATAGGTTCAGAATTGCCAAAGTTATGGCAGATCGAAGGTTGGGAAGGCCCAAAATCACATTTTGATCTATGGATCAGGGCTTGTGAAGGGGTCCGAAAATGAAGGTCTGAATTTAGACAATCTTTGAATGCAGTTTTTTAGTGTTGGCCAAAACTAGAAAAAAGAGGTATCAAAATTGAAAATAGGTTCAGAATTGCCAAAGTTATGGCAGATCGAAGGTTGGGAAGGCCCAAAAACGCACTTTGATCTATGTATCAGGGCTTGTGAAGGGGTCCGAAAATGAAGGTCTGAATTTAGACAATCTTTGAATGCAGTTTTTTAGTGTTGGCCAAAACTAGAAAAAAGAGTTATCAAAATTGAAAATAGGTTCAGAATTGCCAAAGTTATGGCAGATCGAAGGTTGGGAAGGCCCAAAAACGCACTTTGATCTATGTATCAGGGCTTGTGATGGGGTCCGAAAATGAAAGTCTGAATTTAGACAATCTTTGAATGCAGTTTTTTAGTGTTGGCCAAAACTAGAAAAAAGAGGTATCAAAATTTAAAATAGGTTCAGAATTGCCAAAGTTATGGCAGATCGAAGGTTGGGAAGGCCCAAAATCACATTTTGATCTATGGATCAGAGCATGTGAAGGGGTCCAAAAATGAAGGTCTGAATTTGGACAATCTTTGAATGCAGTTTTTTAGTGTTGGCCAAAACTAGAAAAAAGATGTATCAAACTCGAAAATAGATTCAGAATTGCCAAAGTTATGGCAGATCGAAGGTTGGGAAGGCCCAAAATCACATTTTGATCTATGGATCAGGGCTTGTGAAGGGGTCCAAAAATGAAGGTCTGAATTTGGACAATCTTTGAATGCAGTTTTTTAGTGTTGGCCAAAACTAGAAAAAAGAGGTATCAAAATTGAAAATAGGTTCAGAATTGCCAAAGTTATGGCAGATCGAAGGTTGGGAAGGCCCAAAATCACATTTTGATCTATGGATCAGGGCTTGTGAAGGGGTCTGAAAATGAAGGTCTGAATTTGGACAATCTTTGAATGCAGTTTTTTAGTGTTGGCCAAAACTAGAAAAAAGATGTATTAAACTCGAAAATAGGTTCAGAATTGCCAAAGTTATGGCAGATCGAAGGTTGGGAAGGCCCAAAATCACATTTTGATCTATGGATCAGGGCTTGTGAAGGGGTCCGAAAATGAAGGTCTGAATTTAGACAATCTTTGAATGCAGTTTTTTAGTGTTGGCCAAAACTAGAAAAAAGAGGTATCAAAATTGAAAATAGGTTCAGAATTGCCAAAGTTATGGCAGATCGAAGGTTGGGAAGGCCCAAAAACGCACTTTGATCTATGTATCAGGGCTTGTGATGGGGTCCGAAAATGAAAGTCTGAATTTAGACAATCTTTGAATGCAGTTTTTTAGTGTTGGCCAAAACTAGAAAAAAGAGGTATCAAAATTTAAAATAGGTTCAGAATTGCCAAAGTTATGGCAGATCGAAGGTTGGGAAGGCCCAAAATCACATTTTGATCTATGGATCAGGGCTTGTGAAGGGGTCCGAAAATGAAGGTCTGAATTTAGACAATCTTTGAATGCAGTTTTTTAGTGTTGGCCAAAACTAGAAAAAAGAGCTATCAAACTTGAAAATAGGTTCAGAATTGCCAAAGTTATGGCAGATCGAAAGTTGGGAAGGCCCAAAATCCCATTTTGATTTATGGATCAGGGCTTGTGAACGGGTCCAAAAATGAAGGTCTGAATTTGGACAATCTTTGAATGCAGTTTTTTAGTGTTGGCCAAAACTAGAAAAAAGAGGTATCAAACTTGAAAATAGGTTCAGAATTGCCAAAGTTATGGCAGATCGAAGGTTGGGAAGGCCCAAAAACGCATTTTGATCTATGGATCAGGGCATGTGATGGGGTCCAAAAATGAAGGTCTGAATTTGGACAATCTTTGAATGCAGTTTTTTAGTGTTGGCCAAAACTAGAAAAAAGAGTTATCAAACTTGAAAATAGATTCAGAATTGCCAAAGTTATGGCAGATCGAAGGTTGGGAAGGCCCAAAATCACATTTTGATCTATGGATCAGGGCTTGTGAAGGGGTCCAAAAATGAAGGTCTGAATTTGGACAATCTTTGAATGCAGTTTTTTAGTGTTGGCCAAAACTAGAAAAAAGAGGTATCAAAATTGAAAATAGGTTCAGAATTGCCAAAGTTATGGCAGATCGAAGGTTGGGAAGGCCCAAAATCACATTTTGATCTATGGATCAGGGCTTGTGAAGGGGTCTGAAAATGAAGGTCTGAATTTGGACAATCTTTGAATGCAGTTTTTTAGTGTTGGCCAAAACTAGAAAAAAGATGTATTAAACTCGAAAATAGGTCCAGAATTGCCAAAGTTATGGCAGATCGAAGGTTGGGAAGGCCCAAAATCACATTTTGATATATGGATCAGGGCTTGTGAAGGGGTCCGAAAATGAAGGTCTGAATTTAGACAATCTTTGAATGCAGTTTTTAGTGTTGGCCAAAACTAGAAAAAAGAGTTATCAAAATTGAAAATAGGTTCAGAATTGCCAAAGTTATGGCAGATCGAAGGTTGGGAAGGCCCAAAAACGCACTTTGATCTATGTATCAGGGCTTGTGATGGGGTCCGAAAATGAAAGTCTGAATTTAGACAATCTTTGAATGCAGTTTTTTAGTGTTGGCCAAAACTAGAAAAAAGAGGTATCAAAATTTAAAATAGGTTCAGAATTGCCAAAGTTATGGCAGATCGAAGGTTGGGAAGGCCCAAAAACGCATTTTGATCTATGTATCAGGGCTTGTGAAGGGGTCCGAAAATGAAGGTCTGAATTTAGACAATCTTTGAATGCAGTTTTTTAGTGTTGGCCAAAACTAGAAAAAAGAGGTATCAAAATTGAAAATAGGTTCAGAATTGCCAAAGTTATGGCAGATCGAAGGTTGGGAAGGCCCAAAATCACATTTTGATCAATGGATCAGGGCTTGTGAAGGGGTCCGAAAATAAAGGTCTGAATTTAGATAATCTTTGAATGCAGTTTTTAGTGTTGCCCATAACTAGAAAATAGAGCTATCAAACTTGGAAATAGGTTTAGAATTGCCAAAGTTATGACAGATCGAAGGTTGGGAAGGCCCAAAATCACATTTTGATCTATGGATCAGGGCTTGTGAAGGGGTCTGAAAATGAAGGTCTGAATTTGGACAATCTTTGAATGCAGTTTTTTTGTGTTGGCCAAAACTAGAAAAAAGAGCTATCAAACTTGAAAATAGGTTCAGAATTGCCAAAGTTATGGCAGATCGAAGGTTGGGAAGGCCCAAAATCACATTTTGATCTATGGATCAGGGCTTGTGAAGGGGTCTGAAAATGAAGGTCTGAATTTAGACAATCTTTGAATGCAGTTTTTTAGTGTTGGCCAAAACTAGAAAAAAGAGGTATCAAACTTGAAAATAGGTTCAGAATTGCCCAAGTTATGGCAGATCGAAGGTTGGGAAGGCCCAAAATCACATTTTGATCTATGGATCAGGGCATGTGAAGGGGTCCAAAAATGAAGGTCTGAATTTGGACAATCTTTGAATGCAGTTTTTTAGTGTTGGCCAAAACTAGAAAAAAGATGTATTAAACTCGAAAATAGGTTCAGAATTGCCAAAGTTATGGCAGATCGAAGGTTGGGAAGGCCCAAAATCACATTTTGATCTATGGATCAGGGCTTGTGAAGGGGTCCAAAAATGAAGGTCTGAATTTGGACAATCTTTAAATGCAGTTTTTTAGTGTTGGCCAAAACTAGAAAAAAGAGGTATCAAAATTGAAAATAGGTTCAGAATTGCCAAAGTTATGGCAGATCGAAGGTTGGGAAGGCCCAAAATCACATTTTGATCTATGGATCAGGGCTTGTGAAGGGGTCTGAAAATGAAGGTCTGAATTTGGACAATCTTTGAATGCAGTTTTTTAGTGTTGGCCAAAACTAGAAAAAAGAGTTATCAAAATTGAAAATAGGTTCAGAATTGCCAAAGTTATGGCAGATCGAAGGTTGGGAAGGCCCAAAAACGCACTTTGATCTATGTATCAGGGCTTGTGATGGGGTCCGAAAATGAAAGTCTGAATTTAGACAATCTTTGAATGCAGTTTTTTAGTGTTGGCCAAAACTAGAAAAAAGAGGTATCAAAATTTAAAATAGGTTCAGAATTGCCAAAGTTATGGCAGATCGAAGGTTGGGAAGGCCCAAAAACGCATTTTGATCTATGTATCAGGGCTTGTGAAGGGGTCCGAAAATGAAGGTCTGAATTTAGACAATCTTTGAATGCAGTTTTTTAGTGTTGGCCAAAACTAGAAAAAAGAGGTATCAAAATTGAAAATAGGTTCAGAATTGCCAAAGTTATGGCAGATCGATGGTTGGGAAGGCCCAAAATCACATTTTGATCAATGGATCAGGGCTTGTGAAGGGGTCCGAAAATAAAGGTCTGAATTTAGATAATCTTTGAATGCAGTTTTTTAGTGTTGCCCATAACTAGAAAATAGAGCTATCAAACTTGGAAATAGGTTTAGAATTGCCAAAGTTATGACAGATCGAAGGTTGGGAAGGCCCAAAATCACATTTTGATCTATGGATCAGGGCTTGTGAAGGGGTCTGAAAATGAAGGTCTGAATTTGGACAATCTTTGAATGCAGTTTTTTTGTGTTGGCCAAAACTAGAAAAAAGAGCTATCAAACTTGAAAATAGGTTCAGAATTGCCAAAGTTATGGCAGATCGAAGGTTGGGAAGGCCCAAAATCACATTTTGATCTATGGATCAGGGCTTGTGAAGGGGTCCGAAAATGAAGGTCTGAATTTAGACAATCTTTGAATGCAGTTTTTTAGTGTTGGCCAAAACTAGAAAAAAGAGGTATCAAACTTGAAAATAGGTTCAGAATTGCCCAAGTTATGGCAGATCGAAGGTTGGGAAGGCCCAAAATCACATTTTGATCTATGGATCAGGGCATGTGAAGGGGTCCAAAAATGAAGGTCTGAATTTGGACAATCTTTGAATGCAGTTTTTTAGTGTTGGCCAAAACTAGAAAAAAGAGTTATCAAACTTGAAAATAGATTCAGAATTGCCAAAGTTATGGCAGATCGAAGGTTGGGAAGGCCCAAAATCACATTTTGATCTATGGATCAGGGCTTGTGAAGGGGTCCAAAAATGAAGGTCTGAATTTGGACAATCTTTGAATGCAGTTTTTTAGTGTTGGCCAAAACTAGAAAAAAGAGGTATCAAAATTGAAAATAGGTTCAGAATTGCCAAAGTTATGGCAGATCGAAGGTTGGGAAGGCCCAAAATCACATTTTGATCTATGGATCAGGGCTTGTGAAGGGGTCTGAAAATGAAGGTCTGAATTTGGACAATCTTTGAATGCAGTTTTTTAGTGTTGGCCAAAACTAGAAAAAAGATGTATTAAACTCGAAAATAGGTTCAGAATTGCCAAAGTTATGGCAGATCGAAGGTTGGGAAGGCCCAAAATCACATTTTGATCTATGGATCAGGGCTTGTGAAGGGGTCCGAAAATGAAGGTCTGAATTTAGACAATCTTTGAATGCAGTTTTTTAGTGTTGGCCAAAACTAGAAAAAGAGTTATCAAAATTGAAAATAGGTTCAGAATTGCCAAAGTTATGGCAGATCGAAGGTTGGGAAGGCCCAAAAACGCACTTTGATCTATGTATCAGGGCTTGTGATGGGGTCCGAAAATGAAAGTCTGAATTTAGACAATCTTTGAATGCAGTTTTTTAGTGTTGGCCAAAACTAGAAAAAAGAGGTATCAAAATTTAAAATAGGTTCAGAATTGCCAAAGTTATGGCAGATCGAAGGTTGGGAAGGCCCAAAATCACATTTTGATCTATGGATCAGGGCTTGTGAAGGGGTCCAAAAATGAAGGTCTGAATTTGGACAATCTTTGAATGCAGTTTTTTAGTGTTGGCCAAAACTAGAAAAAAGATGTATCAAAATTGAAAATAGGTTCAGAATTGCCAAAGTTATGGCAGATCGAAGGTTGGGAAGGCCCAAAATCACATTTTGATCTATGGATCAGGGCTTGTGAAGGGGTCCAAAAATGAAGGTCTGAATTTGGACAATCTTTGAATGCAGTTTTTTAGTGTTGGCCAAAACTAGAAAAAAGATGTATCAAAATTGAAAATAGGTTCAGAATTGCCAAAGTTATGGCAGATCGAAGGTTGGGAAGGCCCAAAATCACATTTTGATCTATGGATCAGGGCATGTGAAGGGGTCCAAAAATGAAGGTCTGAATTTGGACAATCTTTGAATGCAGTTTTTTAGTGTTGGCCAAAACTAGAAAAAAGAGTTATCAAAATTGAAAATAGGTTCAGAATTGCCAAAGTTATGGCAGATCGAAGGTTGGGAAGGCCCAAAAACGCACTTTGATCTATGTATCAGGGCTTGTGATGGGGTCCAAAAATGAAGGTCTGAATTTGGACAATCTTTGAATGCAGTTTTTTAGTGTTGGCCAAAACTAGAAAAAAGAGCTATCAAACTTGAAAATAGGTTCAGAATTGCCAAAGTTATGGCAGATCGAAGGTTGGGAAGGCCCAAAAACGCATTTTGATCTATGGATCAGGGCTTGTGAAGGGGTCCGAAAATGAAGGTCTGAATTTAGACAATCTTTGAATGCAGTTTTTTAGTGTTGGCCAAAACTATAAAAAAAAGAGGTATCAAACTTGAAAATAGGTTCAGAATTGCCAAAGTTATGGCAGATCGAAGGTTGGGAAGGCTCAAAATCCCATTTTGATCAATGGATCAGGGCTTGTGAAGGGGTCCGAAAATAAAGGTCTGAATTTAGATAATCTTTGAATGCAGTTTTTTTGTGTTGGCCATAACTAGAAAAAAGAGCTATCAAAATTGAAAATAGGTTCAGAATTGCCAAAGTTATGGCAGATCGAAGGTTGGGAAGGCCCAAAATCACATTTTGATCTATGGATCAGGGCTTGTGAAGGGGTCTGAAAATGAAGGTCTGAATTTGGACAATCTTTGAATGCAGTTTTTTTGTGTTGGCCATAACTAGAAAAAAGAGCTATCAAAATTGAAAATAGGTTCAGAATTGCCAAAGTTATGGCAGATCGAAAGTTGGGAAGGCCCAAAATCGCATTTTGATCTATGGATCAGGGCTTGTGAAGGGGTCTGAATTTGGACAATCTTTGAATGCAGTTTTTTAGTGTTGGCCAAAACTAGAAAAAAGATGTATCAAACTTGAAAATAGGTTCAGAATTGCCAAAGTTATGGCAGATCGAAGGTTGGGAAGGCCCAAAATCACATGTTGATCTATGGATCAGGGCTTGTGAAGGGGTCCAAAAATGAAGGTCTGAATTTGGACAATCTTTGAATGCAGTTTTTTAGTGTTGGCCAAAACTAGAAAAAAGATGTATCAAACTCGAAAATAGGTTCAGAATTGCCAAAGTTATGGCAGATCGAAGGTTGGGAAGGCCCAAAATCACATTTTGATCTATGGATCAGGGTTTGTGAAGGGGTCTGAAAATGAAGGTCTGAATTTGGACAATCTTTGAATGCAGTTTTTTAGTGTTGGCCAAAACTAGAAAAAAGAAGTATCAAACTCGAAAATAGGTTCAGAATTGCCAAAGTTATGGCAGATCGATGGTTGGGAAGGCCCAAAATCCCATTTTGATCAATGGATCAGGGCTTGTGAAGGGGTCCGAAAATAAAGGTCTGAATTTGGACAATCTTTGAATGCAGTTTTTTAGTGTTGGCCAAAACTAGAAAAAAGAAGTATCAAACTCGAAAATAGGTTCAGAATTGCCAAAGTTATGGCAGATCGATGGTTGGGAAGGCCCAAAATCCCATTTTGATCAATGGATCAGGGCTTGTGAAGGGGTCCAAAAATGAAGGTCTGAATTTGGACAATCTTTGAATGCAGTATTTAGTGTTGGCCAAAACTAGAAAAAAAAGGTATCAAACTTGAAAATAGGTTCAGAATTGCCAAAGTTATGGCAGATCGAAGGTTGGGAAGGCTCAAAATCCCATTTTGATCTATGGATCAGGGCTTGTGAAGGGGTCCGAAAATAAAGGTCTGAATTTGCATAATCTTTGAATGCAGTTTTTTAGTGTTGGCCAAAACTAGAAAAAAGAGGTATCACACTTGACAATAGGTTCAGAATTGCCAAAGTTATGGCAGTTCGAAGATTGGGAAGGCCCAAAATCCCATTTTGATCTATGGATCAGGGCTTGTGAAGGGGTCCGAAAATGAAGGTCTGAATTTGGATAATCTTTGAATGCAGTTTTTTAGTGTTGGCCAAAACTAGAAAAAACAGGTATCATAATTGACAATAGGTTCAGAATTGCCAAAGTTATGGCAGTTCGAAGATTGGGAAGGCCCAAAATCCCATTTTGATCTATGGATCAGGGCTTGTGAAGGGGTCCGAAAATAAAGGTCTGACTTTCGATAATCTTTGAATGCAGTTTTTTAGTGTTGGCCAAAACTAGAAAAAAGAGGTATCACACTTGACAATAGGTTCAGAATTGCCAAAGTTATGGCAGTTCGAAGATTGGGAAGGCCCAAAATCCCATTTTTGATCTATGGATCAGGGCTTGTGAAGAAGTCCGAAAATGAAGGTCTGAATTTGGATAATCTTTGAATGCAGTTTTTTAGTGTTGGCCAAAACTAGAAAAAAGAGGCATCACACTTGACAATAGGTTCAGAATTGCCAAAGTTATGGCAGTTCGAAGATTGGGAAGGCCCAAAATCCCATTTTGATCTATGGATCAGGGCTTGTGAAGGGAATCGATAAACACTGACCTAAAACTCGAAATTTTCTACATATCTTCCTATATTTCAGATCCTTTTGCTGAAAATCTGACAGTTCACAATAATAGTGGATCTTTTTCATGACAGCGTTTCTAATGACAAATTAAAATCGCGTCCATTAATAATTTCAATTATGACTAAAATTGAAACTGCATATTTGCAATTGAAACTAAAAACATGCAAGAATAAATAAAAGTCAATCGGCCATCAGTTGTATGAATCGATACAATTATAAAAGGGCTGTAATTGGAACCGCTGATGGAATTGCATTTCCTATAACAAATCGATAGAAAAGAGAAGCTGAATGAAATTGCAATTGAAAATGGAATCAGTTAACTGATTGATGAAAAATGTAATATTTGATTTCAAGTCTTACTATTTGAACAAGTTTGCCCACAAGAAATAAGAGTGAAAAAACTGTCTCTCGTTCTTTGCCCTGAATTCCGTCTACGTTCTGGGAAGATATACATATACACAAGTGTGTCTGCCCCATCTAAAAATAGAGATTCTAATTTTCAAATGGCTGCCCCGACAACAATTTCGTTGTCAAGCGCCATATGTAGGTCCCCTGCCAAGAGGGAACTGCTATAAAAAGCAATCAAAACAAAAACCGATCGAATAGAGGAAAAATACAGAATTGCAATAATATTAAGAAAATTTAAAAAAAAAAAACTTTAATTTTTTAAGTCTTCAGTTTTTGCTTTTAGGCAATGTATAACGAATATTTTCACACTGTGGAAAGTACCTCCAATCCTATTTATTAGTACTACTAGACGTGGCATATAAACATGTGTGCTATTGCGGCATTTTAACAATACACAAAAAGAAAAGAAAAAATAAGATAAATAAACAATAAACAATAAACCATAAATAAATTAAGCAAAAGAGGGGTAAACAACTCTGCGAAAATGCTTAAATTTTTACGCATTGTTTTTCAAGCATTTTTCTAGAGAATTTTTCGTAAACAATAGCAATAAGATAATCAAAAAACGAAAGGCTGATAAACTTGACAGCAGGTTAGAGACGCAAATAGGGGAAAGCGGGGTATATACATATATACGTATAGATTGGAGGCGATGAGTGGACACTTAGTGGGCGGTGGACTGCTGCTGGTGTGAAGGTCACTTGAGATCTCTCTCCAAACAAACACAGCAGACGGCAGGTGTGACAAAAGAGGCAGCAATGAGTCATCTTTTTACCACCACCAATTTGTTTACAAATACATCTTCCAATCTACCATTTACTATCTCTCACTCACACTCACTCACACTCACTCACACTCACTCGCTCTCTTTCCACTGTTTATCGCTTGTTTACTTTGGCAATTTGTAGGTCTCAAGTAACCTTCAAAATTGATTCACGCGATGCGAGGCGGTCTGACCCGACCGACCCACTGGGCTCAATTATGCAACTTTCACAAGCCATATAAAATGATTTCCTTCATTGATTTTGTCTACACAGCTCACGATCTCCCTTTTCTTGTTGCTCGTCTCTCTTTATGTGGCGTCGTTAAGCGCTTTACAAACAGAGGGAACGGCAAAAGCCAAAAACCGACAGCAAAAATAGCAACGAGCTATCAAGAGGCCCCAGGGGGACAGACAAAGAGGGGATGTATGCGGAAATGCTGCTGCATAACCAACCTTAAACTTGCCGCAACGGTCGCCGGCGACCTTCGCTGCCTCAGCACTGCTCCAGCCAAACAATCGATAGGAGGGACACAGGCGGAAGCAACCGCAGTTGGTGCAACTGGCAGGCAACAAGGTGCAAACTGACGTCAGAGCTTCAATAGTTGATTTGAACCTTATCTTCACAACAGCATTTATACGGTTCTTTCATTATTATTATTATTCTCTCTTTTTTTGTCATTTTGGGAGGCCAGTGACTGTCGCAGTTTATAAATATAAATAAAAACAAAACCTGCTGCGGCACTTAGGCCCCCTTTTCAAGTTGAAGCGGCTACACAGACCTCAAATTATGGCAGCAACCCCAGGGGAAGGAAGAGCAGGGCAAGTGCAGCTCAAAGTTGGGCGCGTATCACGCGGAGAAGACGCCCCCTTCAGCGTCATCACTCGACTCGCCCACGTCAAGCGCGTCTCACAATGACAACGTTTAATTGATGAGCAATCATAAGGCAATATTTATATTATTACAAACAAATCACAAAAACGTTTAGACAAGTGACGAGAGAGAGAGAGAGAGAGAAAAGAGAACTAAGACAGTAACGTAAAACATAAAGCGTAGAATATGTAGTACTCGAAATGACAGCACGTGACCTATGCATGCTCTACACGTAGCGCGTAGACAGGGGCACTTGTAGGTGCAGCTGTAGGTGCCGTTGCAGGGCATGGCAACAGCTGCAAAACAAAATAATTCAACTGATATTTGCGACAACAACTATATATGTATGTATATAGTCACATATACATATATATTTATAATTAAACAACTGCATTATAAAGCAATTCACACTTTAAAGCTACCTCTCTTTTGTTTCTACACGCGTTGAAAACTGAAGTCATGCGACAACTCTGGCAACGCTAAGAGGAAGAGAAACTTAAACAAGAGCTAAGGAAATAATATGCAATATTCGAAATAGTACTTGAATATATAGGGACGTATATATAAATATGTATTTTGAAGTCTGGATAATTAGAAAGTTTAAATATGCTAACGATACTCTTCAAAGGAATAAATAATAACTGGCAACCCTGGCAGGGAATGAAGGAGAATTAAATACGAGTTATATAAATAATATAAACACTTTAAGAAATTATAGAAATTTTAAAAGATTGTTTGGGAATGCTGTAGGGATCTTAAAGTAGAACAGTTAGAATCAGAAAAATGTAAATATTCCTCAAACGATTACAACAAAGCCAAACTACAACGATATGGCAACCCTGTATGTGTGTACATGACCTAGAAAACAGCTAAGACTAAGGTTATGTAGTCAGTCTCCTCTATTTACACACTGTCTACCCCAACTTATTCCATTTCCAAGTTATCAACACTCTGAAAAGAGAGTCTCTATTTCCAGGCCACGATTACAGTTGCTCCACTTTAGCAAAATGTTTATTATTATTGTTATTATATTGAAAATGTTTATTATGCTTGTTATTGTTATTGTAATTGTAATTAGTGGGACGATCTCATTGCATTTCTTGCTTTCTTCTTTGCAACAGTTTCGCAAAATCAGCGCAATTGACCGACATTGCATATCAATTATAATGATTAGTCGACGATTGCCACTTGGTACAGTAAACCCTCGCTATACGGCAACCGAAATGATGCAAAGCAAACACAGTGATAAGCGAAATTACTGGGATTAGTGGATCTATAAAAGAATTGCGCAGGCAAATCAAATAAATCCAAACAAAAGTCAGCTAAGCTTGGCAAATAACAATAAAGAGGAAACATAGAGGAAAAGTATAAACCCTATATAGGGAGAGTTCTATATACTAGATATAGTAGAATGAAGCCAGGTGGGATACTCGAGAATATTTACAATTGCTGATAAGCTGAGATCAACGTTAGCATGCATAATGCATGAGGGCGCGACGAAATGGGAACTGAATATCATCATCATTAGCAAAAGGGAATACAATGGAAAAATATCATTAAGTCTATTATTATACAGGGTTTATCCGTATATTTATAAATATACGATTTTCTCACTCTTTCACTCCGTTTAATTGTCTATCAGGGAGTAAATAATCCCCATCATCAGCATATTTTTCGGAGGGTTCCACTTGGGTCTGTTTTGTAAACCTACAGCTCGTGGTCAAATTTTGCATTTATGTGTATAGCCACGTCTCGCTCTTATAGATCGATAGACAGTTTCTGCATATCAAGTTCCTCAACTGGTTCTGTGTTCTGCTTAATTAATTATTCAGTCCAAGCGTTTTTGGTCATGTGACCTGCTCAAGTGACCAAACAATCAAAATCACATCGAAACAATTCCAGTTTATTGAACAATATCTATAACAATCTTTGCCTGTTGTGCAACACTAGCATACCCCACACGTTGAATAACTGCTGGGTATTCCACTTGACATTAATTATACATTTTGAACGCGTGCCAACTAACAGAAACAGAGAAACAAATACAAATCTTTTTTTTTTAATTTATCGATGGTAGAAAAGTGTGAAAAATATTTTGAAATTAATATTGGACAAAATTCACCAAGAAAAATCAACGCCAATATTAATGGGATAAGCGTGTGCCAAGCTAATTAACGGTCCATCTATTTAAAAACGATGAGAACAAGCCGATAATTAAATCGAACGAAAAAAATTAGAGACGATTATCATATCGATAATTAAATCTACACTCTGTGCACAGTGCTTGCCAAACTGTGCAAACCTTTATGCACATACATATGTATGTAAATACGCTTCTTTCTTGTGTTATCTTCTTCTTTAACGTTGCGAGTTTCTTTGTATTTTTGTTCGATTTCAGCCGGAACGAAGTGTATGCAAAGTGCGCGCGTGCGAATCCGCGTGTCAACGAGAACTGAATGAAATCAACAACAGAAAACAACAGAATATAAAAAGAAAATAAAGAGCGGCGACATCATGCGGGAACAACAGACGAAGTTGTCAGTTGCCAGCAACGACGACGGCGGCGTACGTGTTGCGATTTGCGGCTTGATTATACAGCGCAACTACTAAGCAGGAGGATGTCAGATAAGAGCGAGCGAGTGACTAGCCGTGATGCGCAGCTAGATCGCTAGATGGCGCTGCATTGGAAGTTGTCAGTCACAGGTTTGAGAGTCACTGTTCCGCTGGTGTCAGGTGAAGAGCCAAGGGCAGCCATAGAGCGAAAAGTGCAATGGTAATCTCTGCAGGCAAATCTATAGCGCCAAGGCTTGTTTATGCCGCATAAACAAAAAAAAAAAAAAAAATTCAAAAATAAAACAAACATAAAATGAGCTGCATTCCGGTGCCAATATAAACAAACAGACACGGAGGCACTGCAAATGCTTGCATAAACAACAGAGAAGAAAGAAATGCCTACATTGGATCGATAAAGGCCGTTTCTGCCGTTGCCTCTGTCTCGTTTCAAGCGAAACCCAGCAGAGGGCGTGCGCCCAGGTGAAAAGGTGAAAGTGATGCAGGGAGACAAAGAAGCGCCACTTGAATAATAATACT
Organism: Drosophila quadrilineata; assembly: GCA_018150725.1. Classification (NCBI taxonomy): domain Eukaryota; kingdom Metazoa; phylum Arthropoda; class Insecta; order Diptera; family Drosophilidae; genus Drosophila; species Drosophila quadrilineata. Next base: position 837,585 of record JAECWN010000407.1, read on the forward strand.
CTGGGTTATATAACAATAAATGGTTCCTTATTATTATGGCAATGGGAGATAAGCAGGCGTCTGTCAGCATCTGCATGGTTCATTGCAACGATAAGATGACGTTGAACCTGATGAGCAACGAGAGGCGAGAAGCGTACCACAAAAGAGCTGCGCAATGCTGCCGGCAGCAGCTGAGACTGTAAAGGCGACGCCGACCGCGGCCGCGACTGCGACTCAGACAGCTGACAACAAACAATTTGCACAAGTGTTTTTGTTTCTTGGCGCTTAATCACTTATAATATTTATATTGAGTTGTTGAAAAAGAGCAGACTGTGTACTCACCTCACTGGGCGACATGGATGACATATTCCTCCAGTTAAATGATTGCACTTGGCTTTATTTTTTGTGTCCTTCTCCACCTTATTGGCCGCACTCTGCCTCCGCTGTTGCCTTGGCGTGGGTTTTGCCGTTTGGCTGACTGAGATGTTCTCTGCGACTATATGCGATGCTCCCCGTTGTTTGTTAGGTGTTACATGTATATTGGGTAAAATCGACACTATTATTGCACTGTTAACGAAATGAAAATGTAATTAATTGCCCAAAATACGGAATTTTCTTATTTTTCGTTTTACCTAAAACTTGTGACGTGAGACGCACGCACGAATGTTTGGCAGTCAACTATCGATAGCTTATCGATAGCTGTGCGCTAGCAATGTGCTCCTCAATGAACAGCTGTTTTCCGTTTGAAATGTTGTTCCAGTATCAATTGACATTAGTACACAAAACGATAAGTTAAATGTAAACTTTTCAAATTTACAAATATTGAAAAATAAATTCACTACTAGAAAGTGCGGCATGAGTTTAACGATAATCTGGTATCGTGCTTTGGTATTTTTTTGCTATCGTATAGTGTTGGCTAGCATTGAAAATTGCTGAAACAGCTGTGAGATGTAAATAAAAACAAAACCAAGAAAAAGAATGAAATAATGCAGAAGCTCAGCTGATAAGAAAAACAAACAATTGTGGATTGTCGTTAAGGCACTCACTATGCTGTCCAGTCAGATAGGCACACTCTAATCGTTGGCGGCAATCAGCAAGCAATCGAGTTACACTCGATATTGGACACTGATAAGCCTCCGCTGGCTTTAAATACCCACATCATATCACGGGACGAGTTCAGTACGAGGTTAGCACTATCAGCATGCAGTTCGGCGTCTTGGGCAGCGGCATTATCGGTCTCACCACCGCACTGGAGCTGCAGCAGCAGTTCCCCAGCGCACAGGTCTCCATCATCGCGGACAGATTCAATGAGGACACAGTCAGCTATGTGGCCGCAGGAATCTTTCGTCCCGGCACCAGTTTCATGGGTCCCACACAGGAAATTACGCAGTATGTTGGGGTTTAGCTATGATTGATATGCGATATGTTGGATTGATGTGAGGTTCTCTTGGTTGCAGGCAGTGGATGAGGGATGCCTTCAACTACTGGGATGAACTACGTCGCTCCACGGACTCTGCTTTGGCTGGCGTCTGTCAGCTGTCAGGCTACATCTATTCCCGCACCACGCCATCCATAGTCAGAGTGAGCTAGAAGTCTTATCAATCTAATCGGCATATGCTTATCTTCATCACTTTCCGCTTTGATAGAATCACTTTATAGAGCAACTGCTGCCGGTTTATAGGCGTGCCACGGAGGAGGAGCTGAAGCTGTGTCAGGGTGGCTGGAAGTATGGTTCCTTCTTTACCACCTGCCTGACTGAGAGTCGCCTCTTTCTGCCCTATGCCACCAACAAGTAAGTCTAGGATTACCTTAAACTTCCCAAATCCTTGTTTCATTTCCATTTCCTCCTCTACAGATTCCTCGCCAATGGTGGTCAAGTCATCCGACAACATGTGAGCAGCTTCTTTGAGGTACCGCAGCAGTTCGATGTGCTTCTCAACTGCACAGGTATGGGTGCCAAGGAGCTGTGTGGTGATCCCCACCTGGTACCCATTCGTGGCCAGGTGTTGAAGGTGCGTGCTCCCTGGATTAAGACCGCCTTCTACGGCGACTTCGATACTTATGTGTTGCCCGGATTCGAGGCTGTAACTCTGGGTGGCTGCAGGCAGTACGACAGCTACAACACGGAGTGGTGCAAGTACGACAGCATGGCCATCAAGGAGCGTTGCTATAACCTGCTGCCCAGTCTGAAGAAGGCGGAGATTGTGCGGGAATGCGTAGGACTGCGTCCGCATCGGTCGGTGGTGCGTGTGGAACCGGAACTGATTGTGAACCCGCAGGGACGTCGGCTAAAGGTGGTGCACAACTATGGACACGGTGGCTATGGCGTCACCACAGCGCCAGGCACCGCCAAGTATGCCGTCAAAGTGGTGCGTGAAATGCTCGCGGGCAACAGCAAATTGTAGTGCAATTTACTCATTGTTGTTAAACTGTTGTTGATGAAATCTTTGACCTAAGCAAATATAAAAGAAATCTTTATTAAAGAATGTCATTAATCAATCAATGGCGATGCCAGCAATAACAAATCAATTGAGCAACGATAAACAAAATTTTATGGCCGCTTGCATAATAAATTATTTCAAACTGCGCGCGCGTTATCGACAACTAACAGTGTTGGCAAACGCGCGCTGGCTGAGGGGAGCAGCGCAGTGCGCATCTGCGCATTTGTGCGTCATGAATGATAAGCTCGCGCATTTCTCGCCGCAAAAACAAAAGCTTCACTCGCCCACACACTAACCACCGATGCCACCCACAAACAGGCGCCACCAGGCAGCGCATATACAACCCATCGATTTTCACCAGTGCCACAAGCAGCAGCAAAAACTCAAATCGGCAGCAGTAAATTGTAACAGAAGAAGAAGAGGAAGCACCAGCAGCTGTGGCATTTGGAGCAAAATTTGAAATGAAAACGTATACAACAGAATAGACATATGTACTTGTATTCGCCGTCAGTTACAATTCGCCGCAAAGTAATCGTCACACACATACACATTCCAACACACACACGCACACACACACACACATACATATGGAGAGTTCCATGACAGCCTGCAGGAAAAATTTTTGCCTCATTTGTGGTCCTGTTTAAGCAACGAAACGACGAGAGCTAAAGAAAATTCTCTACAAATTGAATGTGTGTGTGTGAAAAAGTTTTGAACCAAACTACGCAGAAATCGTTAAATAATTACAAAGTATGCGATATTTAATACGAAAATTGTTTAAATAAATCTTGATAAAGCTAAAAAGACAAATAAATAATCCAACAGCAGGCACAAGCTGTCAGTAGTTATTAGAAGAGACAGAGAGACAGAGAGAGAGAGAGAGAGAGAGAAGGAGAGCTAAAGTAAGACTCTTCTAACCCACTGCCAAGGCTATATACAAACGAGTGCGAGCGAGACGGAGTGTGCGAAAGTAACACACAGAGTCGCAATATCGATTTGTGTGTATATGTGTGCACGTGTGTGTGTGTGTGTGTATGAAAAAATAACAGCCCACGCACAGACATAGTAAACACTAACACCAACACCAATACCAACACACACCTCCACACATACTTACATACCTACATACGGTTTAGTTCATACGTCAACAAAACACAACAACTACAACTACAACAACAACTACAACTACACCAACAACTACAACAAAAGGCAGAGGCAGCATCACTTGAGGAATTATACAGGATCTTTGTTGGCATCCGCCGGAAATCAAGCTTGCAGAGCGAGACAGCGTTACAGAGAGAGAGACATACAGACATAGAGTAAAAGAGCGAGGGAGAGAGAGACAGCAAATTTCACAGTAAGTGCATTCATTCTTCATTCACATTTCTTTTCACATTTCTCCTTTTCTTTCTCTTCGCTTCACTTTGCTTCCCAACCATAACAATAAGTATACGCCGCGTGTTGCACACACATCATTTATGCGCATAATAAACACTCAACACAAATACAAGCAAACAGATTTATATATACATATATAAGTGTGGGTGTGTATATGTGTGTGTGTGTGTGTTCAGTCCAGTTACATTTTCAGGCTCGTTATCTGCCTTGGGGGGCACGTCAACACTCTTCTGCTTCTGCTTTTGCTTCTACTGCTTCGTGCTGTTTTTCCAGCACCTTTTTTTTATAGCATTTGTTAAAAACCCCACTCTCTCTCTCTCTCTCTCTCTCTCTCTCTCTCTTTCTCTCTCTCTCTCTCTGCATCTATCTCTCTCTGTCTCCAGTATAAGTCGCTCTCTTTCTATTGGGGCATGACACTGACTGTTGCCTGCCAAATGCAGTTTAATGCAGTCTGATTTCATTGTTGTGGCTTCCAGCAGCTGCCACTTGCCACATGCCACATGCAACCGGGTTGAAGGTTAACTGCAACACACAAATAGCACAAAAAATCAGCGAATTTTACCTTTTGCCTTTTCTACACTGCGATTTAATGTGCTTAGCATAGCTTATTGGGGAGCTTAAGCTCAGTGCGTTTTTATCAGCTCAAATTTAAGCTCATTTTGTTGCTCAGCTTAAGCCGGAAGTGCAGTGTAAGGCTCTCTACAGTGCTGTCCAGTCGAGTGTATACAGCAGCTGTTCAATGCATTTGCTGAAATATGTTTTATAAAATATATTGAACAACTGCTTCTAATTTTCAAGTGAATCTTAACTTAAACTTCACTTAAACATAAATATTTTTAAAATTATTAAGCAAACATTTCACAGAAATATTTATAAACTTTTCAACAAACTTCTATTGCTCGTTGTTGGACACAAGTTGAAGATCCAAGAAACACTTGGATAAAGTAGAAGCAGAAAAGAAAGAGGGACAAAAGAGAGAGTGGGGTGTGTGTGTGTGTGGCAAAAGTCCTGTTAAGCTGGAACACATATTGTTTGTCTGCTTGTTGACAACTTTTCAATTTTCGTCAATTGTGTCAAGCAAATGGAGCAGACACACACACACACACACACACACAACATACAACAACTACAGTGAAACTTCGCTTAACAAACAACTAAACAATTTTTACAATTTTTTTTTAAATATTAAAACTTTTCTTAAGTGAAAGCTACTCTTAACTCGTAACTTAACTGAATGTGGAGTGTTTGTTCTAGCGAGTTACCACTATAGCTGGAATATTTGGCCTTGTTGTTGTCTGTTATTTGATGCATGCCTCGTTTGTTAACAACAATTAAACTAAGCCAAAGGCCAAAATTATGCCCAGCAGCTGTTTAATGACTGACAACGAAGGCAGCAACCAGCAGAAAATGCTGTGAAATTTTTGTGTTCGAAGAAGAAGAAGAAGAAGTGGAAGATATGGATACAGTAGAACAACAACTGATACAGTCAACCCTCAGACTGGAAAATCGATAATTACAGCTTTTTGATAGATAACGAGAAATGACAATAAAAAAAAGATACAGGCAAAAAAAGGAAGACCCACATTTATATTTCTCTGATAAGAGCAAAGAGAGCGTAGCTATAGAACTGGAGAGTACTGTAGCTGCCGCTGTCAACCTGTGCTCTGACTAAATCCAAGTCCAAGTCTCTCAAGTCGTGGCTTCAACTGGAGCTGCTTCTAGGGATTCATGACCAAGTGTCAATCATGTTGAAACTGCTCAACTTTTGATTTGTGGTTTGATTGACAGCGGGAGGAGATTGAAAATAGAAGTGGGTTGGTGGCAGCCACATTAAAATGTTGCCTCTTCACACACACATACACTCTTAGAAATTATCGACACAATGTCTATACTCTATACACGCTATATGTGCATAAAAGCAATGTGACATTCGACAAACAACAAAAGTTGATGGTTTAACTCTATTTTCTCTCTTTCTTTCCACACTCTATCTCTTTCTCTTCAGGCCACCCTCTCCATCCCCACCCTCTACCCCTTCGCCATTACGCTGACAACTTTTCAAGGCCAGTACTGATTGCTTTGCTGTCATTTTGCCGCCACTTGAGTTGAGTTGAGTTGAGTTGTATCCATAACGTGACATTCATATTAAAAGCAAAAGAGATCCCCACTCCTTACGCCCTCCTGCCCCGCCCACTAAATAATCCCCTTGACACAGTTGCTTCAATTGCCGTTGAAATTAAAGCGCAGATGAACTGGTAAATTTAATGCGTGGTATGTAATAGACTGTCAAACACTAGAAAATTCAGCAAATTCAGTAAATAGTTTTTGAAAACAAATGAAAATTTCTTTGCCTCCTTTGCTGCTTTGCTTCAAGTGGCAGGCGAACGTGTCTCAACATGTCTGCAAATCAGCAAGTAACCCCATGCTTTTGTTTCCCCATTCATTGCTCTCTTCCTCTTTTTGTTATCTATTTTTCTTTCATTCGTCTTTTAACCCCTCCAATTCAATCGGTGTCAAGTTTCCTTCTTTGAACAAATTCATCAGCATTCATTTTTTCAGTCTCTGCAACTACCAGTTACTCTCCCTCTCCTCTTCTCCTTATCCTTCTCTCTCTTTTTCTTCTCCTTATCCATCTCTCCCCTTCTTCTCCTTCTCCATTCTCTTTCTCCATCCATCATGCCCTTTTCATTTGCAGTCTGCATTAATAGATATCAATCAATCATCAATCAATCAGACATTCACTTAATCAATCACTTCATCACAGGTTTCTATCGCTTCCTTCTATTCCACCAATTGGGCGCAACCGCCAAGGTCACCGCACAGACCACAGCTGGAGGTTTCGCTGTTCCTCATCAGTAGCTGCTGCTGCTGCTGCTGCTCCTGGTAGTGTCCTTCATCTGCCAGCAACTGATTGACGTTCGATTGAGGCTGCAAATAGCCATTGTTGTTGCTGAAGAACACTATGGACTTGGGACAATAGTTGGGCTGACTCCGAGGTTGAGGTTGCTGCGTATTGACCTTGGTGGAAAAGACGCTCGTCTTGGAGTTGGTATTGGTTGTGATCGTTGTGGTTGTGTCCAGTGACTCAATCAATTGCCCCTCATCATCGGTTGTCGGTGTAGGCGACATTTTCTGTTGGCGTGGAAGTGGTTGAGGTTGAGACTTTGTATGAGGCTGTGGTGTAGGCACCTCTTCCTCCTCGATTTGTAGCTCATGTTCCTGCTCCTGATCCTGCTCCTGCTCTTGCTCCCGCTGCTGTTGTTGAAGATGCAGCAACTCCAGTTTAAAACGTTGCCCATGACTGGCATCGTAGGGAGAATAGAAGTTAAGGTTGATGACACGGTTACCGAGGGGCTGCACGGGTCGCCAGTTGCGTGTGATGGGCGTGACGCGATCGCCACTCAGCAGCGTACGGAAGTAACGTAGCTGGTAGTCGCTGATGGCCAGGGCTTCAGGGAAGATGAACCACTCGGTGCCCTGATAACAGGGTGGTTGTGTCAAGGATCCACCATAGCTATAGAAACCGGTGCGGAAGGGATATACTAGGTAGGAGAGTGGGAACGGCGAGATATTGACAGGTTTGCCCGGCAGCTGGACAAGCTTGAGGTTCTGGATGAGCGGATCCAGCAGCGGATTATGGGCAGAGAGTTCGAAAATGTAGCCAACCATGAGAAGATCATAGCTGCTCATGTACCTCCTGGGCACACAGGCACCAGTGCGATGCAGGACCTGCATTTCCAGCGCATACTTGCGATAATTGAATGTGTGCTCAGATCCCTCGCTGTTCGCCCAGCCCCAGCGGAAGCACAGCTCCAGGAACGTATAGCTGCTCAGCAGATCAGCACCACTCAGAGTGGGTACATTGCTCCTGAACTGGGCACGCAGCACCAACGTGTTGCCCGTGTTCTGTAGGGTCATACTGGTGGGCAGCTCATCATAATGGTTCCAGTTGAGCAGCTCATGGATAGCAAGACGGTGCACCGCCTGCTCGTCAATGTTCACAGGACTCTGATTCTCCGCCTTCTGTATCCAGGTGTGAGGTCCTTTGGCCAGACTATAGTCAAAGTCAGCTCCACAGTTCCTCCTCAGTATGGAGTCTGTCAGCTGCCTGAGACTCTTCCAGCGTATGCTCAGCTGCTGCAGCAACTCCTCGTGCAGTTGCTCATCCGCTTGGATATAGAGGCCAAGCAGGAGGCAACCGCAAGTGGCACAGATGGGATGCTGCCAGGCCTGACCCACCATGAAACCCACACCTTGGGCCAGCCATGACACCAACATTGCCAAACTCGTGTCGAACATGTTTAGAAATTTACGAATATTTTAAAAAAATATATATGGAAAACTTGGAAACACACTCAAGGAAACTTTTGAAAAAGTTATAAATTTACGAGATTTAAATAATATATAAATGTTCACTTTGTTATTGTTGTAGTTTTTGCTGTGGAGACTTTTGACTGAGATTCTACTCGTTGTTCTCGCTTCACTTAAGTGTGGAGCTAAGCCTAGCTGATGAACTTATTAAATTATTAAATGTTCATAATTTAACTTCTTCTTCTTTACAGCACATCTTAAACAATGGCTGGCGGTGGTGATCCCAAATGGCAAAAGGATGCAGCAGATCAGAACTTTGATTACATGTTCAAGCTGCTCATCATTGGCAACTCGAGCGTGGGCAAAACGAGTTTCCTGTTTCGCTATGCGGACGATAGCTTCACATCGGCCTTTGTCTCCACTGTGGGAATTGATTTCAAGGTCAAGACTGTCTTCCGACACGACAAGCGTGTGAAGCTCCAAATCTGGGTAAGCTCAATTTTACAAAATTCCAACACAAAAGTAACATTAATCATTCCCTACGTACGACACAATTTTGAGTTAAATATGTGACAAATATCAGCACAGACAGAGTTCATTTCAAGTTCTATGCTCTCTATCTCTGCAAGTTTGCCTGCAATCATAAATTATGTTGCATACTTCTGCGGGCAGCACAGTAGCAGCCACAGCCGCCATTTTGCGAGCGACAGCGAAAATTGTAGCATACTTTTATGGGCACAGCATGAAATTCAAGTGAAATATGTTTGAAAAACGACATTTGCAATGCAATTTGGCCCTGTGACAAATCTCAAATACGGTTAACAAGCACACACACAAGCACAGCTATGCATGTAGAGACAAATACACACACACACACACACACACACATGCAGTGATTGAGCTGAGCTGTCGCTGCTTTTGGCAGGCAACAAGTATCACTGCTGAGCATTGAGAAGTGTGTGTGTGTGTGTGTTTAACCACAGCTCAGGTATGTGTGTGTGTGTGAGTGTGCGTGTGTGTGTATGTGTTAGTGTGAGTCAAACGCAATTTGTGTTGCCCACACACTCACTGAGAGAGGCATGTCAAATAGACAGCGGACCAAAAACCATACGTTGATTTTGCTTTGCCTGTCTTCTAATGATAACTCTACCCATCTCTCTCTTTCTCTTTTTCTCTGAATCTGTATATGTTTATGCTGCTCTGACAGGACACAGCTGGACAGGAGCGCTACCGCACCATAACCACAGCGTATTACCGCGGTGCCATGGGTTTCATACTGATGTACGATGTGACCAACGAGGACAGCTTCAACTCGGTGCAGGATTGGTAAATTCACTGCTAATTTTAACAGTAACAGTAATTATCCTGCTAATCCTATTTGTAATGCCTGACAGGGTCACACAGATCAAAACGTATTCGTGGGACAATGCCCAGGTGATTCTGGTGGGCAACAAGTGCGACATGGAGGATCAGCGCGTGATCAGCTTTGAGCGTGGACGGCAACTGGCAGATCAACTGGGAGTGGAGTTCTTCGAGACCTCAGCCAAGGAGAATGTGAATGTTAAGGTTATATATTTGACGATATTTAAGAAAAATATACCATATACTATAGAGAGTATATATCCTTTTTGCAGGCGGTCTTTGAGCGTCTGGTGGATATAATATGCGACAAGATGTCGGAGAGTCTTGATGCGGATCCAACGTTAGTCGGCGCCTCACAGAAAGGACAACGTTTGACGGATCAGCCGCAGGGCACGCCCAATGCCAATTGTAATTGTTAAAATGTTTTCAACACAAACACAGAGACATACATACCCCAAAAAAAAAAACACACACACACATAGCCACATTTATAGAGACACTGATTGCAATTTGAAGTTAGCAAAAGTTTAGCATTTGAATAGAGCGAAAGCATAATGAAAAATGGAAATTGAGAGACTCTCCCAGTATATATATACATATAGAGCATATACCCCCATATACATATATAGTATATATATATATATATATATATACATATTAAATTTAATAATTTACGTTGTCGCTCCGTGTAAATGTCAAGCGTTAATCTGCATCAAAGAAAATTGAAAAAAAAAACTTATTATTATTATTATTATTATTATCGATGTTTGTTGAGAAGAATACCAAGAAGAGGCAGCAGCAGCAGTCGCTGAGAATGTTTAAAAAATTGTAACTGAATTTTAAAAAATATTAATATATTATTAACAAATTATGGCAAATTATGGCCGTGGGCAATGGTTTATGCTTTTGCGGCCAAAAGGAAAAAACGTTTTCGCGCTACAAAACAAATTTATTGGTCAATGTGTTGTGTGTAAAATTGCTAAACGATATACGATAAACGATAAACGATTACGATTACGATGAATGTTTGAAGACGATAGACGATAGAAGAGCTCTTGGCACTGATGAAGACTTCACACACATTTTTTTCGTGCTATTTCAACTCTGCTTCAAACATCCTCCAACTCCAACTCCTCCTTTTTCCTATACAGAAACAGTATTCACTTCATAGATATATTCTCTCAATTCTCTACCGATTTTACCTAAGGATATAGTTGAGAATATCTAATTTTATTTTCGAAATAATGTAGTGTACATACGCTGGCAGCAACGTTTTTAAAGTTTTTCCAAGAAATCCCCAAAATATGAAAAATGATAACGAAAATCTTTATGCAAAAACGCACAAAAGTCTAGCGAATTGGTGAAATTAAACTTTAAACTGAATTTACAAATTTTTAACTAATACATATACACACAGACACACACACAAACATTCTAGTTGCAGCGTCATTATCATCATAATTATTATTATTATACTAATTATAAATTAATATTATGATTGTATTGTAAATGTATTTAAATGTAGTAAAAACAAAAACGAATAATAATGAAAAATCGGCAATGGAAAACTTGCAGATCTTGATGAATGTGTTGCGTATTATGAAGTGAAATGAATATTTAAATAAACATATAAATAAATTACATATATCAACAATTATGCCGTTATATAGTATATATCTATAAAAGATGATAAACAAAAGTCTAAATTCCCGAAACCAAAAAAAAAAAAAAAAAAAATACAAAAACGAATTAAGAGAAAATGTTGGCTAAACTTTTAAGTTGAACGCACAACTGCTTATGAAAATTGAATTTCGAATAATTTCTAATTTAGTTTTTCTAATTATTTTTCGAGTCTGTTTAAATACAATTTGTCCCACCGTGCGTGACTTCAGCAGCACAAGAAATGCAAACACAATCGACAAATCGCATTGCATTTAAATTAAGCGAAAAATAAAATAAAAACTGAATTGAAATTGAAATTGAAATTTATTTTGATTGCAAACTTTGTTTAACAGCAGCAGGAGCGATGTGAGAGAAAATTGAATGAAAACTAAACAGAATTGATATAGTTTGTTTAATGCTGAATAGTTCATATGTATACTACCTTATACTTATACATATACATACATTCTATATACATATGTATAGATTCGAGAAAGAATGTTGAGAGTTTCACTGGCAAATCTACTTACTTAGAATGCAGATGATATACAATTATAATTACTTATATACAATATTTTAGATTGAAAGGCATATCGCTGTATTATAAATACCTAATCGCTATCCACGCCCCCTCCTACACCTACACGCCCCCAACCAAACCCAAAACAGTTACAAAATGCAATTCAAAAGTTTGTTCAGAATACCAAAAATCCAATAATTCAAATAAAAATGTTGAGAAAAAGTGAAAGAATGCCTTAAACACACACACACACACACACACACACACACACACACACACACACACACACACACACAAACACTCTTAACTGATTGGCATTTTCAACTGTTTTTTGTAATATATATATTATATAGTATATATATATACATATATACATAATTATTGTAAATGTATTTGCTGCTAAACAAAAATAAACAAAGAAAACCCAAAAAGAGGATCTAAAAGAAAGTTCTCATTTAAATATTGTTGTCATCTGAGCAAACTCAATATATATATATATATACATATATATTCATACCAATACCAATTCAACTATTTATACATTTCCTTACCCATATATATAAAACCATATATAATAAAATGAATTCAACTTGAAATCTCAAACCAAAAAAGAAGTCAACCACAATAAACCGTACTATTGTCTCTTCTTCATTTTGAGGCCAGATTCCAAGTCTCTATAATTTAAATATATACAACCTATAAATAGTAACTTTCATATATCACACAAACACACACACATTATTATATATATATACATATACATATATATGTATGCATATTGAGAGTTTAATTTCTGCTGCTTGCAGACTGCGGCAGGCAAAAGACTCAAAACAAAACTTAATAATATTTAAAAAAAAAAATATATATATACAATTATAATTATGTGAAAGAATATTTCTAATAATAATAATGAGAGTAACAAACAATAATAAGTATAAATATGAAATTATTAACATGAATAAACGTAACAAACAAAACATTCAAAATACGAGTATGAAAAAAATGTAAACCAAAGACAAAAAAATATATGTTTTATTTGAAATTCTTTTGCAGCAAAAAATTTAATATTTGAAAATCAAAATGGGGCATATTAATTTTAGAAAATATTTACTGGCAATAGAAATTATTTCAATAATTTATATGCCATAAATAAGATTTAAAATCATATGTCTCTAATTAAATGTGCAGAAAAATTAAATTTAATTAAAATTTAAAATTTTATTAATTCCGCCTTTAACGAAAATATAATAATAATTTCTGAATTAATTCACTTCGATTTCATGTTAATAAAACATATGGTTTTCAATATAATTTACACATTTTATTTAAATATTTTCCATCTCGACATTTCATACTTTTTTTTTTGGTTTGTTTTGGGGTTGTTGTGTTAAACGCATTTCAATTATTTATAATTGTATTAATTATGTATTTATATTCATCAATTCACATAAATTTCAGTATACAAGCTGGCTAACAGTAGGTGCGGTAAGAAAGAATGAGAGAGGGAGTTCTCCCACTCTCTCTCTCTCTCTCTCTCTCTCTACCACACAAATGCTGCCTGCACTCTCAGCGAATTTGAAGCTTCCCATTTTGTGGAATATCATTGAATGTTTGTTTTGTAAGCTGCTTAAATTGTTGTTTATCTATGTGCTCTTGTTGTTGTTCATTTCTGCCACACACACACACACATAGACACACACACACACATAGACACACTCACACACATACAGTTGGAGAGTGAAAAAGATAGCTAGCTGGTAGGCTTATAAACAAATTTGCATTTGCATTTTTCATTTTCCGCTAGAAGATAATTCAAACTGAATTGTATTTTGCTACAATTCCATTATATTTATTATAATTATTTATAATTTATAAACAGCAGACTATATGTGTGTGTGTTTGTGGGTGTGTGACAATCAGAGCTGCGATATGTTAAACAATCTCATGTCTCGTACTCTATTTGTCTCTGTATTTGATTTGCATTTCATGTTTTTAATCCTTTCAATAGTTTCAATTTCATTTCATTTGTTTACTGCAAATAGATTTTTGATTCGTTTTTGTACAACATTTTTAGGCCCATTTCAATATTTGTGTAACTGTGTTTCCTGTTTGTGCATTCATCTTATTAGAAATGGTTATTTGATGGCAAACATGTTTGCAAAACTAATGCGATTTTCATTTACTTTCACTTCACTCAGTGTTCCTTTCAACTAATTTGGCATAATAAGCTCTAAAAATATATTTAGCAGAGGCACACAGCAGTTTTCCATCAAATTCAAATTTAAATTAATTACAAAAAAATTGTATTTTTTTTTAACAGGCAACATAAGTTGTAAACCACGCCGACTAACGTATACCCTTTTATAGAGAAAGTGTTGCATACGCAAAGGAGTTCAACCCAATTTCAAAGAGGCAAAAGCAAATTTGGATGTTTGAAGGAAAATAGGGATATTTCCCTATTTGGATTCGTTTGCAAAAATATGGGAATATACATACTCTATACTTTCTTAACTCATGCCTATCAAGATAATCCTTTTCCGTCCCTTAATACAGAGTATACAACAGTCGGTTTTGTTCTCATCAATGCCATTGTAAAGTTCAAGTCATCGAACAATCATCAATTGTTATTTTTTTCTTTTTAATTTATATTAATTATGGAATTCAATTAAATATATTTATTTTTTTATTTTCATTTAATTTTGACTGCATTTACTGTAATTTACGTAAGTTGTACAGCATATTTTTGTTTGTATATATAGCACATTTATATATTTATATTTATAATTTTCATATATATTTTAAATATATATTTATGTATGTGTTTGTATATTCACTTATATAAGTATGTATGTGTATTTGTGTTGAGCTTTTGTGTAGGCAAAAGAATGAATTATTTATTATGTATTTTGTTGTTGATGTTTTGTTTTCTTTTGTTTTGTTTTGAATGAAATGCATAAAATCAGTCTGAGTTTGATTACTTGTAAAATACAAGACGTGTCATTTTAATTACATTAAATTAATTATGATAATTATATTTAGTTAGAAGTAATTTCGTATAATATTAATATGGTACACACATACAGCTAATTAAATGCAAAATATAATATCCATTAGTTTATATTTTTTATATTTACTTTAATTTACTTTGAAAATAATGATGTTCAATCATAATTTCAATGCACAATGCGTAAATTAGACTGGAAAGTCAGTGTTGCATAACGCATTTTAAGCATTTGCAACAGAGCGTTGTGCATTACTGTTTTACTGCTGCGTTTCGCAACACTGTTCTCGTAGCTCACCTTGACTGGAGCTGGCAATTCATTTGATTTCTTCGATCTCTGAGTCAAAATTAAATGCAATTCTGTTATGCGCATCAATTAAATACTTATGAAAAATATATATGTATGTATGTATGTAATTATTTGTTAATGATGTATGTATGTATGTATGTATGTACGAGTATACTGTTGTGTGGTCTTTAGGGTCCAATCTTAAGTTATATACAATTTACTTTGCAATCTTTGCCATACATTTCTAAATTAATTATAATTTGTTTTAAATGATTTGTTTCGTCTTTTTGTATTGCGGCTGGCGTCTGATTGTGGCAAATTGTTGTGCACCCGCCACCGCCTGTTGCCGCTGTTGCCGCTGTTGCAGTTGCATGTGCCTCTGCTGCTGTTGTTGCTGTCGCTGTCGCTTTGCGGTCAGTCGTCACACCGTGGTCTCATCGTCATCAATATTCCGCCTGCAGAAGTTGTCACAATAAATTACGTTTAAGTATTTATAAAATTTATTTATGGAATTATTATCAATTTGATAATGATTTACTCTACTATTATTAACAGCAATTTACAGTTAATTTATAGCTAATGTTAAGCGTGCAAAATATCAAGTTAAGCGAAATTTTATATTTTGTTTTGTTTATCCATCATTTTTAATGCATTCTAAAATTCAATTTAAATTTAAATTGAGAAAAAATTAGAAATGAAAATTATCTACAAATTTACTTTTTGAAAAAATATTACTGTGCATAAATAAAGTTAAAATAGTGCAGGTGATTGTGAGAAAGTTGACGTGCGTGTGTGTGTGTGGACACAGTTGTGTAAGTTATTTGTTATTCGTGTGTGTGTGTGTTGAGTGTGTGTTTTTGTGGTTGTGTTGTGTGTCAAGGCTTATCTATTCAACTGCTGTTAAATTAATTGCCGACAGCTGTTGGCTAATTGCATAAATCATAATTATTATTATTGTTGTTGTAGCGTGTATTATGTATTATCAACTCAATTCAGCTCGCAGCTCAACGGCTGTTGAGGCTTTGGGGCAAAACGTTTCGTAGTTATTTTTTATATAGTTTCATTAAGGTAATATTAATCAAAGTTGTTTATGGGTCTAGCTAAAGGGTTTAAGCGCCTAGTCAGCTAATTTTTATAATATAAATTAATCATTTTAATTCACTTTTTTAACCATTAAATTTAGTCCTACATTTAAAAAACTTCCAGCTATGCTTGTGGTGTATTTGGCGTATAACACTGTAGCGTGCTTTTAAGCGCAGCTGTAGCCATGTATTGCAGCGCACGCAAGTATGCAGCAAATTTCTAATATCTCTAGTTCAGATTCTGGACTGCAAGTTAAATGGTAAACTATTCTAATTGTATTTTTGAAAAGATTTGAAGAGTTTTGCATATTAAGAAAACTAAATTTGATAAGCAGCAATATATAAAACAAAATTTTCTAAACTTAAAAATCTTTTTTTTATAATTTTTAAGAACTAACTTGCTGCTCATAACAAATATTTAAGAATTTATTTATTTATATTATTCAAAATACTGAATTCTTTTAATATATTAAAGAATTACTGCCATCTTGGTTAATTTCTGCTGCAAGTGCATTTAGAGTTAAGATTAGCCAAAAAAAAAAAAGTGTTTTTTTTTTATTTAATTTTTAAACTGCTTTTTACCAAAAACGTATTAAATTCTTAGTATTTATCAAGTATACGTCTAGTTATACATTTTTTTATATTTTTTTGGTTTTTGACTGGTGCATTTAAGGGCAGGAAATGGGATGTTGTCACTAGCTAAGCTATTTTCATATTTGACATTGTACATATCCTGATACCATATTGTTAGCGACCAAGGATAATGCTGTTGATACTGCATTTGTTGTTGTTGTTGTTGCAGTTGCAGTTGCTGCTGCTGCTGTTGTTGTTGTTGTTGTTGCCGCCTGCGATGCAGCCAAATAATGTCAAACTGTGAAAATGTTGATAGAGTTGTTGTTTCATGTTTGTTGTGGTTGTTGTTGTTGTGTTTGTTGTATGCATGAATGATTGCATGATTGCATGATTGATTGATTGATTGTTTGATTACGATTGATACAAAAGACGGCAAATGAATGCGGCAAATGCTTAAATATCAATTTGAAAAAATTAAATGTTGCTTTACAAAAAAAAAAAAAATGTTTTACGTGTTTAGCATAAACAAATAAGAAATCACGTGTATTTACAGTTTGTTTTGTTTGTTGGTGTCAAATTGAAAATAAATAGCATAAAAGCAAATGCTGTTAGACGGGCGCAAATTGTAAATTAACAAATGTTAATAATTTATTACAAAAAAAAAAAATGATTTAATGTGCAATTAAAGTTGTATAATATTTACACAAAAATAACAAACAATTAAAAGTGAAAATAGAAAATAAAAATATTGATGCAAACAAAATATATATATGTTTATATATACAATATTTTTTTTTTGATTGGAGACAAGAGAGCGAGCGACGATTTTAAAGTATGAGAAAATCATGTGAGATGGAAAAATAACATATATATTGTTATGGAAAATGGTTTACCTCTGAGCTGTTGTTGTTGTTGTAGTCAGTGTGTTGTTGTTGTTGTTGTTGTTGTAAGTAGTTAGTTGTTGTTGATGCATTTTTTGTTTGTTTTATAATATTAGTTTAAGCAAAACGCAATTGGCCGCCATTTTGGTTAAGCATGTTTCGTATGTGTATGCATATATGTGTGTATATATGTTATCAAAGCATTAAGCATGTATGTGTGAATGTGTGTGTGTGAATGAGAGGTGTATGTATGTATATGTATTGGAGGCGAGAATAGAGCAGAGCATAAAAGTGAAAGACAAGAGACTCAAAATTAGATTTGCTTCAAACGTTCCCAGTTCCAGCTGAAAAGTTTCAATCAAAATGGCACAAGTGTGTGTGTATGTGTGTGTGTGTGTGTGTGTGTGTGTGTGTGTGTGTGTGTGTGTGTGTGTGTGTGTGTGTGTGTGTGTGTGTGTGTGTGTGTGTGTGTGTGTGTGTGTGTGTATGTGTTTGTGAATTTTGCGTATCAAATGCATTTTTTTGAGGTTGTTTGTTTTTGATTCGTTTTGTTTTGTAGTTTTCATTGTTTTAGCATCGTTTGGAGTTGGAGGGAAGGAAAAAAGATAAAGGAAAAGAGTTTTTGGTTTAATTTATGATTTTTTCGTTGTTGTTGTTGTTGAGATTGTGTGCATATGTGTGTCTGACAAAGCAAAAGAGTAGAAACAACAAAAGAACAACAGATTAAAATGACCGCAAAAAAAAAAAATATATGAATGTGAAATATGAGGGAAAAATCTAAAAATTTTCATCGACTTTAAAACGAAACGAATACAAGTTTCAATATGCATATGAATACGAATATGTATTCACAATGAATATGAGCACGTAACGACTGTATATCGTATATGAGAGATGTCTGTTATATGAATGACTGAAGGTCAAAGGGTTTTCTAATGAATGCCCTGCATAATAACAGCAACAATTTAAGCCTACACATGGTTATTATTATTGTGAACTTATCGAATTATTAATTTATTCAATTATTCAATTAATATTATTCTTTTCGCGACTTTCAAAATTAAATAATTTCCTATACTATATTTTGAAATTTTTATATTCATCATCTGATTTTCAAAAACGGGTTACTATGCACATATGACAAAAATTGAAAACTGGAAATATGTTAAAATTTCTGATGCAGTTTAAAACCATGATCAAAATCATTGACAAAAATTAAAGTTTTATAACATTCGGTTGAATTTTGGCAAAGTTATGGCACATCAAAGTTAAACTTAAATTAAAAAAAAATTGAATATTTAGTTTTTTTTTATGTTTTGGGCCAAATGTTGCTATTTCTTGAGGGAAAATACATATATTGAATGCTCATTGAAAATACAATATTGGACCTTTAAAATAATATAAATGTTATTCGAGTTGATTCGAAATGAACCAAGAAAGTTTTGACGTGTCAAAGTTAAAGGGAAAATGATATAATCGCCAAAGAAGATTTTGAACAGTTTTCATCACATTTTCAGCCGTATCTTAAGGAATACTCATGGAAAACACCTCAAATAAAAAGTAAAGTGTTAGTTTTGAATACCAAAAGTGATTTGGCTAAAAAGATTGTTGACGGTTTTTGATCATTTTTAAATTGGTCAAAATTAGTTCTCAAATTTAAAACAATTAATTCGAAAATTTTTGTTGTAGTCGAACTCATTCGACTAGAACTTTCTTAATTGTATATATTTTTTCGATTTTAATTTTTAAGTTATAAAATTTAGCAATAGATTCCTACTGTTTTTTCATTATGTATTAGAATTCAAAAGTGTTGTGTTATGTGTGTGTCTGAGATAGAGATATATGTACATATATTTATATATATAGAGAGAGAGAGAGACAGAGAGAGATAAAGAGCAACTCTTTAGAAGTAAATACACACCGAAAACGCAAAATGGAAAGAAAAACAAAGCCAGCAAAATAATAACAATATAGAAATCAAGGAAGAGGACGCAAAATATAAAGTGGCTAAAGGATACAAAGAGTACAAAGGGATTACTCACTCAGTGTCCGTGATGCTGGCCAGCGGTCCCAGCGGCTGCATCGGAGCCACCATGTTGGAGGGCGGCGAAGAGGCTCTCGAACTGTGCCGCGAACTGCCCGCCGCAGTCGCCACTGATCCTGATCCCACTCCGCCAACTCCCATGCCCACTCCGAGGCCCACACTCATGCCCACTCCCATGCCTGCCAGCGTATGACGCGCCAGCAGCCCTGGGTTATTCATGTCATTGACCAGGGCTGCATGTGGCGGCATTAGATGGGCGTGGGCGTGGCTACCGCTCAGCTTGCGCGCCTGCTGCTGGAGATGATCCTCCTCGGCCGTGTAGGGAAAGTGATAGCCATTCTTATCGGAGCCTTCGGAGAGGCGATCCGCTGCCAGCTGTTGTTGGAGTTGTTGCTGTTGGAGCTGCTGTTGCTGTTGCTGATAGTCGTTCTTGAGCAGCGAATGCACCGAGTGATGTGAATCTGTGACGTAGTTGGGCTGCCGTTTCAGGCTATAGTGTCCATCTCGCGACCCATAGATGTCCGGCGTAATGCGATCCTTGGACAGATATGGAGATTCGGACTTGGCACCCAGATAGGTGCCTTCTCCTGCACTACGTTGCTTGTCGTAGATGCTGTCACTTAAGTAGGCGGCATCCGCATGGAAGCTGCGCAGATGCCCAATGGTCTGGGAACCACTGCCAGGATAGTCCTTCTCGCTGCCATAGTGACTGGGTGGCGGCTTATAGGAGCCGTATTTGTCCGCGTAGTCGTTCCGTCTGCCATAGAGACTGTCCTCGTAGCCATCACGGGCATCCCTGATGTTCTCCAGTATGGAGGGCGTCATGTTGATCTTGTTGTGATGCTGCTGCAGGTAACTGGTGTCGGTGAGATCAGGATTCGGCAGCGGATTCGGTGAGATCGTGGTCTTCTGCTGCTGGCCATGCACATGCTCGTTATCCGAACCCGTGTCCTGCGACCATCGCCCTATATTCGGGGGAGACTGCAAATAGGCATCTGGGAGCTGGCTTGACCAGCGTGGTGCATAGACTGGCTTGTTGACGCTGGGAAAGAGCTGGGGACTCTGCACCACATTCAGCTCGGGCGGCGTCGTCGCCTGGACGTGCTCCGTGATGTTGGGTAGATAGGCGGGCACCGTCGCGCTGACGCTGGCACTAGCAGCGGTGCTGCGATGGGTGCCGGAGGAGCGCGCTGTGCGGGATTCGTCATCGTCGCTGGAGTGGCTGGAGGCCAGTTCCAGCGAACGTCCGTCTGTCTCAGAGCCCGAATCGGAGTCCTTGCGCTGTCGCCGCGACTTCTCTTCGTTGCGACTTCGACCCGTCGTGGTGGAGGAGTCGAATCCTCGCAAGAAACTGGGCGCATCGCTGGCCGAATTATAGTTGGATGTGGATGTGGAGGTTTGCCTTAACTGGCCATCACTATACGGACTAGAACTGGTCTTGGCGGTGCTCCTGGACGTGGTGCTGGACGCACTGATGCCTATATTGCGTCTGGCCGTGTCATAGTTGCCGGCAAGGAAGTTGCTCGGTCGCGTCGTGCCATTCACATTGTGCGAACTGTTGCTCACCACCATGGAGGAGTCCAGCAGCGGCACCTTTCGTCCCATGCACCGCAGACACGTCCTCTGCAGATTCTCCCGTACCCGCTTATTGATGATGCAGTACCCAATGAGGCAGAACAGCGCATGGAGCAGCACCACTCCCGACAACAGCAGACTCAGTAGCTGCGAATGCTCCGAGGCTGCCAGAACCGCCAGCACCCACATGACACCCATCAGGGGGAGGGAGACAACGGATAGCCAGAGAAGCGTTCGCAGATTGCCAAAGCCTAACACGTGATCCTTGAGCGTAAATGCGGCCTTGACCGAGACGAAGAGTATGAGCAGATTCACCACCGACATGCCGGCAATGGGTCCAACCAACCACCAGACAACGGGCTCGTATACGGACAACCAGCAACTATGAGAGAGGGAGAGAGAGGAATTGATGATTATTTTAGTGTTGATAAACGTTCGAAGAAAAGAGAATCAGGTTTAAAAACAAGAATACAGAATGTAACTTAAAAGAAAGAATATATTAAAATTTACACATATTACAAAAAATTTTAAAATTTAAGAATTTCTTTTCTTTTTATTATCCTTTTCTTTACTATTCTGTTGATTTATATTTATATTTTCAACGACCATAAAGGTTCTATTATTTTAATTGTTTGTTATACAAAAAGATATGGAAATTTAAAAAATTTTAGAGACTGCTTTTTGAGATGACAGTTTTATTTTGGCACCAAAAACATAATCAAATAACCAAATTTCATCAAAATCGAATGATTTTTGGCCATGTTTGGCATTTCGACCCACATTTTTGGCCATATCTCCTAAAATACTTGTCAGAAACACCTCAAATAAAAAGAAAAATGCTAGTTATGAGTCCTAGAATCGATCACAGTCAAAAAATCGGAGTCGAAAGTTTTTTGATTTTTGATGATTTTGTCAAGGGGTTAGTATGCAAAATGGGTTAAAAAAGTCGAAAATTTGAAAAAGGCGAATCTTGGAAAATTTTGAATGCAGTTTTATTTTGGCATCAAAAACATAATCAAAAAACCAAATTTCATCAAAATCGGATGATTTCTGGCCAAGTTATGGCAATTCAAAGTTCCAAAGAAACTTGGATTTTCGAAAATGACGATTTTTGGCATTTCGACCTACATTTTTGACCATATCTCCTAAAATACTTGTCAGAAACACCTCAAATAAAAAGCAAAATGCTAGTTATGAGTCCTAGAATCGATCACAGTCAAAAAATCGGGGTCGAAAATTTTTTGATTTTTGATGATTTTGTCAAGGGGTTAGTATGCAAAATGGGTCAAAAAAGTCGAAAAATTAAAAATGCAGAAATTGGAAAAACTTTTGATGCAGAATTAATCTGGGATCAAAACCATTTCCAAAAAGGTAAATTTCATGAAAATCGGTTGAAAATTGGCTAAGTTATGGCAGTTCAGATTTCCAAAGAAAACTTGGATTTTCGAAAATGGCGATTTTTGGCATTTCGACCCACATTTTTGGCCATATCTCCTAAAATACTTGTCAGAAACACCTCAAATAAAAAGCAAAATGCTAGTTATGAGTCCTAGAATCGATCACAGTCAAAAAATCGAGGTCGAAAATTTTTTGATTTTTGATGATTTTGTCAAGGGGTTAGTATGGAAAATGGGTTAAAAAAGTCGAAAAATTAAAATAGGCGAATCTTGGAAAATTTTGAATGCAGTTTTATTTTGGCATCAAAAACATAATCAAAAAACCAAATTTCATCAAAATCGGATGATTTCTGGCCAGGTTATGGCAATTCAAAGTTCCAAAGAAACCTCGGTTTTTAGAAAATGGCGATTTTTGGCATTTCGACCCATATTTTTGGCCATATCTCCTAAAATACTTGTCAGAAACATCTCATAATACTTACAACAAGCTATTGCCATATTCGTGCGCTCTGACTCCGACGGAGAGTCCCACGACGACAGCTGGAGCACCGTAGCCCATGGCAAAGTAGAAGCCCATGGGGCCATGATTGATGTCCCGCATCTCGGTCAGCATGCGGTAGAGATGCACACAGTCCACTGTGGTCCAACCGAAGGCCGCCAGCCAGAAGTAGTGCAGGCAGATGGCAATCAGTTTGCAGGGGAACTCGTTCTCGAGGAGCTGCCTTCGCGACTGCATCCCCACAAAGAAGAGGAGCTCGGCACAGAAGACACAGAGCACAATGTTCTGGTGGATGGTGTTGGAGTTCGTCTGCTGGCCACGCAGCAGAGCCAAGGCCAACAGCACTCCAAGTAGTAATGGTAACGATACCATAAAGGCGGAGTAGGACGTGATTTGCACCAGCAGGGAGGGTTCGGGAATATCCTCGGGGTCAATAATGTCCACAATGACCGCATAGTTGGAGATGTGCGTGCAGCTGCAGTTGATAAGGATGGGCAGCTGTTGCTGCTGATGTTGCTGCGTCAACTGGCCAAAGTCGCCATCAAAGTCGGGAATCTCCGTCTGGCAGCCGAGACGAGTCCACTGATTAGTGAAGCTGTTCCAGCGCACGCACTGAGGATTAGAGCGCGGTCCGAACCGGGCGGCGTCCATGTCCAGCCACATTTGTAGCTTGATGGGCTGCGCGAGATGTGGAGAGCCTAGCGATCGATATACGAGGTGATCCGGTTTGAGCAGCTGCTCCGAGGGATAAATCACCTCCACCTGACGCTTGACCAGTCTCCGATCACGGTAAATGGCATCATTCTCTCCCTTAGATGACTGCTCCTCGCTGTTTGCATTGCCCTGGTAGTTGGGATTCAACTGCTCAATAGAAGTGTCCTGCTCCTCCAGCTGATCCTCGCCAGAGTTGTCATGAAACTCGATGTCTTCAGGGTTGAGACGTATGTGTGGCGACTCTATTGACTGCTCCTCGCTGTGCGCCACCTCCTTATCCGTATGCTCTCGCTCCACGGAAGCGTCAAGTGGTGGTTCCTCATGTGCTGTGATGCGTATGTCCTCGATCTGTTGCTCATTGCTACTGCTGCTCGCCTTGGGCACATCGAACACCTCCACGAACTGCTGTTCCGAGCTACCCGAGTAGCTGCTCTTGGATGAGGAGCTATAACTCCCACTTCCAGTTGCTCCCCCAACTCTTCCTCTTTCAGCCTTAGGTGCTCCCTCTTCTCCGCCTCCCATGCCTGTTCCCACGCCTCCCTTCGAAGAGATCTTCCGCGATGGTATCTCTAGCTTGGGCATCTCCCGCTCTGCCGATGGCACTAGTATCTGCAGCGACAGTATGGGCGTGGCCAGTTCTACATCCACACCCCACCGCCTGGTGATGGTCTCATCGAACAGTTCCGGCAGCAGCTGTCCCACATCCTTGTACTGTGCATAGGCCACAATGGCCCTGTAGTCACTTCTCGATCCGCCCTGGCTCGTCACCTCATTGCTCTCCGGCGGTGAGATGCCCAACATCTCGAGCGGCACCAGCACCTTGGTGTGCTTGTCGAATTTGTGCTTGTCCAGCACATAGTTGTTGTACTTGGGGAAACTGATCACAGGCTTCTGCTTGGCCGAATGCTGCAGAAATCCGCTGGTGTCCGGAAGGACGACGCTCTCCGTAGTGAAGGCATTGGGTTTGAGGTACTTGGAGCGATGATATTCGCTGAGCTGTTCCGGCTCATAGCCAAAGAGGGACTCGGTCGTAACGATGTCCAATCCCAGCACCATATTCCGTTGCACAATCTCAAAAGGATTAGTGTAGGTGTCATGCTGGGATCGGGCCAGCACCACCATATACTTGTTGAAGGCATCTACGAGGTCATCAGGTCCGCGTTGTATGAGTTCCGTGGCTCGACGCCATTCTGCCTCGTACTTCCTGTCAAGAATAACGCTCGCTGCATCCACCAAATTCTTGATGAAGTACTTGTCCTGGCTGTGGGTCAGATTGAGGCCACTTTGCATGAGCTCATAGTTGAGCAACTCCTGAAGTATGCCCTCGGTGACGAGCAGATCGGCGCCATAGAGACGATCGTGGGAGAACTTGAGCTCATCCGAGAGGTAGTCCATGTCCTGGTCATGCTGTGACCAACCGGACAGCAGGAACGATGACTCCATCTTGTACTTCCGCCTGCTCTGCTTGGATAGCGGTTGCTGCTTGCTGATGGTGCTCGCCCGGTCCACCGTTTCACAAGCCTGTTGCAGTTGCTCTGCCATCTTGATGCCCACAAAGGAGTTCAGTTCGAGTTCCAGTTTCTCCAGCTGTGAGAGTTGCCTTCGCAGCTCCACAAATGGCTCCGAGGTACAGTTATACATGTCGGGACTGCTCCAGCTACCCGTTTGGCTATCGCAGCTGCGCTGTCCTTTGCCGCGTGCCGGCAGTGGACAGTTCTCGATGGTGACACTGCCGAGAGGAGTACGTGGCCACCAGATGCCGGCTGCGAAGCTGCGCGGACAGGCATCGTATACTACCTCGCAGCCATTGAGCGTGACCTCCGCATAGGGATTGGAGCAGGAATCACATCTGCGACCGATAACACCTTCGCGGCACTCGCACTGACCACTAAGGCGGTTGCAGGCGCTGTTGTAGCTGCCAATGGAGTAGCAATCGCAGGCGAGGCACGCTGTCTCATTAGGCGGTTGGTAGTGATTTGTCTTGCAGTAGCATTGACCCGTCGTCTTGTTGCAGTCCGGATGATAACCCTGCGCCAGGTTGCACTTGCAAGGTCCGCACACTCGCTCGCCCCACCAACCTCCGGGACACGGCAGCTCCAGGTTGCGTTCGCAGTACTCTCCATGCTGCTGGCTGCTGTTGCATTCACAGCTGTAACCGCGAGGCAGGCTCACATTGGCACGACAGATGCCCGCGGCACAGGGTTGCACAGTGCAGATGGGCGCACAATCTTCGCCCACGTATCCCGCATTGCAGACGCAGCTCGCATGATCCCAGCTCAAGGAGCAAGTGGAGTGTCCGGGGCAACTGCTAGGACACTCGGCACGCGACTCGCAACCATCCTCCACGTTCTCGCGTATCGTGGGTCGCGTCAGCACCGATTGACTCGCACCTATGCGCACGTCCTGCATGCAACCTTCGAAGGGCGGCGCGTCCTGCACACTACCCCCGAAGCTGCCATCCGCACTGCCTATGACGATCTTGCCCACGTAGAGTCCCTGTACCTTCTGCGACATGGGCACTACGCCACTGCGCTGACCATAGTCCAAGGAGAACTGTATCTCGGCCCCCTGCAGCCACTTGATCTCCACGCGATGCCACTGCCCATCCGCTAGATACGCTCCTCCGGCCAGATACATGGGCTCGTTGTCGTAGATGTAGTAGAGGATGCCACGCTTCAAGCAAATGACCGAGGAACTGTTCTGTCCGATTTGTATCTGCATGAGGAACGCGTTCTCTTGGCGCGTGCGTAGCGAGAAGGATGTCAACCAAGGTAGCTGTATGGGTCGCAGCAGCGGATTGAAGCTAAGACTGCCGTCACCAGAGAAACGCCAAGGTGCTGGTATCACATCCTGACAGTTGTTACCCGCATAACCTTCAGGACAGTCACAGCTGTAGATGCTCCAACCCTCGCGACAAGTGCCACCATTAAAGCAGGGCTCTGAGGCGCAAAGCGGTGCCTTCTGGGGGCAACCGGAAATGGTGCCATTGTCTGCCACATAAGAGTTAAGATCCACATAGCGGTCATCGATGCGTAGATCTGAGATGCAACCCACAAAGTCACGATTCGACACGGGGAAGTGGGCGGGAATGCGTGGCAAACCTCCTAGCTGCAAAGGTCCTGTGAGGTCTAGGAAACGATGACAGGTTTCGGTTAGTAGAGAACAGCGTTTGTCTAGCTTTAAGGTGGTGCTATTGGCGCAGTTCCATGGCGAACCAAGTTGCCCAGACAAGGCTATAGCCGTATCACATTTGTCCAGGATGAGCGTCACACTGCGATTAAAGTAGCTGATTTCCACCTCGTGCCAATTGCCATCGGAGATCTTGCTGGGTTGTATGAGGGTCACCCTCTCGCTCTGATCCCCTAGGGAGTAAGAAAAGCCCAGATGTCCATCCAGCAGCTCCAAGGCAATGTAATCATGAAGTTCGTTGTATCGGCCATTATAAAGCAAGAGTCCATTGTCCTGAACGGTGGCGAAACTCAACTTGAGGTTGAAGCGGTGACGCTGCTTGAGGCTCTCAAAGGTCAGGAAAGAGTTGCGCGAAAAGGACCGAGATCTCAGCTCACAGGTTGCGGTATAAGGCGGCGGCTGCGAGCTCAGATAGTTAAGGTTGCTCTGCAGGCAGTGTGTGAATCCGCCTCCGTCGCAACCTTCCCCTCCTGCCGGGCATGCCCGCAACTCGCTGATTCGTGACTCGCAGTTAACTCCAGTGTGGGACTCTGGACATACGCAGGTATAGCCTCCCTCGCGTCGCACACAACTGCCACCGTGCTGACAGGGGTCCGAATAGCACAAATCCACCTCCGTATCGCATAGATAGTGTTCCTTACTCCCAGTGAAACCTTCTGGGCAGGAGCAGGCAAAGGTATTGACTGGATAGATGGGTCTAAATAAGACCGTATCACTGTGTATGAATTCGGAGGCATTGCCAAACTTCAGAACGGTCAGGCAGTCCTCAAAGTTGAGACATGGTTCCCTCACGCATAGATTATCATCAAAGGGCAGCACCTCCACTGTGGCTAATCTCGCCAGAATTGCTCTATTCAAATAGACGCGCTCCTGCAGATACTGCGGCGTATAGTACTCCTCATGAGAAACATCGGGTCTCTTAGCGGAGAAACTCACATTCAGTATGCGTGAGGTGACATCCGTGTCATCCTGTATGCTAAACATAAATATGTGTTCCTTGGGACAGGGTATAATGGCAGCCAATCCATCCAGAAAGAAGTTGAGTAGAGGGGAGAGGAATGCCTCCTCCGTCATCTCGTTGAGACGCACCGTCACCGAGTTGAACAACATGTCCTCGGTGATGAGACGCACGGACAGCTGCATAATGGCCTTGGCCTCGTTGATGCCATCGGAGACGGACACCTCCATGGTGGCAAACTTAGGCACATTCGTGTTAAGCTGCGGACTTAATATCAATCCTCCAGAGCTGCTGTTCAACCGTAACAGATTCGCATTATTGCCGGATAATATACGATAGTTGAGTTTATCACTGACATCTGCATCGAAGGCGGGTATCCTTCCGATCTCTCCACTCGGGAAATGATCTCGGAAATTGTTAAATATCACTTGGAAGTCCCTTAGCTCCGGGGCATTGTCATTCACATCAGTCACCAGTATCTCTATGTGTGCATCATTGCGTAGCGGAGGACTTGCTGCACGCACCACCAACTCAAAGCGTTTCCTGGAGGATTCATAGTCCAGCTCTGTCATGGTCAGAAGTTGTGCCCTCTCCGAGCCGGGACGTGTCACCAGCGAGAATGAATTCGAGTCATCGCCTCCAATGATCGAATAATGAACGACCGCATTGACACCCTCGTCCGGATCATGGGCATGTATCTCGCCCACCACGGAACCCACTGGGGAGTTCTCCGGCACGTAGAGCGTTATCTTGTCGGAGGCGAAAGTGGGTGGCGAATCGTTGACATCCTCTAGGCGTATCTGCACCTCCACGGTGCTGGACAGCGGAGGAGATCCCTTATCCACGGCAATCGCCGTCAGATGATACATGGCAACGCTCTCCCGATCTAGGCCCTTATTGGTGCGTATTGTGCCAGAGGTGGGATCTATGACAAAGGAACCATCCTCCACATCCCGATCACTAAGCAGATACTTGATTCTACCATTGAGTCCTATATCCGGATCACTTGCGGAGACCTGTATAACTGAGGTGCCCACCAGTGCATCTTCAAGTATGGAGGATTGGTAGAGAGGATTCTTGAAGACGGGTGCATTGTCATTGACGTCAGTCACGCTAATTTCCACATCGGTGGTGTCGCTCAGTGACGGGTTGCCTCCATCCTTGGCAGTTACAGTCAAGAGATAGCCACTGGTGGTTTCTCTGTCCAATGCGGCACTGGTGATGATGGCTCCCGTCTGTGGATTGATGGTAAATGGATCTGGGCTGCTCAACCCATTGATGCTCTCTTCGTTGAGGGAGTACGTGATCTGTGCATTGATGCCCACATCGCTGTCCGTGGCAGATACCACCAGTACAGTGGTGCCAACTGGAGCATCCTCAAACACCGAGGCGCTATAAGGAGCATTCTCAAAGATGGGAGCGAAGTTGTTTGCATCTGTAATGTTGATGTGGACGGTGGCAGTGTCGGAGCGTCCGCCGGAGTCGGTGGCGCTGATGGTGAGCAGGAAACGCTTCTCCTGTTTGTAGTCCAGAGGCTGAGCGATGGTGATGAGACCTCTGCCATTTTGGGAGGTGATGGCAAAGCGGCCACGAGTGTTACCCGTGCTAATCTCGTAGTGCAATCGTGAATCCTCATCAGGATCGGTGGCAGTGACCGTGGTGACCGGTGTGCCTGGTGGCTGATCCTCACCAACATTGGCCTCATAGTACTTGGGATTGAAACTGGGATCATTGTCGTTGACATCTTGGACAGTGATGACCACCGAAGAGCTGGCCGACTTGGGAGGCACTCCGCCATCTTTGGCTACCACCTGAAAGGCGAAGCGGCTCTGCTCCTCGCGATCTAGCGGCTTAATGGTCTGCACCCAACCCGTACGTGCATCCACCGCCAGCGGGAAGTTGTCATCCCTCTCCGAGATGCTGTAACTGATCTCTGCATTGGCACCCTCATCGGAGTCATAGGCTTGGACCCGGATGATGTTGTAACCCACGGGCACGTTCTCCAGCACGCTCTCCTGGAACTGAGACGTATAGAACCGGGGCGCATTGTCATTGGCATCGATCACATTGACTAGCAGCTGTGTGGTGTTGCTCCTGGACGGACTGCCTCCATCTTGGGCGCGTATAACCAGCCGATAACTGCGCACACTCTCGTAATCCAACGGCTTCACTAGACTCACATCACCACTCATCGAATCGATGGAGAACTGTGACTGCGTGTTGCCTCCAATGATGGCATAACGAATGGCCGCATTGTTGCCCTGATCCGCGTCGGTGGCACGTATGTGAGCCACCGTATTGTCGTCGCCCCACTGATCCTCCGGCACCTGCACCGTGTACGTACGCTCACTAAACTGCGGATAGTTGTCATTGTCATCGAGGATCTTCACCAAAACACTGGCCGTCGCTGTCTTCCTCTCACTTTGCGCCGGCGCCATGTCCGAGGCGATCACTCGCAGATGATAGCTATCGGACGTCTCTCGGTCCAGGCTGCTGCGAGTGGATATTACGCCCGACCGTGAATCGATGCGAAATACGGGCAGGTCCTGATCCTGTGCATTGCCAGCGCCATCTAAGGGAAGTAAAATTGAATACAGTGGTTACTAAACTGACAAAAATGTTGCTAAATCTGCCCCACATAGCTATTCCGGGCACCTAGACCATATTGAGGAAATTTTTATAAGACTATGTAGAGATTGTAAGTGATATTTAAAGGATAATCCAAAATTTTAAGGTTAACTTTACCAGCATTAATGTCTGTCAATATACATAACTCCTATACTCCCTCCATACATCAAGTACGAGGCATACAAAGGAAAGATTTCAAGTATACCAAGTCTCACCTGTAACCGCTTCGATGCCATATTCGATGTCCGAGTTCTTGCCTATATCCTGATCCGTGGCACGTAGTGTGATCACCGTTGACCCGACGGTGGCTCCCTCCCTGATGCTGGCCTCGAACTGTTCCGCCTCGAAGCTGGGACTGTGATCGTTACAGTCGAGCACATTCACTTGCAGCGTGGTGGTGCCACTACGTGGTGGAAAACTGTCATCCGTGGCCACCACACGAAAGTAATGCACATCCATCAGCTCACGGTCTAGACTTGCCGAAGTGCTGACGACACCGGTGCGTGAATCCACCTTGAAGAGGGACTGAGAACGCGAGTCCAACAAGGAGACCATTGAATATACAACAGGGGAATCCTCGGGATCTCGGGCACGCACTGTGGTGACGGCAGCTCCAGCTGGTTGCTCTTCCAGCACGGAGGCCACATACAACGCCTGCTCAAAGTAGGGCGACTGATTGCGTAGCTCGCGCCGCACACGCTTCGCAATGTCCGTATCATTGAACTCCTGGTGATGATAGACGATCTTGAGGCGATGATCCGAGTCAACAATATCCGGGCGATTACAGCGTATGTTGAATGTGATGCTGACCTTCCACATGGACTCGTGGATGCATACATCCCTGCTGGCGACCAGATCCCGATTCTGATGCTCGATGGCGAATCGCTCGTCATTCACATCGAGGAAGTTCACCCGGCAATATTGGCACACGGATTTGGGCAGGAAGGCATTGAGGTTGTTGATGAACTGCGACTTCCTCAAACAGATCTGATTCCACTTGTCGGTCGTGTGGATGGCATAGGAGGCGTATGTCTCCGACATCCATTGCTTGGCATCCGTGATGCGTCTATGCAACGCCGGCTGCAGCTGGAGCGGATCCGACATGCCGACGCCACGTCGCTTTCGACTGAGTATGCGATGACGCATCTCATTGTCGAAGCTGTTGCCGAAGATTAGATCCCCCGGACGGAAATCTGTGCTGTTCCGACTATACTCCAACTCCAGTTGATTGCCATCGAGCAGAAGGAGCTGAGAATCCCGGACATCCCGTCGTCGCCTGCGTCTTCGGCGCTTGGAGTAGCCTGTGTTGTCCTCCTCCTCGAAGTGATGCAGATGATGCAGCTCCTGTTCTATGCGACGATCCTCGTTGCAGTCGTGCCCCGATATAAAGATACGTACGGGCAGACTGTAGTAGTCAATGGATCTCAGACGGTTTGAGGTGGAGTCCACATAGAACGTGAAGAGATTGGGATAATAGATGCCATCGCATTTAAGCGACTTCTTCAGCTGAATCTGCCCATCCTTGTGGCTCACGTTCACCAAATGATGCACAAAGTTCGCCGACTTGTGGGCATTGATCTTATAGTGTCGTTCCGAGCCCAACTTATAGACGGAGGCATTAAAAATGATGGCCCCGGGCGGTGCATCCTCGTGCACGATGATCAAGTAGCCCAAGGCTTGATTTGCCAACTGCAGCAGCAACAGCAGCGGCAACAGCAGCAGCAGCAGCTGCCACCGCATTGCAAATGGCAATTGATTTTCTTGTTGCTGAACAAAAATGTTGAATTATATGAATTTATCTATTTCTATCTTCTTTTTTGTTTAGCAAAGTTTCTTAGTGCTGGTGTGTGTACTGGATGCTTGGTGCGTGACTCGGCTAAATCAACACCCTGTATTCAATTATGAGTCCTGGGCGGTATTTCCTGTAACGAGAAGGAGAGGGAATTATAATTAAAATTAGTGTTGGTTCAAAGATTTTAAGTAAAGTATAGAATTAAAAATTTTAAGAAACAATTTTGAAACTACGACTATCAACAACAATTATTTTCTATTAGCAGCTTCGAGTTTCTGCAAACAACTTTCTCTTTAACTGCATAAATATCATTTTAGACTATTATTTACTTAAATTTCCCACAGACTATATATTACAATATTTTCGCTTACACACAGCCATTTATTTATTAAATGCAGTTTATCATACTTATAAAAAACTGCTTAAATATTCTTTGGCTTCAAAAGTTACCATTAAAGCTACGCTCAAAAGCAGGCAACAGTTTTTATATGACATCAGCTGCTTATGTTTGTTAAGGCGCGTGGTTATAAATACTGCTCTTTGCTTAATCATTATAAAATTTTCAGCAAAAATTTAGAAAAATATTGTTAATATATTACACAAAAATTGAACACACTCAATTTTTAATTGTAGTTAAAATAGCAACATTCCGTAACATCACTCAGCAACATCACTCTTGGCGGTAAGCAATGGTTCAAGCACATGAAAAAATGTCTGCGAGCATACAAATATTATTTCAGATTTATAACAATATTTTACCACACTCTTAGTTTGAAAAAATACATGCACAACACATGCATAAAAACGGAAGCTGCGCATATATGCTAGTACTACAAGCATTTCGCCAGCCCGCATCATAACACATAAATTAAATCAGCGCTCAAAAGCAGGCAACACTTTTTTCCAGCACGCGCTACAAACAAATCTGTCAGCAGAGAAGAGGCAGCTGAATATCTCTTTCTCTCTCTCTCTCTCTCTCTTTGTCTATCTCTTTCTTTGTCTCTCTCTCAGTCTCTAACTATTTTTTTGGCTTAATTAAACATGAACATGCCAAAATCAGAGCATACACGACGACCAGATGCCACGTAGGATATGGACAAAGTGTGTGAAAAATCGTAGATACCACAAACAAAAAATCATTTTTGCTGATATAAATTTTAAAGATTTACATTTTCGACTATTATTTTAATATTTTGCCAGTTTTTGTTACATTCTTTATGTTTAATATATGGTCTATAATATTACTGCAAATTATTATAGTTCCATTTCATTGGCTATTTTATTCACTTTTTTTTGCTGCCATTTCTCGTTACGTTTTCGAAAGTCTCTGAACTATTCTCGGCCATTTCCCGTTTATAGAGTATTATAAAAGTGAACATGACTTGAGCGGCCACAAATTTATGTTGACAACAGAGAACTCGAAGAGAAACAGAGGTAGGCAGAGAATGAGAGAGAGAAATTTAATTTAGTTTTTGCTGTATATGTGCACAGCAAAGTTGAAACACAAAACGCTTCTCGCTTTACTTATTACCTATCTCTTCTATCTATATATATGTATATATATCTCTTCTCTATCTAACTGTCACCTACTCTCTCCATTTCTCTCTTTCATTTCTTAATTTAGCTGTAATTTCATCAACATGAATTGCAATCTCATTTTACGTAATTTTCCCATTTTTCTTAAATTCTTTGTAAATTTTTTTCTCCTTTTTTTTTCTCTCTGTTGTGACTGTTATGACATTTGCATTCAACTCATTTTCGTGCATTGTCCGAAAAATGAAATAGAGTCTGATCAGATAACGGGACACAGAGGCAACTGCAGCCAACAAAATGACCATACAGAGACAATGCCATGAACAATACGTGCCACATGCAACATATGTATGTAGTTCTGTCTCTCTCGCCTCGCCACGCCTCGTCTCTTGCTATTTCATTAACATTATTGCCAGAAATTTAATGAAATTCGATGCCATGTAGAGAGCTCCCATTTAGTTGCTCCTAATTAATAGACAGAGATGGCAGTATAGAGCTACCAGAAAAGAGATAGATATATGTATGTTCGCACTAACCTGCGATGACTTTCGACTTCAACAACAACGACAACGACAACGAAGTGTTCAATTACAATATGTATGTATATCCGTATTACAGTTTGAGCGGCATTGCATTACAGAGACTCCCACACCCAAATTACTCATACGCCGCGTATGCCAAATTTAGCTGCTTAACTGGGCTAAGTCTCAAAAAGCCCCTCATCTCTCTCACTCTCTCACTCTCTTTGTCTCTCTCGCTCTGGCTGCTTACACTCTCGCTTTTAATTGCAGTGTTAACATGTTTAATTAAAATTTCAGCTTGAACGCGTTCAACGCGCTATGAAAAATTCAAAAGAGTCGCGACGGCAGCCAGACGACAACAGCAACAGCAACAACAACAACTGCAGTTCTTATTATTATTATTATTTGTTGTTGTTGTTTCAGTTGTTGCTGTGTGTGTGTGTATGTGTGTTTGTGTGTGTGGCACAAGTGGTGCGATTGGAAGTCAGCTAGCTCAACAAATGCTCAACAAAAATGCAAGCTCTTTTCATGCTACGTCAAGCTTGAAAACAACAACAACAACAACTACAACAAAAGCGAATGCAACGCAACATGATGCAAGGGGGGCATGATGGTGGGGAGTGGGGTGGGGGGTATGCGTACGAGTTGAGACATGGCGAGACGAGACGAGAGGAGACGCAGTGAAACCAAAGTCAACAACATGAAATTATTAAATTTTCACACGCTGACGATTAAAAAAAATAAAGAGAGTGCAGCAAAAATGCAGAGAGTGTATTAAAAAAAAGTTAAAGTGAAAATGAAAATGAAAAGAAAATGGAAAATGCACAAAATCTTTAAAGAATTTTGTTGACGGCAACAGTTGCAGTTTTAGCAAAAATATGAGGAAAATCTCTAGAGATATTTGTTGATAGGGAAATCTACAGCTATACAAAAGAGAAATGAAAAGAAATGGAAAAAAATAAAACATACTAAAACAGAAAATGTCAAATAAACACAGAGATGTAAAACTATAAAGCATATTATACTAGAAATATATAAAAAAAATAGTATAATAGCATATAACTTAAATGCTTTTTTAGATGTTTTTTTTATTTTGCTTATTTCTAGAATACTTTTAAGTTCATTTGAAAGAAAGAGTCCTTTAACACAAACAGTTCGTTTAGAGTTTAGTTTTATAGTGTGGTTTTCAAAAATATATTTAGATTTTCTTTAAAAATAAAGATAATATAATGAAATGCTTATGGATTTATTTCTATTTAAGAACAAAAAAAGGAGGTAATGATGTGGTTGAAATTTATTATTTCTACATTCATTGCATTTTTAAAAAAAGTGACTTCCAGAAATTTATTTATTTATTTATTTTTTGCAGGCAAAAAAAAAATGCTGTTTTTTTATTTTTTTTATTTTTTATAGACAAAGATGAATTTGAAATTATCTTCAGTTATTGCTTAAACAACTTCTGAATTTCCAATAAATAAAAATAAAATAAATATTTTATAAAAAATAAATTTAAATAAAATTACAAAAAAGGTTGCGATTTTCGAATAATAAAAATAAAATTAATATATTATAAATTCAAATAAAATTTAAAAAAAAGTTGCGATTTTCAACACAATTTTTATATTTATCTCCATTTATTTCCCTTCAACTATTTAAATATTATTTAGCAGCTTATTGCTCAAGTTACTCTCAGGGTAAATCAATCAACTGCTGTCTGAACTTTTCACAAGTTTATCACTTAACATTCTCATTCGCCCTCTCTCTCTCTCTCTCTCTCTGCATGTTCTCTAACAGTATTTGGCATCTCACGCATAGCTAATGAGTTCTCAGTTCTCAGTTGGAAGTTGCAAGTTTAGCCGACAAACTCGTCTCGTCTCACATGACACAGGCCTAAACTTAAAAACCAAAACTATGACAAACTCGCTGCAGGTGTCAACTGCGTAAAATTAGCAGGAATTTCCTCCAGGATGTGTCCTGCAGTTTTGCAGGAGCTGCTATGCAGCTGCCAGTGAATTTCTCAAGAATTTTCTGTGGAATTTGCGTTTCTCTATTTGTTTGGTTTGCGGCAACAACTATATGATAGTTGCAGTTGGGAATTTAGCCGCAAACTAATTAATGTTTTATAGCCAACTGGCAATAAATTATAATTTCTCAAAAGTCTGCCAACTCTCTCTAATACTCTCTCTCACTTTCTCTCTCTCTCTCTTTGTCTCTCTTTGGCACTTTGAGTGCATAATTAATGAGCTGCGATGGAGACGCTAATTAACAATGCGCACAACTCTCGCTTAGTCCTTTTGCAATTACAACTTCTACAATTTGTGCTATTAGAAAAAAGAAAGTCAGTTGGGGGGTTCTGAGGGTAAAGGGTGGGGGTGGGGTAAGTCGAAGAAGGTGCTGGGGGTCATGAGAGGTGTGTGTGTGTGGCCTTGGCAGGCATTGACAAAGCCTTCAAGCAGTTTGTAATTCAAGTTATGTGAGAGAAGTTGATATATGGCTTCGTTTTTGGGCCGCTGCTCAAAATGGCGTTAGTTCTATATGTGTGGGTTGAAGTGTGTGTGTATGTGTGATACCAACACACCTGCAATATCTGACTACACACACACACACACACACACACATTTTGACAGGCAGCAAAACCCAAAATGGGCTGTCAAATTCAGGAAGCCCGCCAAGAATTTCCCACACACACACTTGTAACACACACCATGCCAGCTAAAGGGTTGATGGGTGTATCTGTGAGGGTGAGGGTGTGTGCGTGTGTTTGTGTGTGTGAAAGGGGGGGGGGATAGGATAACTGTTTCATTTGGCTGCTTGTTACATTTGGTTTATTTTGGCCATAACGGCAAGGGTTTCCACTGACATAAACATGCCAAATTTACGAGTCACAACAGCAACTGGCGACGTTATAAACTTTCTGTTCTCACCCTCCTGCACCCCATTTTCTACCCCTCTCACCACATCATCTTACTCCTTTCTGGCTTCGTTTTCTTTATTTTTCCTCAGTTCTTACTTATTTTTTTTTAAGTAGCGCCATCTTTGCTGTACCTGTAACATTATATCCCAGAGCCAAAGACAGTTGCCGGCAGCGTCTACCCTTTTGAGACCCCCTTTCAATTCCCCATCCCTTCTTAAACAACCCCCTGGTCTGGTTTCGTGAGTCGAGTCTGCTGCACGTGAAAATACTCTAAAGTCTCGCTCTCTCTCTCTCTCTCTCTCTCTCTCTCTTTCTCTACAACTTCCAAGTCAAATTGTCAACTGCCATTGCGAAAAAAAAAAATTGAGAGCGTGTTGGGAACTTTGGAGCATTGCTTTTGAAAGTCAAAGTTAAGCTTAATACAAATTTAATACAGCTTCGTTAAGTGGGCGTGGCTGACAGCTTGGGCGCAAGCGGAGCTAATGAGCGCCAAACTTTTCTTTTTCATACATTATTTTCTATATTTTTCTTTGCCCCATTTCTGTTCCCTCTGCTCTCTTCTTTCCCATTTGCTGCATTTTATTTTTAACAATCTTTTTATAAGTAAGCTGAGCTGTGCGACGGCAACAGCAGAGAACGCAGCAGTGGGTATGAGGGAGGGGGCGGGGCTGGGACTTTTGAAATTTGCTTGTCGTTGCTCGTCAGGGGGGTACAGGAGGACAGAGACTGAGATGACTGAGTAGTTGAACTAAGGGTAGCGAAGTAGAGCGAGGGGAAGCTCAGGTTGGCATTCCATTTTTGGCTTTTGCTAATGAAAATTGATCAACATTCAGGCTATACTATGGCCATTATTGTCACTTGGCCACTTTGCTTTGATGACTTTGTTCCATATTGCCCTAGTCTGTTTCTCCCTTAATTTCGCCTCGTTGTTGCTGTTGTTGTTTTTAATTAGCTTTGAGCTTTGACTAGTATTGCCGCTGCTTAAACGTAATTTAATATTTTGCACAGACTAAACGATAACCAATTATGTCAACATAACCTAAACCAATGAATGGCGTTTACATTAGACAAAAAAAAGGAAATAAATTAAATAAATTAAAGCTCGCATTAAATATACATATAGTAAGCATATAAGCAATTAATAATAACTATAGAAATATATATGAAAATACAAGTAAATAATTATCATATACTAATATTCCCTTCATAAATATTCTTGATGTATTATGCAAGTAACACATTACATATAAATTAATAATAATAAACACATTATGTGCTTCAAGTCTATTTAAATAATAACTTCTTAGCTATTACTTGCAAAAGCTATAAATATTATCCGCTATCGTTTATCGTTTAACAAGGTGCCAAATATTTGTTTAATTTTATGTAGCATACTTCATAGGGCGTGACTCATGTTTTAACTCGCTCGTAATTATCATAAATATTTGCTGATATCTAATTTGTGGCCATCGCGTGCCTAAACACACCCCAAATACACTCCAAAACACACACACACACACACACACACACACACACACATACATACATACATACAGTCATGTGTGTGTTAAGCAATATAAATTTAGTTGAATGACAGTCGAGACGTTTGCTTCGCGTGCCAACATATAATATGCGCCACGTCTAGACAGACAATGCGATAAATACTAAAAGAGACAAAAAAAAAATACTAAAAATATACTGAATTGTTTAACGACAACAACAACGACGACAATTGAAATTCGCTTAAAGAGCTACAACAAGAGGAAGCACAGCTCAAGTGCATTTCAAAGGAGCTCAAAGTGAAGGCGGCCAACAAGGCGTATACGTAATATTGAGAATGTCAGCTGTTGTTGTCTCTGAGAGAGTTTATTAAAGCAGCAAAAGGTGCGTATGTGTGTGTGAGTGTGTGTGTATAAGTGTGTGACTGTGCAAATAACAATTAATTCGACATTAAAACAGGATTATTGCGTATACGCACTGGCTGCATAAGTAAATACAATTGATTAAAGGCAACAGGAAATGGCGGGAGAAGACGGAAGTGTGCGAGGCAAACGGAAAGGTATTGAGGAAAAAAATGAGGAAGAACATGCAGGAGCCGGAGTAGAACGGAAGCAACAATACAACAAAGAATAAGAGCAATGAAAGCAACAAATAGTAAATGAAAAAAGGCAAAAATAGAATTGAAGTAAACTTTACGTTGCTTTTGTTGGACGAGGCAGAGACAAAGCCAAAGATACCAAAGGAGACCACAACACGAAGAGAGAGAGAGAGAGAGAGAAAAAGAAAGAGACAGAGAGAAAGCGAGAGGGGAGAGTTGAAAGTCTAGATAAAATGTGGGCGGTTGGAGAGCAACCTGCAAAACACAAAATGCAATTGAGTTTAAACTGTCGAGCGCCATGCCTTGTTTGCATAGAATTCGCCGAGCAGAAAATATATCGCATATAAGCAGAGCAAAGCTGCAGCTTGACTTGCAACATGCTGTACAAATTAAAAATGCGCCCGAGGCGTGACAAAAACACACAGTAAAAATAGAAAGAAAAAATATATAAAAAAAAAAATAGAAAAATGTAACGAAGACAGAGAACAATGTTAAAGCAAAACATGTAACAGGATCCACTAACGACAATTGCAGTTGAAAGAGCAGCAAATCCAAAAGCAAAAGCAAATGGAGAAGAAGAAGAAACAGTAGCTGAGCATTCATTCACAGTTAACTGTGATTCTTATACTGATTGCATGTCGACATACAGCCAGAATACTCGTATCGTATACATAACAAAGCATTGTCAGTTTAGCACACACAGCTTTTCACATTCCCTTCTCTCGCACTCTCTGTCTCCCTCCATTCTCTCTTTCACTATCTCTCTCATGCTCTAAGTAGCCCTCTTGCTCATAGTCATATGTGTGTGTGTGTGTGTGTAAACGTAGCAGCTTTGAAAGCTGCCATGAGAGCTTAATTAAGACTGTAGCTGAAGACTGTAGCTCGTAATGCGCGTAAGCTCAGCTAATTGTGCTTTTAAGCTACTGCTGTAGTTTTAGCAGCTTAAAAGCTACTTGCGAAGCTTCAAGCATGACAAGCACAATGCGGCACAATTAGAGAGAGATTTTAAGTTGTTTTAAAGCAACTTGGAACAAGTTACATAAGAACAACACTTGACTACTTTTTAGCTATAAAGCTTACTTTAATATATTTTTCAGTAAGAAATAAGAGCTTACAAGGTTTACTTTAAGAAACTTTTGCTCATTAGTCAAAGCTTTAAAGCTTAATTTAGGATATTTTCTTATTATATAAAATATTTATGCATAAAATCATTCAGATAATTTCCAGTATTAAGTAAAAGCTTTAAAGCTCATTTTAGTAAGATTTATAGTATTCAGAGAAAACCTTCCTTACTTAAAGATTCTATCGCGTATTACATGAACAACCGTAAAGCTGTTTGAATTCATTAGTTTTCAAAACTCTTGACAGTTTTTTAGTAGTTTTTTTAAGCTTGCATACAACTTCTCGTGTTGATTTTATAACCAAATATATGCAGATCCTGCAGTAATTTCTCAGAACTGTAACAATGCTAGAAATATCTTAACTCTCTCTCACATTTAAAAGCTCTTCCATCATAGCTTTACTAACGCATTTATATGCTTCTACCTTAAGCTCTATTCCTATGCTTTGCTTGCAATGCACTGCAAGTTCCCCTAATTCCAATCACATTTCAACTTAAATAAATTACAGAACAGACATATAGTTAAAACAATTTTCGAGCGTAGCAAAGCATGTGTAGAAAGCATTAAAGCACATACTCAACAGTCAGACATTATATTTACTATATACACCATATATATGTATGTTAGTGTATTCGTAGTTGGAACATAATTCCCCAGCAGATTTTACCCTAAATGCAATGCAGAATTTATGGTCCAAGCAAAAGGCTTTAAGTGGCAAGCAATAGACAAGACACTGCAAAAACGGCAACCATTACAGTCCAAGTGGTGGCAGAAGAAGAAGAATGAAGAGGCAGTCTACTTGCAGCTAGTTGCTGCCCCAAAGCACTCATATATTATAACTATATCTATACACATGCATCTACTATGTACAATATACACTTGTGTGTATGGCATGTGTGTATATGAATTTAAATGCAAATCAAGTGAAGTCAAGTCAAGAAAACAGCCAACAAAGTGCTCTGACATCGCAAATGATCAACGAGCAGATACTAGCAATTAATCATCGAAATTGAAAACAAAGAAATACTTTAATACTCAAACTGTAAACTAAGAAACATACTAAGAAACCTTGCTCTACAATTTAGCTGTAGCTACAGTTTTCTTAGAAAATTTATATTAAATTTATGGCCATATTTTCAAAAATACTGCTGCAAATAGAATGCTATAAAGATTTGTATACAAATTATGATCCTGAAAATCGATTAGACACAAAAAATTGTTATGGCAAAATTTTCATTTATCCAGTATTTCTCCAGAGGCTGGTATGCAAAAATTTACCTAAAAGTGTATACTGCCAAAATAAAAAATATAATGATGAACTTTTAAAATACAACAAATACCATTGATTGCGAAGAAATAATTGTGAAAGTTATGGCTGTTGAAAGTTGTTGTGGTATAATATTCAACATAATGATTATACTCCATTTCGACTTAGAGTACGTGGTAATGACATTCGCTTAAGACTATAGCTTAAGTTGAAGTAGAGTTAGAAGTCGATTTAGAAGTGGAAGTGGATGTTGAATTCGAAGTTGGCTTCGTACAGGGATTGGGATTGGGAGGAGGACGAAAAACACTTCATTAGTTTGGCTTGTGGCAATTGGCGCGTATCGTTGAATTTATTTGTCGCTGTCGAGGCAAGTGACATTCTCATTTAATTGCTGCTGCTGGTGCTGCTACGACTTGAAGCAGAGTACGTGGTAAATTGCAGTAAATTGAGAGAGAGTTTACTTTTTGCTGTGAGGGATGGGGATATTCGGACATAAAAATCAATATGCGGTTGCAATTAATGTGAGAGAACATAATTAAAAGTGTCTTTACTTTTATATAAAATGCATGTATATATAACGATTTTCGTTTGATATATAACTCCAATGTAATGAGAGAGGATTAAAGTGCAGAGTGAAATTTATGTGTTGCCTTGACGCTGCAAAGTATGCTACAAAAAAATGTAAGCTCGAGGCCAGTCAGAGACGGATAAAGAAGAGAGGGAGAGAGAGAGAGAGAAATGACCATAAAATGAAATGAATGCGTAAAATGGGGCAAACTATGAGTGCTTTGTAGCAAAAACTATAAATGTATCTATAGCTGCAACGTTATCTTCAGCTGTATCTGTATCTTTAGTTCCTCTGCTCTGCTCTTTGTGTTTAACTGTTGCCATTGCCGGAGTCAAGTTAATGGAAATGCAGCCGTGCAGCTTTGTTAAATCTCAAATGATAAATGTTGCCTCTGGCTGTGGATCAAAGTTGCATGCAGCACACAGAGCCGCCTGCCATTTAGTTGACTCGCTTTTGTGGCTGCCACATTGCCTAGCCTCAGCCCAGGCCAG
Source organism: Drosophila quadrilineata (assembly GCA_018150725.1). Lineage (NCBI taxonomy): Eukaryota > Metazoa > Arthropoda > Insecta > Diptera > Drosophilidae > Drosophila > Drosophila quadrilineata. The sequence goes on from JAECWN010000407.1 coordinate 880,393, forward strand.
CCTGTGCGGCATTGTCTGCAATTAAGTTCTGTGACAGCAAAGGCAGCACTCACAACGCACAACGCACAACATATGCCTGACGCTTAATCAACGCAACAATAGCTGACTTGCCTTTGCCTTTGCCTTAGTACTTGCCACGCCCGCCCACTGCCACGCCTCCTTTTGTGACTGCCACAAACTGCTTGCCACTTATCAACATGCGTCGCGTTCACTCAGCTACTATGCCACAACTGACAACACTTCAACTCGCATCATATTAAGGACGCTATCCTTTTCGTTTCAAATCCCATTTGAATTTATTTATGCAGCGCCAAATTTATAGTTCATCTCATTCACTCTCTCTCTCATTTACTCTCTCTCTCTCTCTCTCTCTCTCTCATTATTTTAATACATGCTTAACGCACTTTTATGGCTATTTTATGCAATGCGCGCTAAGCACTTTCCCCCAAATGATAAATGACAGCTCTAAAGCCCCGACGCAAGCGATTCAACTAAATTGGCCTCAATCAACAGCAAAAAAAAACGCAACTTTAGCTTAGTATATACCAAAATATATACTATATACTAAACTGTAGCATAGTGGTATATACTTTATATACTCAACACATACATAAACTGTTTGAGCTGCGAATTAATTGCGCGTATTTTGTGCACTTGCAATCCGCCAATTGGCAACAAACACTGCAAGCCCAATGCCAATATCGATACGAAGCACAGCTGTTAATAACCTAAACGAAGACCATGAAGAATATGCAATTCCAGAGTGTAAAAAGTAAGCAAGTTTGAGGCCTTGAATCGATTGGGCACAAAAAAAATGGAATCGACTATTTTGAACAAACTAGGATCAATACCATTTCCAAAAATGTAAATTTCATCAAAATCGGATCATTTTTTACAAAATTAAGGCAGTTCAAAGATGTGAAAAACTCATACCTCAAAAATTTGGGTTTTTGGTCAATTATGACACATTTTTGGCCATATCTCGAAAACTACTCATCGGAAACACCTCAAATAAAAAGCAGAATGCTAGTTTTGAGTACTGGAATCAATTGGGCACAAAAAATTAGCATCGAAATTTTTTAAATTTTTCTTGATTTTGTCAAGGGGTTAGTATGAAAAAATGGTCAAAAAAGTCGAAAATCTAAAATCGCCTATTTTGAACAATCTTTGAATGCAGGATTAAACTGGGATCAATACCAATTCCAAAAATGTAAATTTCATCAAAATCGGATGATTTTTGAAAAAGTTATGGCAGTTCAAAGTTTGGAAAAACTCGTACTTGAAAAATTTGGATTTTTAGTCAGTTTTGACACATTTTTGGCCATATCTCGAAAACTACTCATCGGAAACACCTCAAATAAAAAGCAGAATGCTAGATTTGAGTACAAGAATCGATTGGGCCAAAAAATTACAATCGAAAATTTTTAAATTTTTCTTGATTTTGTCAAGGGGTTAGTATGAAAAAATGGTCAAAAAAGTCGAAAATCTAAAATCGCCTATTTTGAACAATCTTTGAATGCACAATTAAACTAGGATCAATACCATTTCCAAAAATGTAAATTTCATCAAAATCGGATGATTTTTGAAAAAGTTATGGCAGTTCAAAGTTTGGAAAAACTCGTACTTGAAAAATTTGGATTTTTAGTCAGTTTTGACACATTTTTGGCCATATCTCGAAAACTACTCATCGGAAACACCTCAAATAAAAAGCAGAATGCTAGTTTTGAGTACAAGAATCGATTGGGCACAAAAAATTAGCATCGAAATTTTTTAAATTTTTCTTGATTTTGTCAAGGGGTTAGTATGAAAAAATGGTCAAAAAAGTCGAAAATCTAAAATCGCCTATTTTGAACAATCTTTGAATGCACAATTAAACTAGGATCAATACCAATTCCAAAAATGTAAATTTCATCAAAATCGGATGATTTTTGGAAAAGTTATGGCAGTTCTAAGATGTGAAAAACTCGAACTTGAAAATTTTGGATTTTGATGCCTGTTTTCACACATTTTTGGCCATATCTCGAAAAGTACTCATTGGAAACACCTCAAATAAAAAGCAGAATGCTAGTTTTGAGTACTGGAATCAATTGGGCACAAAAAATTACAATCGAAAATTTTTAAATTTTTCTTGATTTTGTCAAGGGGTTAGTATGCAAAAATGGTCAAAAAAGTCGAAAATTTAAAATCGCCTCTTTTGAACAATCTTTGAATGCACAATTAAACTGGGATCAATACCATTTCCAAAAATGTAAATTTCATCAAAATCGGATGATTTTTGGAAAAGTTATGGCAGTTCTAAGATGTGAAAAACTCGAACTTGAAAAATTTGGATTTTTATGCCTGTTTTCACACATTTTTGGCCATATCTCGAAAAGTACTCATCGAAAACACCTCAAATCAAAAGTTGTCAATGAAATTAAAATCAATTGCATTTTTAAAAATTCAAATTGTGTGAAAACCCGATGTTATTTTTAGCAAAGTTATGGGCATTCGGACTTACATAGAACTCTGGGAGCTTAGTAATTTCTACCATCACGGTGTCTGAGTAAGGGATATAAGCAATTGCAGAGCACATGTAACTACGCTGCGATAAATGCGATTTAAGCTCTTCCCCGTTGCCATGTTTCCAGATGATGTTGTTGTGGCAATGGTTGTTATTGCAATTGGATCTGTGTGCGAGTCGAAGAGTAGTCGAATAGAGTCGAGTGGAGTCGAGTTGAGTTTAGTTGAGTTAAGCTGAGTGGAGTAGAGTGTCTGTCAAGTAAAAGTGGAGGAAGTACAACAAAGCCGAAAGCACTGACAGCTGAAACAATGGCGGCCATTATCAGTGATGGCATCAGAATGAGGGAACACAGTGCGTATACTTAATATTCCCCCGTCCTCTTTACACTTCATTTGTTGTCTTGACGTATTACACTTACCTTTTAGCTGAATTACAGCAATTAAGCAAGTTGTTGTTGTTCAGGCCGTGCTTCAACATGATTGGAATCTGCAAACAAACAGAAAAAAACGCAACAAATTGATTAGAATATTATCGTACTTACTTAATCAAAGCAACAAACAACTATTTAATAAATGGAAGCTCTAATTAAGAGCAAAAGCTTTGACTCGACAAAACTTTCAACGCAGGTTTAACCAAACAACAAATAAGATGAAATAAAAAGATAGAAGTTCCCTCCCCATATTTGCTTTATTTTTTGTAATATTTGTCAAACTTTTGTCATAAGCCAGAATACCAGAAAAAAGGGATTTCAACTTTCAACTCTGGAGTTGTATGTCAAAGACTTGTCTCTCACTCCGTCTGCGACTCAAATTCGGTTGCAGCAAATTAACTTTTCCCTAGCTAAAACATTGAATGAAAAGCTCAAGTCAAAGGGCTTGTCTCACAGTAAAGTAGTGTAATGTGGAAAGGGTATCTACCTAGTCGGGTAGTTACACTATGCTCAGTTTAAGAATAAGAGAGACAGATGTTCAAGTTGAGGCGAGCTGACATATGAATCGTTGCCACAGCAAAAAGATATGAAAACCACAGTTGGCATGACTTTATATGTGTGTGTGGAATAAGAGAGTAACTAGACTAGACTGTAAAGTTTCTCTCTATATCTATATTTCTGATTTTATGTTATACTTTTCATTGTTTCGACATTCCATCTATGTGTTGTTAAGGATCTTTTTAAGTTGAACAGTTTCTTATCTTACTAAATTTATTAAAACAAAATTGCGCTGGCTTTGATTTAATTAATTTAATTTAATTTAATTAAGATATATTTACAGAGAATTACAAAAATATGAGTCCATCTACAAGTTAGAAAAATTTCTATAGCATACTTTTATGCGTCGAGCCAAACTCTCTCTCTCTCTCTCTCTCTGCAGACTTTATTAATATGTGGTATAAGTGGCTGGCAGTTCATTTAGAGCTCATTCCACGTATGTGAGGATATATGTATATATACATATATATATGTGATCGGTAGAGTAATCAGCATAGTTAACATAGTTAACTGCATTGCAGCTGCTAATCAGCATTGGCGGTTGTTGAAAGTTTTGTCAAGAGTTGTAGCTGAAATTGACGTTGCAGCATGTGGCATGCAACTACCAGTTGCTGGCAGCACCTGCTGTGCGTGTGTGAGTGTGTGTGTGTGTCAGGCAGCAAGTCAAAATTGTATTTATATGCTGCTGAGCTGAGCCTGAGCCGGAGCCTGAGCTGAAGCAATCAGCATTAAGCCGAGAGCGGCAACTGTGACAGCAACTTAATCAGCATTAAGTGCTGAGAGAGCGGCGTGACAAAAGGATAACAGCGACAACAGCCAGGATATTGCTAAAGGATATACGAGTTGAAGTTGGAGTGGGCGTGCCATGAAATGGATTTTTATTGTTGTGTGCGTGCCAACAACAAATTGCGAACAAATAAAGAACAAAAACAAAAGTAAGTCCATAGAGAAGCTGCGGCCTGGAGACGCGTCGTGTGGCAGCAACAGCAACAGCCTTCGCGGCAAGCGCTATGTTGTCGGCCACAAAGGACATAATGAATACGCTTAACTTTTAAGTCACGCTGCGCGCCAGATATAACTTTCGCCAAGGAGAAATAATGGCGCGAATAATGATGCTGACAATAAGGACGAACAAACACGGCGAAAGACAAAGACTCTGTCTCTCTGCCTCTCTCTCTCTCTATCTCTGTTTGAGTTGCTGTCTCTGTCTGCCATTAATGCAAATGAGGGACATTAAAGTGTCAATATTACGCGACAAATGTATGTGTGTGGCAAATGTATCTTAAATCAATATGAAAATGCGTAAAAAGGAAGCAAAAGCAAAGAGAATTTTCAGAGAGACGTCCCCCCCCCAAAAAAAAACTCATTAAAACGTTACAGCCCAGCTGCACCAAATGAGTCATCATTGAGAGCAAATACTACACACACCCACACACCCACATACATGTGTTGTGCAAAAGCAATCAGAGAGCGAGACAGCGCTAACTGTGCAAGTGAGATGGCAATGTCAACGCCCAAAAATTTATTCGCGTTTCGTTACGTTTCTCTTGTCATGTTGTTGCTGCTGCTGTGGTTGTTGTTATAGTTGTGGTTGTTGTTGTTGTTGTTGTTGTTGGCAAATGCAATCATTTTGTTACGTGGTTTCATTTCGACCATTGCCGCCAACCCCTCTCTCCACCCATGACACCCACAACTCAACCCCTTCTTCGTCCACTTCCCTAATCCAATAACATGCAAAAAGTTTCGTTTATAGACGCCGCAGACAAAGATAGTCCAAAAAGAGAGGAACAGAGAGATAGAGAGGGAGAGAGAGACAGTCAAAGAGTGAAAGAGAGAGAGAGAGAGAGAGAGATATTCCCCCTCGCTGTGATATGCTGGCAACATGGCGTATGTGCAACGTGTGTGCAAATATTGTCTCAATTTGGCGCTCGTTGACTGCCGTCACATTTCTCTCCTCATCCCATCTCTTCGCTTCTCTTCTCACTACTTGTCATCTCTCCTTTTCTCTTCGGTCCTCTCCTTTCCTCCTTGCTATAAGCCCCTCTTTTCTCTTGCTCCCTAACGAAAAATTGAGTTCTCACAGCTGCTCTTAACCCCTCTCAGCATCTCCACATATACAACCCTCGTTTTCTTTTCTCACTTCCCTCTCTTTCGTTTCCTCTTCTCCAGCTAAACTCTCTTTGGTTTTTGTGGAAATAAACAATTTGTATGCGAAAATTTTTCGGCTTTTGCCGTTTGCCAATGTGGAAAAACCATGAATATGGAAAATGCATGCGGCTGCAGTCCCCCCGTCTACCACCTCTCCCACAACTCGCTCCCCTAATACACAACAAAAGTTGCGTCTGCTCATCGTTAGACATTGCACTGATCTCTGTCTAAACAGTTGAAAATATTCATAGAATTTTCAACCCCCACCCCACCCCATTCAATGCAACTCCTCGTTTAGAATTCTCTTCTCTTATTTATCTCCATCTTGGCTGCTGATTTTGGCAAATTGTTGCCAACAATTTGATGATGTTCGATTTTGTGAGTTACTTCAGACACATAATCCTTGCCTTAAACTGCCTTTATCTCTTTCTCTCTTTCTCTCTTTTTCTCTCTTTCTCTCTCTCTCTCTCTCTCTATATATATTTCTATCTATTGCAATTTCATTTTGATGAGCTGCAGCTCTAAATATTAATATTGAGCTAAACGAAATGTGCGTAGCCCATCAGGCAGAAATTAAAGGCAACAAATGCAAATTTCTGTGAAGGAAATGTGCTGGCGTAATTCATATTTAAATGCAGTCTTTGAGATACCCTGTAAAGACATTAATCATAAATAAAAGTTATGCTGCACTAATCAAAATACGAAAATAAAGCTCACTTTATTGTTTAACAATCTTAGTTTTCCTCAGCGAATTGTCTAAACATATACCCTGCAGCACTTACATCTTCATTTAGGGTATTTAAATTCTTATCATTTGAAATTCCAATTTTTAATATAATATTTTCAAGCCTATAAAGTAACTCCTATAAAAATTCATGATCATTTCTATAAAGAATCTCGTAGAACATATCAAAATTATATTCTCCCAACAACTATTCAAAATATCGAAAGAATGCTTGCAGTTTCATTCAAATTGTCAGTGTTGATTTCCCACAATTTATAGGGTATTTGCAATTCCATCAGGCAACTCTCAGCCGAAAACGACTGCATAAATCGTTTTGCTAAGCAGCTTTATGACACGAGGCATGTTGATATTTTTGCCAAAGCATATCAAAATATTGGGAAAAACAGACGCAAGGAGAGCAAGGAAAATGCCAGGGAAAAGCTTGGAAAATTGAAAATGAATTTTACGCAGCTATTTACTGTTAACAAATGCATTTTCCATTTTCCATTTTCCATTTACCATTCTATCCATTCTCCATTTAGACATTTAGTCATTTGACTGCATAATTCCCTTTTTACATCACATGAAAAGGCATTTTCCTTGTTCAATTATTTTCAAGTTAAATAAAATTTCTAGAAAATATTATTACATGATAATGTTGAAGAGTCTGGGAATGTTGTGGATGCATTATGTGCTTGCTTGCTAACGGGAAATTCGCTGCACTTACAGCAAATAAAAGCACATAATTTTATGCATTTAATTAATGCAATGAACATTTTGTCCTTCAGCTCAAGTTGAACTCATCGAGTCCTTCCTCTACTCCTTTCTCTTCTCTCCTATCAAGTCTATTCACATTTGCTGTATATGCTGCCTGCCACTTCAGACATAATCACTGAAGGATGCCGGCAAAGATGTGTGTGTGTGTGTGTGGAAGGATGTGGAAGGATGTGGCAGGATGTCAAAGCGCATTTGTATTAATGCTCAGCTCAAAGCCCAAAGACTCGAGTCGAGTCGAGTTGAGTTTTATTCGAGTTAAGAGGCAGGTGTAGCCTACTCCCATTGCTGCTCCTACTTCTCCCACTTCTGCTACTTTTTATACTATACATACTTTTTTTTACTCCTTTTTCTGCTACGTTTTCTCTGCTGCTATTTGGCTGCCTTTTGGCATTTGAAGTGCATTGCAATGTGAGTGAGGGAGGGGAGGGAGAGAGAGAGAGAGAGACTCTTCAGATTTTGTATTTGCCAAGTCTCTCCTTCACTCTCTCTCTCTCTCTCTCTCTCTCTCTCTGTGTCTCTCTCTTTCTTTCGCATAACTGCATCTGTGTGCATTGAATACCCATACGTACGTGGATTGAAGCCTCACATTTATTTTGCAATTACTTAACTCGTGCATGAGCCTGATACTCCCTTCACTCGTCCATGCCAAGCACGTCTACGTGGGCAGATCAATGAGCTGCTGTTAGCCAAGTTAACAACATGAAACTGGTTTCACTTTGTCAACTCGGATATAACCGTTTACTCCACACATGCACACTATAAACAACCGTTGGCAAGCTGCAGGCATATTTGATTGTGATAAGGAATGAGGTTGGAAAACATTGAGAGTTTCTTTATAAGAGAGAGTACCTCGTATCTGAATTACAGAGATATGCTCTATCGATGGAAAAATATTAAAAAAAATTAGAATACTTTTGGGATAAGACTGTTAAATAATATTGTTAAATTTAATGAATATCTTTAAGCTATAAATAAAGTCACCCCAGTTTAATATTCGAAATATTTACTTCAATTTATTATTATTTATGAATATTAAATTATATATTATTTATTGTATTTTTTCTCTATCCTCATTGAGTGTCTACTTCCGATTTATACTATTTCACATGTTATTTTTTATAATCAATCGCCCTCAATATCATTTAGATTTGTGGCTGAGTTCAAATCTCTTTGCATTTCAAAGTTAACTTCCATTAGCTTATCTTTTAAAAACATATCTTCAATTGAATTTCATTTCCACTTTTATATTTTCCTTTCTCATCCATCTTTTTCTCCACTTTCAACTACAACCCTATCAACTTACCAATCCACCCCTGTTGCATTTCTAGCAAAAAAATAAAAAAAACACTTCACGTATCTCGTATCAAAAGAGTTGCAAACTGTGTTAAACCTCAACCAATTTGCAGACTGACCAAACTGGGAATTTATTCTAAAAACAGAAAGTTGCAACAAATTTAGCAACATTATTACGTATAAAACTCTTCCATCTAATAATAATATGTAATAATAGTGATTCTAATGCTAATAACATTTAATATAATGCGCTTAAGCCGAGCTTCAAAGTTTATTATTATATTTATTAGTGGCTGAGGCCACTTTGCCGTTTTCCTCTCTTTTCTCTGCCCAATTAGCTGCGTCATAACTGGAAAAGCTTAGAAAAACTGCCAAAAAAAACCAAAAAAATATTTATAAAAATTGTGAGAGAAACTAAAAATGCAACAGACCATGACCAAGTGGCACCACCACCAACAACAACAACAAACACCAACAACGAAAACATCAACAAAAAGTGGCAAAATAAATGTCTGTGAAAATGGGAAAAATGAATGAAAAATTAGCACAGATTTTTCTGGGTAAGAGAAAACTGAAGAATATACGATTTTTTTAACGTTTTGATGAGACTTTTTTAGTGCAATATTTTTTTTTTAATATTTTGTTTTGGCACAATTTTTGTGCCACTTTCAACAAGTTGAAGATGCTTTCGAGATTATAGGGTATTTGAGTGGGGTATATCAAACTATTAGCTATTTAAGCAGATTTAAAGTGATACTTCATAAATGTAAAATATTAAAATATATCGAAATTCTATAGAAATTGTGAATTTAAAAGTATTAAACATGAAATAAATTTTTAAATAAATTAATTAAAATAAAATACATACATTCTCATAGTGTATATAATGTGTAAATTAATGAAGAAATTTTATAAATATTTATACAAAATTTGCAATGAATGTCATTATGAGTTTTTAAAGAGTATTCCTAGTCGTTGATGCTATCAGATGCTTCTGCTGATTTGACAAGTTGTCAATTAGCGCAAAGCATAATTAAGGTAGTCAAAGAGAGAAAGAGAGTTGCAAAGAGACAGACAGACAGACAGAGAGAGAGCGAGAGACAGAGAGAGAGAGAGTTAGAGAGAGTGACTGACAGCATCTGCCAGGAAATGAACTGGGCGTTGTTAAGAGGCGTGGCAGTTTGGGGGGAGGGGTGGAGGAATGGCGGTGGGACGCAGGTGTCCATGAGCGGTCACTTAAAATGCATGGCATTGCAAATTATGCATCAAAAAAAAAAGTCTCTTTTCTCTCTTTTTGCTCTCGGTGGCAAATGATGTCGATGCTGATGATGCTGCTGTTGCTGCTGCTGCTGTGAGACTTTTCGCAGGGGCTAGAAGTGGGCGAAAGGGGGCGTGTCGGCCAAGTGACAAAAGTGAGTGAAATGAGTGCCAGTTCGAATGTCACAGGTCATGCTGCAAATGAGAAAATCAGCAGCAACAACCAGACAAAGAGAATAAGAAAAGATTGAGCGACAAGTGCAAAGTGTGACAAGAGACACAGCTGGAACAAATCTCTAGTTACGTCGCCTGTTTTCTTCACTGTCGTCATCAGTTCTTCTCTCTGTTTCTCAGTTGCAAAGTCGTTTACAATTTGCATCGTCGTGGCAGTGACTTTTCTGCCGCCTCTTTTGGCTGCGTCATGTTGCACAAGCCTCAAGATATCAGTGTCTTTCTCAATCTCTCTCTCTCTCTCTCTTTGTCTCTCTCACTCTCTGTTTATCTCCTTTTTTTCTGCTTTGCTGTTTTGCTGTCTTTGTCTATCTATAAACTACTTTTAGCTTGACCAGAGAGTCCACAGTCTCCTACTTCCCCCACTCTGTATTCCAATCTCCCTCTTCATCACGCTCTTTTTATCTCTCTCTCTCTCTCTCACTCTCTCTCTCTCTCTCTGTCGTTCTGTCTGTCTCGCTCTGTCTTAGCCAACTGTGTCAACCAGTTTGACCAGTTGACTGACTTCGTCTGGACTCCTTTGTGGCAGCAGCACGTTGATTGCTGCTCAGTAGCCTCTCCTGACTTCGACTTGAATTGATTGCCATCTCGCTCTCCCTCTCTCTCTCTCTCTCGCTTCCTCTCTCTTTCTAGTGCTCTTTACCGTTTCGCGTTTTCAGTTACAAATTTTGCCCAGTCCCTTCTCAGTTCTCATTGCTATTTATAACATTTCTTGCTATTTTTTTTTTTACTTTGTTTTTTTCTTTCGTTTTGTGCAACTGCCACAGCGAGTTGCAAAGCTGCAGCTGAGGCTCTAGCTCAACCAAAAAAAAAAAAAAAAAAAAAATGTGCCCCTTGTGAACTGCGCCCAATTTATAATGCGGCCTTCGCCAAACCGTTTACACAGCAGAGGGGGTGGTGGTGGTGAAGTGAAGTGGGGTTCAGTTTGGAATTGGAATTGAAGTTAGAATGGCAGTTGAGGCCGCCACAATAACTGTTTGCGGTGCTTTGGGGAACTGTCCACTTGGTGGCAGCTGTTGAAGCGCTGCGTGTTGCATGCCACCAACCAACACTGTGGCAGCAACAGCAGCAGTAACCAAATGCCCATGCAATTGCCAACAATTGTTCGACAAGTTGGAATTATTGGAGTTGTTAATACTCCGAGGAACTTTGATTGTGAGTGTTTTTTCAGAATGCGGGGGAATGGATATTGAGAGAAACGAGAGAGAAAAAATTTTGGCGAAAAAATGCATAAACAAGAGAGAAATTCAAACAGAAAATGAATGTAGAGAGATGGAGGGAGGGAGAGAGAGAGAGGAAGACAGAGAAAAAAAAGAGAAACGAAATAAGAGAGAAATATTGTGAAAATAAAAGAATTAAAAAAAAACATATGTATATATGTATATTATAGGATCAGATAGGATAATCATATATAATATTATGGGAAATACGATAATTTGAAAAAATTACATTTTGGTAGAAAAATTACTAAATCTTATAGCTTCATTAATTTATATAATAAAAGCATAGAATTCATGTTTGTTTTAAAGTAAAATTAGCTAAAAAAAATGATCATTATTTTCAATATAAAATATTACTTTAAAATTTTAAGCAAAACTCATATTTAAAAAAAAAATAAAATTATATAAATTTTTACAAGTATATAAATTTATTCTTATTTATTTTCAATATTTAAATAATTGTGCCAAGTATCTGGCAGTCGAGCTTCAATACTTTCATTATTTTTGAAAATAGCAAAAAAAAAAAAAAACAAAAAACCATTGGAAAAAACCCGCTAAAAGGCAAAGGCAGCTCAAAATATGCCAAATACTCTACAGCTATAACTGTGCATGTGTATATTCCTGTATGTATGTGTGTGTTTCGTTTAGTTGTATTTGTTGTCCAGTTATGTTTGATCAAAGCAACTTCAACTTTTATGCGTTTCAGTTTCAGTTTGTTTTTTTATTAGCTATTTTTATGTGTTTTGTGGCTTGAATGTTGCATGATCTGTGGCTGGCGATACAAGTTTCATTTTGGCCGGCACTGCAATCTACTTATTGTGCCACATGCCACATGCAACATGCAACACGGCTCGTGACGCTCACACCCAAAATTGTGCAGCAGTTTGGCCAAATATATTGAGTAATTGAAAAGAGCTGCCAGCTACAATTGATTGTTGAATATATCTAAAGATATACATACGTATGTATGTATCTCTATATAGATGTGAATAAAGATTTGATTGCAAAGTGAAAACTTAATTTGGTTTCAAATATGTGAATTTTCAAATTAATAAAGTTGCAATTACTTGTCAACAAGTAATTAATTTATATTTCTCGTTTTCAACACAACTTTGCCTTCAACTTCACAACTTTTAGATAGTTTCTATATTTGTTTTTATTATATCTTTGGTCAACATGAATTTGCAGAATTTTGCGTGACGTTCAAAAATGTATAGTTTTTGCTTATTTTTGGAATACCAAAGTCAATCAGCCTGACAGCTGTGGCAGCAACATCAATGTGCCACAACTCAACTGAGCACAGAGAAAAAAAACTTGTGCTCTTTTTTCTGGTGAATTTCAAGTTGAAGCAAAACCAACTGAAGTATGTAAACTATATTTAAATGTTTGCCAACAATTTATTAACACTTCAAATATGCAAACACACGTATTTTGTTTATATATTTTAGATGCTGGTTGCCATTGGCAAGGATTCTGAAGGATATTGAATGATGGCAGCATATATACATATATAAATTGGTTTTGTATTTTGTGCAAATATTTTTAATTGTTCAATTGCCAGCAAAATCAACACCAACTGTATATCCTGTAGAAGTGTTAGGAGCGGGTAATCTGAACTAGATTTCTTATTGAAGAGAAATCAATTTTATTCAAATACCAATTCATAAAATTTAAAAGAATGCAAATAAAATAAAAATAAAATAAAATAAAATAAAATAAAATAAAATAAAATAAAATGAAATAAAATAAAATAAAATAAAATAAAATAAAATAAAATAAAATAAAATAAAATAAAATAAAATAAAATAAAATAAAATAAAATAAAATAAAATAAAATAAAATAAAATAAAATAAAATAAAATAAAATAAAATAAAATAAAATAAAATAAAATAAAATAAAATAAAATAAAATAAAATAAAATAAAATAAAATAAAATAAAATAAAATAAAATAAAATAAAATAAAATAATAGAAAATAGATATGAAGTATATAAGATAAATAATTATTTTTTTTATGCTACATAATATTTTATATTACTTAATTTATTTTACGAAAGTAAAACTACATTTCTATATATTTGTTTCCTTTCCTATACACTTATAATATTATGAAATAGTTAATATAATTTTATTATAATTTAATTTTTTGCTTTATATTTCTATATTCGTTTTAACTCTTTTAATATATCCTTTATTCAATATATATTTTATTTATTTATTATATTTTGTAGCCCATTTTCTTCTCTAATATAAATGCTCTCCTAAATGCTAGGATAAGTGCTAGTCTTCCCTTTTTATTTATTTACTTTTTGCGTACTTTATCTTTATTTCTTTTCCACTCTTTTATTTTCATTTCCTCTCTTTAACCTAGACTTTTTGCTATCATTTTTTCCTTGAACCACAGAAACCAAACTGTTTAATTTTTTATTTAATTCTTCTTTTTTTGTAGGGTATTTGACTAGTTGAACTCATTTGTTTGTAGTTTGAATTGCTGGTGTTGCTGGCCACAAAACAAATTAAAACATTTGCACACAAAATGCCATTTAAATGCATTTGGTTTTTGTTAGTTTTTGCTCTGCTTTTTCTTTCTCTCTCTTCCCCTCCCTGTGTCTGTGTCTAAATGCAGTTAATGCCACTTGCAACACGTAAAAAGTGCTTGCCACAAGATAAAAAAAAACACAATCATCTCGTTAACAGACAACTCAATTGATACTCCTCGATGTTGTTGTTGTTGTGTAATTAATCACAATTTAATTTATCAATTGTGTTTTGGGGTTTTGCTTTCTATGCCAACAGAATGATATGGAGAGCAGCTTTAAGCTGTATGTAAGCTCATTAAGCTGCCATAACGGACAACCCAAAATTTTGATATGTTAATTAATAATAATAATTGAAAGGGCATGAGTACTTAAGCTATGAACGAAATTTATACTAATTAATGGAATTACAGTGAAGTTATTGAGATGATATTGATAGGAGTTAAGACTTTTGGAATTGATTAAATTGGGCGTTGTTTTGTTGTTGAGAAGGAGCTTTCAAAGCTCATCAAAACTAGTGTAGTTTGCTTAGATTTTTATGATTGATTGCAATTATTACTTTTACTGGAATTTTTGTAACTTTTCTTCCGGTATCTCTCTATCTTATTCTTACACTTTTTCCCTTTCTTTTTTGTTCTTTTCTTGATTCATTCGCAGCAGCTTTTGAAAGCTCTTTTGAATGAGTTAAGCTACTTCAGGTTTTTGGGAGTAGGACTAAAGATTAAATCTATTCAATTAAATATATGTATATTTTCGGACTTTCTCTGTTTTCGTCCGATTTCATCTCACTCTATATAACTTTCACACTCTTTCTCTTTCTATGTCAGATAGCCGTCTTTATTTCACATCATCTTACTATATTTGCTAAAATTCCTTCCACTTATACTTTAGTTTAAGTTGTTTTAAGCAACTCCATTTTAATCTCTCAATTAATCATCTTCTCTAGGATTAAGTTCAGCTCGCAACTGTACTTCTTCTCTCTTTTTTTCCCTCTCTCTTTCTTTCCCTCTCAGCATTAACGTTCCCTCACTCTTTTCTCATTTACTACCTCTGCTGTCAGTTTAAGCCCGACTTACAACCGGCTACAAGTTTTCATTCTCAAGCTCCGCTTTGCTCCCGTCCAGATCTTATAACAGGTATTACGAAATATTATCTGATTGGCAATTGGTAGAGCTCATCTAAGCCTAGGCTTGGTGTAGTGTGTGGTGTTTGGGAAGATGGTAACCGTGTGTGTTTAACTGTTTTAGATTTGTCCATGGTCAGTGACCCAAGCAAATGGACAACATCAGAGGCCGGAGCAGAAGCACCAGCAGCAGAAATACATTAAAAACTATAAAACAAACATGTTTTAAAGGCCGCCGCAAAACTGCGAATAGAGTTGAGAAAAGAGAGACAGATAGATAGATAAAGAGAGACAGAGAGAGAGAGACAGTCTGAGAGAGAGTGAGAGAGAAGCGGGACAGATACATTAAACTATGAGGTCTGCTACAATTTAATAGCCCCCGGGGGCTAAGGTGATAGAGACTGAGGACGGAGTCTGAGGCTGGCGAGGCACAAAAAGACATTAACTGTATGAATATGAATGCTCGTTAACAGCTAAAAGTCAACAGGCAAGAGAGAGATAGACAAATAGAAAGAGCTAAACAGGAAGAGAGAGAGAGAGATAGACAGAGAGAGAGTAGGAGAGTTGTAGAGGAAGCCAAGTGGTTGAGAATTTTTGTGTTTGCGTGTTAAATGCCATCAGCTAGATGAATAACCAGAACACAAGAGCACAACAACTAACTACACACACACACACACACACACACACACACACACATACACACACACACATACACATACAGTGAGATAGTTGTAATTTTCATGCATTGACCGTAATTAAGTATGTGGCGAGTCAGTTGGCCAGGTTTGTTCTGAGAGTCTTTCGATTTTCCTTTTCTTTTTTTCAGTAATATATCATACTATATTCTGTTCATTATAGGCCAAGCCAGACAAAGAGAGAGACAGAGAGAGAGACAAAGAGAGAGAGAGGGAAGTATAAATAGTGTTAGTTAGATGCTGTCTAATATCATGTCGAAAACATTAAGCGTAATAAAATCTGCGTTCCCAACGAAAATTAATTCAAAATTTTTATTTTGAAATATTTTTTCTTTCTTTTTTTTGAGAATATTGTCTGCGTGTGGGAAATAAAAGTGGTAGCTGCTCCTACACAATTTAAGTCAATTAAATGAATTGTGTATATCATGGAAATCATGTAAATTATGGAAATTATTTAATTAATGTACTTACATTTCCGCCGCATGAATGAATGGGAAACAAAGTAGAACGGCAAAAGTGCGAAGATTTCAAATATGCAGCTGCAAAGAGAAGAAGAGAAAATGTGGAAATGTTTAATACAAATGTGTGTAAAGTATAAAGAAATTAAGAAACATTAAAGAGAGAAAGAGAAAGAGAGTAACACATTAAGTTTATAAGCACAAAATTTAATGAAGTCCATAAGCCAAACACATAAACTTAATTATAGAACATTAAGGAACCGAGTCAAAGTTGAAGAGCAAATAGAAATTTACAAAAAAAAAAAAAAATAGAATAAAAAAACACTATAAAAGTCAGAAAACTACTGATATAGTAAATACTATTTTCCTATATACTACAACTTGAGTTTCCTTGCAGCTACAATAATTTAACTGAAATTCCTTTCATTGAGTGCAACTCAATCAGTTGAAACAAGTTTCAGTTGCAGTTGCAATTGCGAATTTCCAACTCAATCGCAGTTAAAAACTTTTGGAAGCAGTCCAGGAGCGGCTCCTTTATATCTATGCTATTTACGAGTGTGTGTATGTATGTGTGTGTGTGTATGTATGTGTGTGTTTGTCTGTCTGTCTGCCTTTGAAATATTTATGGCCACTAAAAGTGCGTGGCAAGCTGAAAAGAGTTCTAGAAAAAAGCTGCTCAACATATGTTACAGTTGCATTTGATTAAAAAATCGATAAAAAAAAAAAAAAGGGATTCTTGTTTAGAAACCGGCATATTTTAGGCTACATTTCAAAAATATGGCTTCAAACGGAAGTATTTTTCGATTAATAAAAACATGATATATACTAATAAAAGAGGTAAAAATATTTTGAAATACGTTTGATATTCAGTAAAGTTAAAGATCAAGACCTTATGATTTCGGTATTTTGTAAACGACGATTTTTCAAAATGTTGGCCATGCTTTCGAAAATATAGCTCCAAATCCACTAAAATAAAGTTTTTCATGCATATCTTGATGCCAGAACTCGATTGTATGCAAAAAATTTCCAAGTGAAATTTTTAACTTTTGAAGCAATTTTGTTGAAAAACATTATAGAAATCGGTTAAAATTTGATCGAGTAATGATAGCTTTAACTCGATATGACAATCGTTTATTTGAGAGATGAGCTTTCTTCGAACACAAATAGATTTAAGTGAGATTTGCTTAATCTTGTAATTGAAACTATGTTGGAGTTTTAGTTGCAGTCGTCACTACATCACTTTCAGATCAGTTTAAAGATCTTAACTGATCGCTGAATGAAATGCTGCAACTCTCGGTGAGAATTTCTAGCATAATTTCTATCTTTTAATGTGTTTGTGCTCATTTTCTTGTTTTTTTGTTCTCTGCCCGCAATTGTTTAAACAAAGTGCTGAAACAAAAGTTTCTGTCTGTGTGGCGGCATCTCTTTTGCATGTTGATCAAGTTCAACAAATTGCTATCAGAAAGTGAGAGAAAGACAGTGAAAATGAAAGAGAAAGAGAAAGAGAGAGAGAGAGGGGGGGGGGGTAGATGGAAGGTATTCCCTCCATATATCAAGCGCTAATTAAGCGCCCGCCCCCAAACAACATGGCCAAGAGCTAAGAACTTGCTAAGACTTTTAGCTAGAAACTTGCACTCCAAAACTGAGCCACAACTTTTACTCAAGCGAGACTGTGAGCAGGGAGAGGAGAGCGGAGAGTGTGTGAAGAGTGTGGCAAGTGGCAGCTAGAGCCAAGTTGCAACAAAAAGCGAAAAGTAGCATCTAAAGTGGGGGTAGTGGCAGCAAAAATTAAATTAAGCGCAAGTGTGGGAAAATTACTTGAAGCGTAAAGTAATAAGAAAATTTTGTGGGCTCAACACTAGAAATTTCCCCCTCCTCGCTCAGACACACACTAGGGTATGCTTGTGTGTGTGTATGTGAGTGTGTGTGTGTAGTCAGCCAAGCGTTGAGCATTTTAAAGATACTCTTTTTTTTTTTGCCAACTTCTTCGTTAGTTACGTAGGCCTGACATGTGTCAAGGTTGCGGCTGCCTGTGTGAAAGTGATTGAAACTGAGCTCAACTCCCGAAAGAGTTGCCAGCAAAAACAGAGAAAAAAGGAAGAGAAATGCAGGCAAACTTTCAGCAATTTGTGGCAGCAATATTGCAACGTGGCCAAGCCAAACTGTTGACAATTATCCAAGAGAGAGATTCTCGACTTGCTCTGACAGCCATGAAGGCATATTGAGGCAATTTCATCTGCACATAACTTGCAGACCTCTCTCTTACCCCCTCTCTCTCTCTCTCGCTGACTCTTTCTCTTTCTAATTCAATATCTATCTCTCACTCAATCACATTATTTCTCTGTGTTTCATTCAACTATACTCTACTTTTCTTCATTCTTGTCATAATCAAACAACAATAGCTGCAAATCATTTGCCAGCATTGCTCTACCTTCTTCTCTCTCCCTCTCTCCCTTTTCTCTTTCTAACTGTAACTGCAAGTAATTGTTGACCAGGATCACAACTTATAACTGCTGCAAAGAAATTGAATTGTTGCTGCTGCGGCAGCCTCAAATTGATTGCAACAGCGTCGAGCAGCTTGCCCCAAAAAAAATTGAATTGATTTTCCATCAATGCAAAACTACCAAACAGTAACATGTTCTATAGTTATACCCCCCCCCCACCCTCTCACTCTATCTGTCTCGCTCTTTCTCTCTTCAACTATCTCCATCTCGCTCTACACGTACACGCATTGTGTGGCAGACGAAACCCATCAAAACCAGCGCCAAATCCCAAGCAAAAATTTCGACAACAACAAAAAAAAAAAATTGAGGCAAAAACCTTTTGGGGCATTTATTACACATGCACAGTGGCGGGTGAGTGTAAGAGGAGCAGGTGGGGAGGGGGGAGGGGGGGTGTACCAAAAAATGTTTATGCCTTGACCATTGAATTTGTGTACCGAAAATTTAATTTTCCATGAAACACAATTTCGTTTTTCTCCTTTTCCATTCGCTTTTCCTTTTTCTCCCTCAACTTTTTTCGATTCGTTTGTTCTGTCGAACTGTCTGTCAGCTTGTGTAGTTGTATGTCTGTCTATCTGTCTCTATGTCCATCTATCTGTGCAAATGTATGTTTGCTATTATGTATGTGTTCTCATACATGTGTGTGTGTGTGTGTGTGTGTTTGTATTAATAGATTGCATTGCCCCGAAAAAGTTGCCGCTGGGCTTTCAAGTTTCTGCTTGCTATAAATGGAAATTTCACAATTTACAATTTCGATTTAACGTATTATATTTGCAAAAGGACGAGAGAGAGAGAGAGAGAGAGAGAGAGAGAGAGAGAGAGCATGAAAGAGAGAGTGAACATATTGAGCCAGTTATTTATGCTATTTATTTACATTTTCATTCGCCGACTTCTGTCCTTGATAATAATAATACCCCCCAAATGCCGTACGGGCAATACATCAATTTAAGCTTTCAATAAATATTTACCGACTCCATTTACAGGGTATAAATGTAATGTGTATTATAAAACTACAATTGAATTTGTTTTAAAAGTAAATAAAATTTATGGCTTGTAATTCATACGTAAAGGAAATGATTTTAAGCGAATGTAATAAGAATGTGTTTAAGGTATGGATAAGATGCTGGTTTCGAAAATATATGTATATGGAATAACAGTGGAGAAAAGTAAATTTGATACTTTAATAAGAAAAAAAAATATAACTTATACATTTAATTTATAACTAATTTCATTACTTATTTTATATAACATAATAATATTCAACTTTATAGTACTTCCCCCCGTTTTTATATAGCGTTAATTCCCTGCCTGCCGTCTAGTCGCAATTCCACAAAAGATTTGTCATAAAGTCAAACTTAAACTGGCCCAAAAAAAAGGGCTAAGAAATCAACATTTGATTAACTGCCCGGCATTTGGCATGGCTATGCCGAATTAAAAGAAAAAAAGAAAGGATATCTAGGATATAGGAGAGGGCAGTCAGTGGAAACGATGCGGGGCACGTGACAAAGCGAAGCTGCAACAGTTTAAGACGAACATCACGTACCGCACATCAAACACATTTGAAAACTGGAAATGCTGGCGAAGTTGGGGAAACATTTTAACGGCTGCTTGACTGGCGCCTAGACAGGACCAAGGACGACGTGACATAAATTAAATTTTAGTAGCCGTCGCCATTAATTGCAGTGGCTCGGCAGGATACAAGAGTCAAATACAAATACTTATCGCATATACTGTGTATTGCTCAAGACATATGACGTCACTGAAATCGCATTAAACTTTATACCAAGAAAGTGACAAGAGAGACAGAGACATAAAGAGAATGAGAGACTTAGAGAGAGAGAGAGATGGAGAATTGGAGAGAGAAAAGTTGGAGAAAGAAAGAAAAGTGCTTCGCTCGCTCGCTCGCTGGCGTAACAATTGAAAAAGTATTTCAATTTGTAAGCCAAGATGAAAACATTGTAAATAAGATTTCGCCTGCAACGGAAACTAAACTTCAATCCATTCAAGTCAATGCCAAAAACTTAAAGTTGCGACTTTCCACAACTTTTTACCCACCCACTCCCGCCTCTTTTTATCCATCATCAATGTAATTCAATTTTCAAGTATCAGCGAACTTCCAATACTCCAATTACCTCGTTGCATATATTGAGAATAAAAGAACAGAGAAAGGAGAAAATAGATAAAAAATTTAAAACGATATTATTGATGCAAGTCTTAAAATATTTAAATTCTCAATACTATATGTAGCATAGTTTCTATGCAACTGCCACACGATGCATTCAACCGAATACGTGTTGTGACACATGCAACATTTCGTATATTTACATATTTTGCATGAATAATTTCGACTTCTGAATTGATTCAAAACAAAAACAAAACTAAAAACAAAACAGAATCAATATCGCAAATATTGTCTGCTGACAGCGTCAACTTGGCAGCAGTTAAGGCTCTTAATAGATCGATTACCCCTCGTAATACTCGTACTTCCATGCATATTTAATTCCCACACTCGTTGAACTTTCAACTGTCAACCTTTGTCAAAACAAAGCGACACCAATTCGCTGAGTTATGGCTCCTTAATATCCTACAACAAATCTGTGCAAATTTCGCAAATGTTGACAAGCGCCTATCCATCGCTCATACTAACCGAAATTTCCGAATGTCACAACTTTCTAAGCCAACGTTTAAACTTTGAACCATCATAACTTTGTCAAAAATCATCCGATTTTGATGAAATTTACAGTTTCGGAAATGGTATAGATTTCAGATTAATTCTGCATTTAAAGTTTCTTAAAAATATACGATTTTAAATTTTCGACTTTTTTGACCATTTTTCAATACTAACCCCTTGGCAAAATCATCAAAAATATAAAAAATTTTTAATTCTAATTTTTTGTGCCCAATCGATTCTAGTACTCAAAACTAGCATTCTGCTTTTTATTTGAGGTGTTTCCGATTAGTACTTTTCGAGATATGGTCAAAAATGTGTCAAAACTGACTAAAAATCCATATTTTTCAAGTACGAGTTTTTCCAAACTTAGAACTGCCATAACTTTTTCAAAAATCATCCGATTTTGATGAAATTTACATTTTTGGAAATGGTATTGATTTCAGATTAATTCTGCATTTAAAGTTTCTTAAAAATATACGATTTTAAATTTTCGACTTTTTTGATCACTTTTCCATACTAACCCCTTGACAAAATCATCAAAAATTTAAAAATGTTCGATTCAAATCTTTTTGTGCCCAATCGATTTTAGGACTCAAAACTAGCATTCTGCTTTTTATTTGAGGTGTTTCTGATGAGTAGTTTTCGAGATATGGCCAAAAATGTGTCAAAACTGACTAAAAATCCATATTTTTCAAGTACGAGTTTTTCCAAACTTAGAACTGCCATAACTTTTTCAAAAATCATCCGATTTTGATGAAATTTACATTTTTGGAAATGGTATTGATTTCAGATTAATTCTGCATTTAAAGTTTCTTAAAAATATACGATTTTAAATTTTTGACTTTTTTGACCACTTTTCCAAACTAACCCCTTGTCAAAATTACTAAAAATCGAAAAATTTTCGATTCTAATTTTTTGTGTCCAATCGATTCTAGTACTCAAAACTAGCATTCTGCTTTTTATTTGAGGTGTTTACGATGAGTAGTTTCCGATATATGGCCAAAAATGTGTCAAAATTGACTACAAATCCAAAATCTTGAATTTATAGATTTTCCAAACTTAGAACTGCCATAACTTTTTCAAAAATCATGCGATTTTGATGAAATTTACATTTTTAGAAATGGTATTGATCCTAGTTTAATTCTGCATTCAAGGTTTGTTCAAAATAGGCTGTTTTAAATTTTCGACTTTTTTGACCACTTTTCCATACTAACCCCTTGACAAAATCAAGAAAAATGGAAAATTTTTCGATTCTAATTTTTTGTGCATAATCGATTCTAGTACTCAAAACTAGCATTCTGCTTTTTATTTGAGGTGTTTCCGATGAGTAGTTTTCGATATATGACCCAAATTGTGGGAAAAATGGACTAAAATGTCAGTTTTAAATATTTCAGTGTTTTCCAAACTTAGAACTGCCATAACTTTTTCAAAAATCATCCGATTTTGATGAAATTTACATTTTTGGAAATGGTATTGATTTCAGATTAATTCTGCATTTAAAGTTTCTTAAAAATATACGATTTTAAATTTTCGACTTTTTTGACCACTTTTCCAAACTAACCCCTTGTCAAAATTACTAAAAATCGAAAAATGTTCGATTCTAATTTTTTGTGTCCAATCGATTCTAGTACTCAAAACTAGCATTCTGCTTTGTATTTGAGGTGTTTACGATGAGTAGTTTTCGAGATATGGCCAAAAATGTGTCAAAACTGACTAAAAATCCATATTTTTCAAGTACGAGTTTTTCCAAACTTAGAACTGCCATAACTTTTTCAAAAATCATCCGATTTTGATGAAATTTACATTTTTGGAAATGGTATTGATTTCAGATTAATTCTGCATTTAAAGTTTCTTAAAAATATACGATTTTAAATTTTCGACTTTTTTGACCACTTTTCCAAACTAACCCCTTGTCAAAATTACTAAAAATCGAAAAATTTTCGATTCTAATTTTTTGTGTCCAATCGATTCTAGTACTCAAAACTAGCATTCTGCTTTTTATTTGAGGTGTTTCTGATGAGTAGTTTCCGAGATATGGCCAAAAATGTGTCAAAATTGACTACAAATCCAAAATCTTGAATTTATAGATTTTCCAAACTTAGAACTGCCATAACTTTTTCAAAAATCATGCGATTTTGATGAAATTTACATTTTTAGAAATGGTATTGATCCTAGTTTAATTCTGCATTCAAGGTTTGTTCAAAATAGGCTGTTTTAAATTTTCGACTTTTTTGACCACTTTTCCATACTAACCCCTTGACAAAATCAAGAAAAATGGAAAATTTTTCGATTCAAATTTTTTGTGCATAATCGATTCTAGTACTCAAAACTAGCATTCTGCTTTTTATTTGAGGTGTTTCCGATGAGTAGTTTTCGATATATGACCCAAATTGTGGGAAAAATGGACTAAAATGTCAGTTTTAAATATTTCAGTGTTTTCCAAACTTTAAACTGCCATAACTTTCCCAAAAATCATACGATTTTGATGAAATTTACATTTTTGGAATTGGTATTGATTTCAGATTAATTCTGCATTTAAAGTTTCTTAAAAATATACGATTTTAAATTTTCGACTTTTTTAACCACTTTTCCATACTAACCCCTTGACAAAATCATCAAAAATTGAAAATTTTTCGATTCAAATCTTTTTGTGCCCAATCGATTTTAGGACTCAAAACTAGCATTCTGCTTTTTATTTGAGGTGTTTCTGATGAGTAGTTTTCGAGATATGGCCAAAAATGTGTCAAAACTGACTAAAAATCCATATTTTTCAAGTACGAGTTTTTCCAAACTTAGAACTGCCATAACTTTCCCAAAAATCATCCGATTTTGATGAAATTTACATTTTTGGAATTGGTATTGATTTCAGATTAATTCTGCATTTAAAGTTTCTTAAAAATATACGATTTTAAATTTTCGACTTTTTTGGCCACTTTTCCATACTAACCCCTTGTCAAAATTACTAAAAATCGAAAATTTTTCGATTCAAATCTTTTTGTGCCCAATCGATTTTAGGACTCAAAACTAGCATTCTGCTTTTTATTTGAGGTGTTTCTGATGAGTAGTTTTCGAGATATGGCCAAAAATGTGTCAAAACTGACTAAAAATCCATATTTTTCAAGTACGAGTTTTTCCAAACTTAGAACTGCCATAACTTTTTCAAAAATCATCCGATTTTGATGAAATTTACATTTTTGGAATTGGTATTGATTTCAGATTAATTCTGCATTTAAAGTTTCTTAAAAATATACGATTTTAAATTTTCGACTTTTTTAACCACTTTTCCATACTAACCCCTTGACAAAATCATCAAAAATTGAAAATTTTTCGATTCAAATCTTTTTGTGCCCAATCGATTTTAGGACTCAAAACTAGCATTCTGCTTTTTATTTGAGGTGTTTCTGATGAGTAGTTTTCGAGATATGGCCAAAAAATGTGTCAAAACTGACTAAAAATCCATATTTTTCAAGTACGAGTTTTTCCAAACTTAGAACTGCCATAACTTTCCCAAAAATCATCCGATTTTGATGAAATTTACATTTTTGGAATTGGTATTGATTTCAGATTAATTCTGCATTTAAAGTTTCTTAAAAATATACGATTTTAAATTTTCGACTTTTTTGGCCACTTTTCCATACTAACCCCTTGTCAAAATTACTAAAAATCGAAAATTTTTCGATTCAAATCTTTTTGTGCCCAATCGATTTTAGGACTCAAAACTAGCATTCTGCTTTTTATTTGAGGTGTTTCTGATGAGTAGTTTTCGAGATATGGCCAAAAATGTGTCAAAACTGACTAAAAATCCATATTTTTCAAGTACGAGTTTTTCCAAACTTAGAACTGCCATAACTTTTTCAAAAATCATCCGATTTTGATGAAATTTACATTTTTGGAAATGGTATTGATTTCAGATTAATTCTGCATTTAAAGTTTCTTAAAAATATACGATTTTAAATTTTCGACTTTTTTGACAACTTTTCCATACTAACCCCTTGACAAAATCATCCAAAATTTAAAAATTTTCGATTCTAATTTTTTGTGCATAATCGATTCTAGTACTCAAAACTAGCATTCTGCTTTTTATTTGAGGTGTTTCTGATGAGTAGTTTTCGAGATATGGCCAAAAATGTGAAAAAAAGCTGTCAATATCAAAATTTTAACATTTGTCTATTTTCAATAACTACCGAAATAGTAGAATTGCAATCAGTACAAATTAGGGTCTAGAACTACTTGATATCATATTATTCTTTGTTGTATGTTATTTTTTTTGCAAAGCTTCGTTACACATTTATTTTGTATGGCGTCAAGTGGAATGTTGTACTGATTCTCTCACAATTGGCAACACTTGTAGCTTAAGTGCAACTCGAATGATCTTTGTGTTTCTTTTCATTGATACTTATTCCTCTGCTTATTCTTATTCTTCTACTTTTGCTGCTTCTTCTTCTTCTCGGTTTGATTGCAAGTTATATATAAGGCGAACTTCAGCTTCAGCTTGAGCTTGAGTTGTGTCCGAACTCCTGACCCGCATAAGTAGGCAACAATTTAAGTGCAAAGCCCAATGAACATAACAGCTAAGTGGCATGCTACACACTCTCACACACACATACACAGAACAATGCCGGCACTTGAGCAATGTTGCAGCGGCAACTGTGGCAAGTGCAACACATTATCTAAGCAGCATACAAACTAAGCTTGCCCCTTGGGCCTTTCTCTTCTCCTTCTCCTTCTCTCTCTATTTCTCTCTGACCTCCTCTCAGTCTGTCTCTGTGTGAAGGCGTGAAAGTGCAACTGCATGGGGCATCTGCGGCTATACAACTTTTTCCATTGCAACACGAGTGTGGGGGGCGTTGGAGAGGCGTGGCAATGTGGGTAACCCACAGCCACTTCTCTTGACCGAATTTCCACAGCTGCCGCTGACCAAAAGCAAAACGAATTCATTCTATTTGTGGCCAAAAGTTGTTCTCATTGTTGTTGTTGTTGCCTGTTTATGTTTCTCGTTCGCTTTTTTCGCGCTCACACACACACACACAAACACTTACACTTACACTTACACACACAAACATAAAGATTTAAGGGCCGAGGCACGTTTCGCATTCGCATGAAATGCGTGTAAATAGCTTTCACTTGCTGCAGTTGCCATGGAAAATGGAAAATGGAAAATGCCAAATGAAAATGAAACTAAAAACGCTCGCCGACTCTTAAATAGTTAACAGCCCAAATTCACACCCTCTCATCTCCCAGGCACCCTCTCCCTATCCCCACCCACACAGCAAATGTTAAATGTTTGCATTTATAAACGTGACGGCGTTCATAAAATGTTGTGTGTGGGGGGGGGTTGAGAAAGAAAAAGGATAATGGCAACGAGCAGCTGCCTGGACTCCCTCATAAAATGGAAATATAAAATACAAACGAGAAACGAGCAACGAGCAACGAGAAAAAATAGAAAAGGACTCCAAAAATAAAAAAAAAAAATGGCTGAAAATAATGCATAGAGAAAATGTAATAACAAAGCTTTGTAGGCATCTCAGAGGTTTCATTATGAGCAGGCTATGAGGGCAATTACTTATGCATATTTACCAAAGGAAAACTCTAAAAATAGCGAAAAATGTTTAAGCGTTTTATCTATACACAAATAAATATCACATTTACTATCCAAAATCAACATTAGTTTGATAAATCTTTGGCGAAATCATAAATCAAAGCTGCTGAAAACCCATTAAAATAAACTTTGCGTCTATGAATTTTCAATTTGAAGAGGTTTCATGTTGTAACTCAGCAACTACTTCAAACTTTTATTTTTTTTTTAAATGTGATTTATTGTTGGACAAAAGTCTATAAAACAGACTATTTATATGGTAATAATCAGTATCTAATAGGAAAATTCTCACAGAGAAACGGAAGTAATAAAATCAAAGCCCAGACACGCACATATATTAATAAAATGTAAATTATTATCCTAAAGATATGTTTTCTTTTTCAGCAACTGTTGATCTTAAAAAGCTGAAGCTCAAACCTGAAAGAAGTTTCACTTTAGGAAAGTTTCGTTTCCCTGGACTTTAAGGAAATGAACAAGTGAGGGGATATTTAAAAACAGGACACATGCCTGCCAGCTTCTGTCAGAGAGCAGAGACCAAAGCCAACGTTAATCACATAAATGCTTGACTGGCCCATCAAAGATTACCTAAAAACGTTTAGAACCGCCCTCGCTGTCTGTTTAGGACCCATAATATATGCATATTTAGCTCATGCGGCTCACTGAATGTGGCCGGGGTCGTGTCCTGACATTTCTGTGCTGTGACAGCTGCCAGTTGGGCTTTACTTTCCACTACCTTCCCTAACCGAATGAAATTTAAATATGCAAGGTAATGAAATCTAATAAAAAAAATATCATCATCAAATAAAATAAGTATAGAATAGCAGCTAAAGCTAAAGCACTGCCAACAACAACAAGCCCATTAATAATGCTTAAAATCTAAGACCTGGCAAATTGGTTTAGCCAACGAAAGAGATAGAGAGAGAGAGAGACAGCGAGAGAGAAGGGGAGAGAGAATTATATAAAAGAGAGACACAGTTGGGGGTAAAAAAAAAAGATGGAGGCAGCAAAACTGTCGCAGTTAATTATGATGCCTAAGCCCTAAAAGGGAAACGCATGTCTCTCATCTTCTCGCTCTTTTAACTCTCTACAAACCCTCTTTCTGTCCTTCGTGCTCTCAGTGGGTTTACTGTACCTGCCAGCCAGTGTTAATAATTTAGTGCAGAACCACAATCCAAAAAAATAAAAAACCCCCCGATGCTGCACAACACTTACCACAAGCAAAACTTTAACCACAAGCAACAAAGTTGCGAAAATTGCGTTGAAGAGTTTTACGCAAAGTACGAGAGAGCGAAAGAGAAGAGAGAGAGTATGAGGAGAAAGAGACCAGACCACATACTACCAACTAATTGAAACTTATTAACTATATTTAGTGCTGCCTCTGCCAGCACACAAGAATATACATACAGATATTTTGTATGTAAATAGTATATCACAAAAATATGATGGAAATTTATTTCGAACCTACACGAAAATCACATTAAAATTGACTTTTATGTGGCACGCGAGTGAAAGAGACCCAAACAGTTAGTGCGACAGAGACAACACATGTAGAAATATATACAAATATATATAGAGTATAGAGTATACATTTAATGTTTAGCATACAGTATTTAAGGACACCTGATGGGCCCTCAAGTTCCTTTAATTAAACATAATGTGCCGAGACTTCGCCATTTTGTCCAGGGGCAGTTATCAGCTTGTAGAGTGGATGGGATAGGGGGAGGGAGGGAAATGTGGGTGGAAGGCAATTTGAAATGCCCGAAGAACCTTTTATTTTATTTTTGAGGAACATCTGACTTTATAATGGCAAAACAGCCACCACACAAACACACACTTTTATAATATACTAAAGCTAGGGTATAAGAGGAAAAAGTAATTTGTGAGAGATTTGAGTAGAAAATGCAGAGATTTAAAAAAAAAATTATTATTACTAAATAAAGCCAAAACTTTAAAATTTTTTAATTTTTTTTTTGGATTTTAAAATTTTTACATATTTGATTTTAAGATTTAAATAAAATAGAATAGAATATATAAAAATATCTATAAATGGAAAAATATTAGATATGTCTTTTAAATTTCTACATTTTCCTCCAATATTAACTAATAGAAAATATAATAAACCATATAATAGACAAAAATAAAAATATAAAATTAATAAATAAGAATTTCACGTACGAATATATTTATAAATATTCATATATTAAATATGTTGCAATCTATTTCGTAGACTATCTATTAGTTTCTAACTTTATGAGTCAATTTTATTTAGAATATGCTACACTTTCCATTTACTCATTAAAGTCTTTTTCAAAGAGTATCTACTAGCTTCCAACTCATGGATATTCCATTTTTAGTTACTCCTCTTAATTTTACACTTTTAAATTTTTTTCCATTTTTTTAATGTTTTTTTTTTGGTGTTCGTTGTCGCCTCTAAAAGCAAACATTCATTTGGCATTTGTTGGCGTCTTTTTTTGTTTCTTTAGTCCATGTTTCAAATTTTATTGGCATATTTAACGTAAATTAAATGGTGCGGAAAGTATCACCCTATGCTTCGCTTACCCCCCCCCACACCCCTCTCACTCCAACCAAAAACAAATATAAAAACATTTTGTTGCTCGCACACGCTGGCGTATACGTAATTTGTATGCCATTAGGCAAGCGAAGAAGGAGAAGAAAGGCGGAGAGAGGAAAAGGGCAGAAGCGCACAGAGAAAAGAGAAAACAAATTACATTAATTGCTTACAAGCTCAATCCAGAGAACAACCATCCCCACCCCTTAGAGAAGCTACCTACCCCTCTTTCGATCCTCTCCTGCTGCCTTATTATGCTTTTCATTCTTATTTTTTTGCATCCTTATGCTTAACATATTCATTTGTTTGGCCAGAGCCTGAGAGAGGGGGGAACGCACTTTGAAATGAATTCAATTGTACATTTTTCCATTTCTTTTTTTCTTCATCATTTTTCTTTTTTCCCTACCCTCAGACGCCCTCTTTGTGCATTGTTTGCTGATTGCTTTCAATTCTATTGAGCAATTGATTCCATAATGTTGAAACTCATCGCTCATTGCGAATATTTTTACAAATTGAAAAGAAATTAATTAAAATGCAAATTCATTTTGCAATTAAAAGGCAAGCACAACAACAACAACAACAATATCTATTTCTCTTTTTTTTCCACCTCTCTGATTTTTTGTTAGTAGCATTAAATGCCAACGCATTAATATGCTAATGAAGTCAATTTATTCACACAAATAAACAAATAACTATTCGACTTTTGCTTCTCGCCATGCGCTACAAGAGAGATTAATCAAAACTTTAATGAGTTGTTATGCTATCGATTTTCAGCAACAAGTCATGAAATATTATATGTGATTTATGAATAATATTATGAAAGGCAATATAGTGATAAAAAAAGCAAAAGCTTTTAAGCTTTTCAGGCAAAGTTCAAACGGCAAAAGTCCAATATTTTAGCGAAGATATGGCCGAAATTGTAAAAAATTATTTCAAGAAGTGTTAAAAGTTAAAATTTGGGCGCATTCTGACTATATACAGTCATTACATTGGCAAATATCAACCGATTTTCAAAATATTTTCAACTTTTTAAATTATTTCGATCACTTTTTCAATCTGCATCGAAATATTTTCCCCTATAGCATATATGTATATAAATTTTTGACCATTTTCCTTGAAAAAAAGCTGGAAAAGGTGAAAATTCTGATATTGGAATTTTTTGCGTCCAATCGATTTCTAGCATCAAATTATGCACAAAAAACTTTGCCGCAGTTGTTTTGAAACATTATTTTAGAAAATAAATACCCAAAAATGTGAAAATATTATCAAAATGGCACAAAACTGAAAATCGTTTAACTTCGTACTGCCATAGCTTTCTAAAAATATTCAACCAGTTCTATAATATTTGCAACTTGGTCAATATCTATCAAATTTTTCTATAAAACTGATTTGCAACTGTTATAAGTTTGCCTAAATTGAAACATATTATAATAGAAATACAATTTTCTATTTCAAAATTATATACATTTCGTATTCCTTTAAATCCGACCATATCCGTCGTGTACTTAACTTTATTGTTGCAACCCCAAAGCCAGATTTATATCAGTTTGATTTGAGCTGATTGTCTTTTCACAGAATCACAGCTGATAAGCTGATGAAACAGATAAATCACACATACAGAGAACGAGATAGAAATACAAATGTATCTTGTATCTGTGGTTTGGTAACTGTGTGTATCTATGACCAGACAAGTGCGTGCAAATGCCAGACGAAAAGTATTTGTCAGATAAACATATTTCTGTGTATGTGTGTGGGAATATGGGAATATATACTATACATACATACATACATGTAGGTATGTATGTGTGTGTGTGTGCGTATGAAAGCAAACAAAATGGCAATAATCGCATTACCGTTAGTCAAATCCACTTAAATGGAAATCAATCAGGCCCATTATCTAGCCAACAATCGGCAGAAATGGCCAATCAGTTGAGATTTATATTGAAAATGTAGGCAAAAAATAAATGAAAAAAGAAAAAAAAAACAGAAAAAAAGAAAAAAACAAAGTGGAAAAACAACCGCAGGTAACGAAGGCAAAGAAGGGGGTAGCAGAGAAATAGGGGGACTTGTAGGTTTCATGTTGAAGTGCGACTTCGGCTAGTATTCGAGTATTTCTCCCATATGTATGTGCATGGATCAGTCTTCAGCCCCGATAGCAATCGACTGCTGCCAGCAAGTGGTTGCTAACCAAAGGTTAATCACCTCCCACACACACACACACACACACTCAGTTATACACACACATATACATATGTACGTTGTCAAGGGTGTGAGAGGTAGTCCACAGACAGCGCCAAGTTCTAGCTTCAACTGAAGGCGAATACTATGCTAGCTAAGCCCAAAGAGGCATGGCAAAGCCTTTTGCAAAATGGCGCACACACACTCACATATGTATGTATATATGTATGTATGTATGTATGCTGTACACATAAGTGTATTCATTGTATGCGTTTTGGCCAAGTTCTCGCTGCGATTTGACTCCAACTGAACTTTTGCGTGTTTCAATACCATAAATTCTGCATGCCTCTCTAACCATGGGCTACTTGATGGGAGTGAGGGGCGGCAAAGGGTGGTGATAGGGTTCACTGCTAACTTATATCCTTAGCTAGTCATGTGTGTGTCTGTTAGTGTGTGTGTTATGCTTATACATTCTGTTCCACCAATGTGAATTACAGTTAAAGTTTTTTGGGGAGATTTGCCCAGTGCATAAAACATTTCCAATTGCATTAACTTAATTTTTAAGCATTATTCTCAAGTTTTGCGAAAAAAAAAATATGAAATAAAATATAACAAAGATTTAAAATACTCAAAAAACATAAATACCAAATAACTTAAACTCAATTTGTAAGTATTTGTATTTATACTGATTATTGTTTATATGAATATCTTTAGTTTCAATAAATAAATGATTCTTTATACAATTATTTAGTATTACATTGATGAAAATACTAAAAAAATACTGCATAATTCTATAAGTTTGTTTAAATTATTGAATATACTAATAAGGGTTAAAAATACCATATATATGTAACAATTACCAAAAAAAAAAAGACTTTGATGCTCTAAAAAATACTAAATATACTTGAAAAGTGTTGCAAAGACTAGATAAATACTTAAAACGCAAATTTTGAAAATACTACATACTAGAATAAATATAAATACTTTGCTAGAACAGTACAAATATTTCAATTGACTCAATTAAGCAAACTTAGAGTCAATTTTATAGCAACAAGAAAATACTAAAAGGAAAATTATGATAAAAAAAAATACTAAACATCTGCTTTGCTGGTTACGGTTAGTTGAAATTTGTTTGAAAATAGGCCCCGTGGATCTAATCAGTAAAAGTGCCGCCGGCAACTGACAAATGACTGACAGCGCAAAGCAAATGCGGCAAACGATGAATCATCCCTGATAGAATCATCATTAAAAGCAATATGGCCACCCATACTCTTCCCCAAAAACTCTCCCAAGTCGAAACTGGCAGACATGACCCAACCACTTGGCTTTGTCCTTCATGCTTAGCACATTTTAGCACACAATCAAAATACATACGAAATGAGCTGATGTTGATTATTTTTTCATTAGCACGCAAGCCAAATTTCTAAGGAAAATGTGACTTGAAGTGGAGACTCTTGGGGTTGGAGTTGGGTGAGGGTTGCCTCAGGTATTGTCTGCTGGCAAGAAATGTCACAGTTCATTTTTTTTTTCAGTAGGGGAGCAACAACATGATTCATTTTTTTGGGGGTTCATCATCAGCCATAAACAAAAAGGGAACTCCCAAAAATAAAAGGCTTTTAAAAAAATAAAATGTTGTAAAAAGCAGGAGCAAAAGGATAAGCAAAAGGAAAAGCCTCAAAGCAAAGCAGCAAACAAGGTAAACATTTGTGCGCTTTTGATGCAGTTTCTCAAAGGCAAAGAGCATACAACCAAATATACACCCATACATACACATGTCCATACATAAACACGGCTATACATATGGACGTCCATACAAATACTGTGCACCCCTTTAGCTATTTTATAATAGAATTTAAATGCAACTCTTGCGGCAAGCCCAAAACACACAGACGACATTCAACCCCCTCAGTGCACGCCCTCTCTTTTACTCGCCTCTCTCTCTCTCTCTCTCTCTCTTGCTCTCTGTCGCTCTCTTTCGCTACCTCTCTCTATTTAGCTTTCTCTCAGTGTTTGTGTTTGTATTTGTGCATGTTTAGCGCAGCAGAAGAGCGTCAACAACAACTCGTTGTATTTGCCGGCATTTTTCCAGCCGAAATAAAAAACGAGAATTATATAGAAATGTGTTGCAAAAGGACTCTTGCCACATGCCACACACACACACACACACACACACAGTACATGCTACATGCATACATATTGATTTTTGTCAGGGTCGTCATCAGCAACCACCATTTTTCGGCCGCTTTCAGGGGGGGGTTGTTTTTCCGCGTTAGTTTTTCGCCTCAACAAATGCAATCAGCGTCGTTGTCCCTGTCGTCGCAAGGACAATGAATGCCACCAGCTGTTGTTATTCTCTCTCGCTTCCGCTTTGACTGGATGTGTGTATGTGTGTCTGTCTGTCTCTCTGTCTGTCTGTCTGTCTGTTTGTGGATGGCATGTGTGGATTGTATGTGGTCAGCAAGCAGTGCACACTTTCTGATCGAGGCGACTGCTTATGATATGCAAATATTTGCACACTCCAAATTGCACGCATACACCGACACATATACATGCATATATGTACATACACTCAAACACATACACTCATACATACATACATATGCCACACATACATATTGAGGGGCAGGTAGGGCTGTTAGCGAAACGCCTTTGGGGCCCAAACGGGGCTACAAGTGTTTTTGCCTTCCAGACTGCCGTCTGTCTCATGTCCTCTCTCTCTCTCTCTCTCTCTCTCTAGCTCTCTCTTTCTTTCTCTTTTCACTCTCGTTGGTCTCTTTCTGGCGTCAAAAAGGAAACTCGGCAAATTACTACAAACAACATGGGAACAAACAACAACAACAATAATAATAATCAAGGCAGAGGCTGCTGCATTACAAACACATGAATGAACCAGACGAAGGATGTATTCAACTGACAGACTAATAGATACCCTACTCAAAATACTATTGTATGAAAGAGAAAAGAAAATAAATAAATAGAAAATATTGATTGAAACAAAATAAGATAAAAATAAATATAATACAATCAAATTAAATACAGATAAATTTAAGAAAATAAAAATGAAATAAAATAAAGTAAAAATATCTAAAATATAATAGTAAAAAGACACAAATGTGGCATAATATATAAAGTAAAATAAAATAAATTTTATTTAAATTATTTAAATAAAAATAATGAAATAGTGGAAATGCTAAAACTATACAAAAATAAAATTCCTTGTTTACTGCAATGCATGAGAAAAACTTTAAATATTAAAAAAAAATCAAATAGTGAAAATAAATTATAATCTTAAAAGTAAACTATAAATTAATATATATTCTAACGTTAACAAATAAAAAAAAGTTGCATATTGAGTTAAATTCATTTTGCTAAATGTCGACTCTAAAACAAGCTAGTTAAAACCGATTTTTGAGGCTTTTACAGGGTATCTGCTGCCTGTTCAAATGCCGCTTTAAAGGCTGCAGTCGTGCTGCTAAATGCGAAAATGTGCCTCAACAACAACAACAGCAACAAGAGGAGCAACTCCGAGAGGAACAACGTGCAACACGAACGAATGGAAAGAAGTGTTGGCAGCTTCAAGTCAAAGCCAGGCCAACTCCAACACCGTCACAGGCTCTTCTTTGCCCAACACTTTCCACTGCAACACACACACCCCTCCCCCCTCTCTCTCACTCTCTTATTCTGCAGTTGCTGCTGCTGCTGCTTCTTCTTCATCATCATCGCTGCACATTAAACACACCTTGCATGAGTCATGCCTGCTGCCGTCTCGACTTTATTATGGCCAAAAAGGACAACAACAGCAGCAGCAACGGCAACAGCAAAAGCAGTGTCAAAGCAACCCCTCTTAGCATGAATACATATGTATGTGTATGAGTGTGTGTGTGTGTGTGTGAGTATTGTATATGTGTGTGTGTATAGTTGTAGCTGCACGCAAGCCGACTCCTGTCGCCTGCACTGACGCTGTCCATCCATTCATGCAACTGTCTGTTCATCCATCTGTCTGTTCGTCCGTCCGTCCGTCTGTTTATGCGCTTCGGGCTGTGCCTCGTTTATGGCGCAAAACTTGTTTAATATAATGAACAGTGCGGCGGCACAGAAGACTTGCTGCAAGCACGTGAGTCACTGTCGTTTGTTGGTGGGAAAAACCACCCCTGTGTGGGGGGTTGCACCAGCGGGAAAAACAACCACCAACAACAACACAGACTTGTCGACTGTATTGACAACCAAAAAATATACATATGTATGTATGTACATACACATATATTTTGGGAACTGCAATAAGATTTTCAATCATTTTTACACCTTATCTACAACTGGATGACATTTAATCAATATAAACTTTAATAGTTAAAATATTCCTTTAGTTTTAATTGCCTCTTTCTATCTATCTCTTTATCTATTTATCTCTCCATTCTTCTTTCGTTTCTTTTTCAAACTGTATGCACCTCATTAACCACAGACAAAAGACAGCAAACCAATTGCAAAATTTTATTCATTCAATTTGACCAACAAAATATAACTGAAATAGTTACCCAGTTGCACTTCCTTGGCATGTCTGAAGTACTGACTAAAGTAGTGCATATTTCACATACTTTTCAACTATGATATTCATTGTGTGCAGTGTTATCCATATTTCTATAATATCTAGTTTATTCTAGATCGAATTTATCGCCATAAAGGCAAGGGATTCTCTTAGCGATAATATGAATTGTTTAGCAAATTTTCAACAATCTTATTTTTATTGAATTAATCGAAAAATAAATTTACCGAAAATATTTATTAAT
Organism: Drosophila quadrilineata; assembly: GCA_018150725.1. NCBI lineage: Eukaryota > Metazoa > Arthropoda > Insecta > Diptera > Drosophilidae > Drosophila > Drosophila quadrilineata. Next base: position 916,646 of record JAECWN010000407.1, read on the forward strand.
ATATGAGACGCTTTCATTTCATTATTATAAAGTTAATGTACTATTATTTACAATTTCAAGGTAAATATGTGTGATATTTATTAAGTTTTTCTAATCTGCAGATTCATACTCCCATAACTTTGACAAAACTTTCTCGTTTTACTTGAATTGATTAAATTTGATGTCCTTCGTAGTTTTTTTGAATGAAAAATAAAAATTTTTACTCTCCAGCCAAGTCCTTTGTCATATTTACTGGAATCCAGTCTATACTTGTTCCTTCCTACTCCATTTTTCTCTTCCAACTTTCTTGTAATCAAATTCTAGCAAATTCCAGTCACCGCTATTATAATATGTGTATATCCTTGATAACCCTTAGATATTATCCAAGTTCCTAAGCATAATTTCTAACATTATTCACTGTCTGAGCTCAGACTATATAATTCGATTGTACTGCTATACATACTCGTACATATGAATATGGACTACACAATAATAATCTCGTGCATTCCGGGCATATTTCAAGTCGTTTCCCAACTGGGCTATAATTACTAAGCATTCGTCCTGTGCTGTGCTGTGCTGTCCTGTCTGAGGACGTCTGCTTATGTCTCGTCCAAGTGGCGCCTGTTTGTCAGGCTTCCCACTCACTTCATGGGCATATCCTTTTTGGTCAGTTGTCTCGTCTGCATTTGACTGTCGACTGCAATGAGCAGAGGCAGCTTTTCAGCTTTTCATTTTCAGCATTTTCAGCAATTTGAGAGCGGAGAAAAGGAAAGCATAATTGCCAGCAAGGACATTCATTCACTACGGAAATACAATTGACACGAGATACCCAGAGAAAGACAGAGAAACAGAGAGAGAGAGAGAGAGAGCGAGAGATAAAAAAAACAGCTGACAATTGTCAGGAGACGGTCATTAAAAAGGATGCCAACTCGACACAAAAATAAAGCAATTCTAAATGATAGGGCCAAAAGTTGTTCCCCCCAAAGGCAATCTACAGTGATATGGAACAGAATATGTACGAATACGAACTAGAAACAGTAGAAGAAGAAGACGAAGAAAAAGAAGCAGAAGCAGAGATAGAACTCAGTCAAAAGTTGAGGCAAAGACACTACAATTTTCAAGTAATCTGTTAAATTACAAGTTTCAGCATAAAACTGACAAACTTGCTTATGAGTTGTGAGGTTAGAAAGAGTCACGCTAAGGCAGCTGAGAAAGAGTAAGAGACAAACAGAGAGAGAGAGTAAGAGACAAACAGAGAGAGAGAGAAAGAGTGAAGAGAAATAGCTCTTAGAAACTGGCCTTAGAAGAGATTAAGTTAGGATTTTAGCTTATATTTGTTAGAGTTTCTCTCTGCAAAAGACAAATTTTATATAACTTTCTTTTACAGGGTATCAGCTAGTCACACATATCATGAATATCAGAGACTATCTGTTAGATCTTTAAAGGACGCTGATATTGTTAACTGATATTATTTTTTATTCCTTTTTTTCCCCCTTACAATCATATTTATATATATTTCTCAAGTTTAGCTTTCATTTTACAGGGCAACTTCTAGTGTATCCTTCATCTGCTTTGCCTTAGCTTAGACCTCATAAAGTTTTGTTACCGCACTTAAAAATCCCTTTCGCATTATTTGCCCTTTTTAGGCCACTAATCTAAGCATTAAGAATGATCATCAAGTCCTAAGCCAAAACAAATCGCAATGGGCCACAAAATGTTGGTGATTCTCTTATAAATCGTAAATCGTCTCATAATTGTTAAGAGCAATAAATTCTAGAATTCGCCCACTAAACCGCATTCTCAACCCTCCAATCTCGTACCTTTTGCTTATCACAGCCCAAACAGACGCAATCACAACAAGAGTTTAAATATTGAGGACAATAGTAAATGGCAAAGAAGTTTATATCAACGAGTTAAACTCAAGGCTAATCGCATAAGCAGTCTCTCTATAGCTATCTCACTCTCTATATCTATCTATCTATCGTCTATCTCGCTCTACAACTATCTCTGTCCCTGTCGCTGTTGCTGTAGCTGTTTTACAATGGATTTCGCGTTGCGGCACTGAAAATTCAATTTACTCAAATTGAAAATGTGGCAAAAGCTGCAACGGCTCGAACTTCCGTATTGATACAGCCAAGCCACAATATACTGCGTACCAACACACCAACACACACACACACACACCCATGCACGTATCGAGTGTTGAGGGTAGGCATCAGCATCAGCATCTGCATCAGCGTTGCCAACTGCGTGAAAAAGCACGTTCACTGCCGGCTTAACAACTTATTTATGCTTAGCTATGCTAACCAAACGACGGGCAACGTCGTTTGCCGTTGGCCTGATGCCCTGTATTGATAAATTATATGGGGTATACATATATTATATATGCAACACACAGTAAAACTCAATTGTCTGTTGAACGGCAACTAGAAATAAATTGCGCCCATAATAAAAAAGAGACTTCATCATCAAACTTTTTCTTATGGAAGAAATTAAAAAAATAATTAAACAAAAATAAGAGAAATAATATGCTAGAAAATAAAACAATATTCGGGAAATAATTATAATCAATAATTACAAACGAATTTAAAATTACAAAAATATCTTTAATATAAAAAAAATATTATAAAGGACAGACCAATAGTAAGATAAAAATTATAATAACGAACTAAAATAAAAACTAAACAAAATATAATTAAAATAAAATATTAAATAAAAAATATAATTAATATATAATAGAAATAAATTATTAAGAAGAAAAAGAAAATTAAATTATTAAGAAGTGAAAATAATAATTACTATTTACTAGCAAAAAAAAACATTTTAAGTAATAATTATTAAAAATAATAAGAAAATCAAAACAGAAAATAAATAATAATAATAAATAATAATAAAGAAAAGTAATGTTTACAAAACATTTATAGCTGAATCCCTTTACTAATAAAGGATATCTGTGCGCCTATTCCACCCGCCCATATTGACATAAAGCGACCTTACTGCCTCTTGTCTGTTGCCTGCCCCATGGATTCAGCACGATTTTCGCTCATTGCAGCTGTTGGTGGGCAGCTTGAGGGGAACGAGGTGGGCTTCTATAGGGGGTGGCTTGGTGGTTGACTATATATATATACTCTGTATATATGGAGCAAGTAAAAAGGAAATGCTGCTGCTTCTGATGGTGGTTGTTGTTACGTTTTGTTGATTCTTACGTTCGGCGGAAAAATTTTTGTTGTTGATTTTTCCCAGAGCCACATTGTTCGCCTCGTCAAATATCATTTAAATTTAATTCACAGTTGATTGTGCCTCTCACTCTCACCCACTTTCCATCTCTCTCTCTCTCTCTCTCTCTCTGTCTTCGTCTATCTTTTATTTTTGTTTTATAAGTTGCCTACAGCGTTGCCAGAATTTCACACAAAATCTCAAGTATATATACAATTTATTCTTATAGTAGAAACTCTATGTCTTAATCAAGCGAAAAGTGGCTCTCTATGTTTATTATTTAAATTATTATGATATTATAATTAATTATTTTATTCTCCACTTATTATTTATACTTTATATATTGATTAATAGATATTTTCAATTCATTTTGGTACTTTAAACATAATGAAATGTATATCAAGTGAAACCCAACTTAAGTTTATGAACTATAAATACTTGCTATATATGCAATCCAATATATATTTTATAAAAATATCGCTGTATACATAAAAGCATGTAATTTTGCTAAAGAATTCACATAAAAAGCGCACATTTCGCGTCCTTATCTAATAAAAATAAATTGCAATATGAAACTATTTCCAACATATGTATTGTATATTGTATGTGTCTCTTTACTCTCATTTTCGCCAGCTCTTTCTATATCTTTCGCCAAACAATGGTAAAATAAAAAGCGCCCAAAGCAAAAGAGACAACACACACACACATGCACACACACACATAAACAGAGAAAATTGTTGGAGAAGACAACATAAATGTGCAAAAGCAACATGAGCTTGAAGGAGTCTCTGTCTCCCTCTGTTGCCTTATCTGTTGCCTCTGTCTGACCCCCTCCTCTATCTGCCACTCGTATGTAGCATACAAATAGTTTGGCAATAAACTCGATGTAGACAGAGCGAGAAATAAAAAGAAAGAGAGAGAGAATATAGAGTGAGAGGGCGCTAGTTTTATAGCTTGGTATTATTTCTGTTGCTGCTCGTAACTGGAGAAACCTCTAGCGTTGGCATTTCCCACGCAGTATTAATGTGAATTCTATGTAAACTGTGTAGAAGAAAGAGAAAGAAAGAGTGAGAGAGAGAGAGAGAGAGACAGAGAGAGACAGAGAGAGACAGAACAAGAGTTGAGTCACACCTTTGGCGTGTATAGCATTTGATAAAACAGAGAACTGACAGCCAAACAATCGGCATCATTATGATAATGGCAGACAGCCAGAGGGAGATTGCGAAAGAGAGAGAGAGAGAGAGAGAGAGAGAGAGAGAAGTGATAGATATAGTGTAACACATAGTGACTATTAGCCAGCCTATGCACACACTTACACCCATGACAAAGCGTGCGTAACGACGACCAACAACAACAACATAAAGTCAAAGGCAGTCAAAGGCCGTCGAGAAATGAAAAAAAACGTAGCATACATTTGTGCGCGATGGGATTCTATGAAGAAAGGCAATTAAAAAAAAAAACAACTAGCATACATTTGTGCGCTCTGAGGTTATCAGCAAAGGGGGTGACAAGGATAACCCGCAGCTAATGCCTAGTCCATTCAATTCTAAAAATTGGGTCAACGCTGATAAGAAAAATAGTAACTATAGTGGTGGAAAATGCAAATGCTGATAAATTGCATGCAATTCATAAAGAAAGCGCAAAGAGAAGTCTAGAGAGAGACAGAGACAGAGACAGAGAAAGGTTGCCGTGACTGACACGCAAAATTGTGATAAATTAGTGGCAAAGCGCATGGCAAAAAAAAAGGGGACGATACAAAGAGAGCGGGTGGAGATTGAGCACTATAAATATGTTACGTTGCATGCAACATGACGTATTTGATAAGCAAGTCTAAGTCTTGACGCCTGTCACAGCTGATAAGCAACTGACAAGTAACTGTATGTGCTTACAAGTGTATGTGTGTGTGTGTGTGAGTGTGAGTGGGCGTGGCAAAGCTGCCTGCACTGATTGAGTTATTAAGCAAAGCAAATGCGTTGCAAATTGACTTTGGTCACTTTGCCGACGGTCAACTTCATTAGGTCAATAAATTAATAAGAAACTGCGGCTGCCGCTGCCACTGCCACAACTGCTGCTGTTGCACTTTAATTATTAAATTTATACTCTAATTAAACGTAATTGCAACGAGCTCTCTCACTCTTTCTCGATCTGTTTCTCTCTCTCTCTCTCACTTTGCTGTCTGGCATTACAATTGGCATTCGTATTGTTGCTTTAATCAAATGAATGTCTGTCTGTCAGCGCGTGTTGTGCGTGCCATTACGCAATCTGTTGCAAGTGGCAGTTGCAAGTGTTGCAAGCTGAGACAACGACACAAGGTTTCAAGCAGAAACCGCTGCTGCATTGAAACATGCTACAGTTGACACAGTATACTTGAAACATAGGAACGTAAATTGCCCAAAAAGTCATGGAAATATGGGAAGTAAAATATCTGAAGAATTTTAAAGAACTTCATGAATTCCACAGATATTGATACATGTTGCAACTGCATTTATCAAGCTGAACTAATAAAGACTTAAAACTTTCGAGGAATTCTAACATAGATCTAATATTCACAGACAATTTGAGGTAGAATTTTTAGTGAAAAATAAGAGTATCTTTCAGATACAGTATACCATTCTATAAATATTTCATAGTTATATTCGTATATTAAAAAAATTCTCAATTCTCTCTTTTTATTACAGCTACAAATAATGTTAATAATAATTATAAAATATTATTGTGGAAAAGTTTTTATTTAAAAATGCGCGCATATGCAAATGAGCAGCATGTCTGCTTGCCACTGCAACTTGCCACACGAGCGTCAAATACAGAAACAGAGACACGTTGCGCCTAATTAATGCAATTGAAACAAATTGCGTTGAACTGAAGTGAATGGCAGCGCAGCAATCGAATCATTGCTTCACTCACATGCATGCCACATGCCACACATGCCACACACACGCATACTAGAGTCTAACTGACCTTTGCCGCGCTGTGGCATCTGCCACTCCCACACGCTGCCTGCGCCTGCCGCCGCCGCCTCATTAGCCAAAGTGCCACAAACTGCCAAGCCTAATTGAATTAACATTAATGAGCAGCTCAAACTATCTATGTGTGTGTGTGTGTGTGTGTGTGTGTTTTGCATCTGTAGTGGTGTGTACATACATATTGTTAACACTCGACTGGCTGTTCTGGCCACACATCCTGTCCGAAAGCTCCACTCGCCGCAGCTGCAATGACAGCTCAATAAATATGCTCCCTCAACAAAAAAAAAAAGAAAGAAGGAGGAGGAGTGGCCGGAAGAGGGGGCAAGGGGAGTGGCCGGAAGACGAACAAGGGGTGTGGCAGGGGAACTGTCAGTAAAGCTCAAAATGAAAGCTGAACTCTGACCCAGTTAAAGCAATTTCTAAAAAGAAAAAAAAAACCGAATAAATAAAATAGAAATTGCAAATGTCCAAAAAAAAAAAGTGCATTTGAAATGCAGCCACGTTTACAACCCCACAGATACCGATAGCTATAGAGATACATATGCTGATAGAGATACAGATAGAGATAGTTATATGGCCGTGCATAGAGATGGCGCTACATGTTCAGGTGTTAAATTAGCGCAGAGATGCCAAAGTGCTCGCCAATTAAACAATTTGCGCTGCCAACCAAAAATACATACATACAGATACAGATACATACACATATATATATATACAGATGTATCTATAGCGATGTGAAACTATCTATAGGTAAAACTACATGTATCTGCAACTGACTCTGCTGAATCTCTGATCCCATCCAATCACCGCATTCTGGCCACACGTGCTTCCTCTCTCAACATTCAAAAAAAAAGTAAGCGTAAAAAACTCTTAGTTGGTTCAGCGCAACAACACAATTCCAGGTAATTACGGTGAAGTGGGCGTGGCACATCCTCAATATTGAAAATTTCAGTTTATCCCCAAATTTAAACTGACATAACATTACCAAAAATCATACCATTTTGATTAAATTTGCATTTTTGCAAATAATATTCATACAATATTAATTCTGCATTCAAAGTTTGTTCAAAAAATACGATTTTAAACTTTCGACTTTTTTGACCACTTTTCCATACTAACCCTTTCACAAACTCATCGGAAATTGAAAAATTTTCAATACAGATTTTTTTGTGCCCAATCGATTCTAGTACTCAAAACTAGCATTCTGCTTTTTATTTGAGGTGTTTTCGATGAGTAGTTTTCGAGATATGACCCAAAATGTGGAAAATAGGGACTAAAATGTCAGTTTTAAATATTTCAGTGTTTTCCAAACTTTGAACTGGCATAACTTTCCCAAAAATCATCCGATTTTTATGAAATTTAAATTTGTGGAAATGGTATTGATCCTAGTTTAATTCTGCATTTAAAGTTTCTTAAAAATATACGTTTTTAAATTTTCGACTTTTTTGACCACTTTTCCATACTAACCCCTTGACAAAATAAAAAAAAATGGAAAATTTTTCGATTCTAATTTTTTATGCCCAATCAATTCTAGGACTCAAAACAAGCAATTTGCTTTTTATTTTAGGTGTTTTCGATGAGTAGTTTTCGAGATATGGCCAAAAATGTGTCAAAATTGACTAAAAATTCAAATTTTTGAAGTATTAGTTTTCTCAAAATTTTGAACTGCCATAACTTTTTCAAAAATCATCCGATTTTGATGAAATTTACATTTTTGGAAATGGTATTGATCCAAGTATAATTCTTCATTCAAAGTTTGTTCAAAATAGGCGATTTTAAATTTTCGACTTTTTTGGTCATTTTTCATACTAACCCCTTGTCAAAATTACCAAAAATGGAAAATTTTTCAATTCTAATTTTATGTGCCCAATCGATTTTAGGACTCAAAACAAGCATTCTGCTTTTTATTTGAGGTGTTTTCGATTAGTAGTTTTCGAGATATGGCCAAAAATGTGGAAATAATAGGGACTAAAATGTCAGTTTTAAATATTTCAGTGTTTTCCAAACTTTGAACTGGCATAACTTTCCCAAAAATCATCCGATTTTTATGAAATTTACATTTTTGGAAATGGTATTGATTCTAGTTTAATTCTAAAGTTTGTTCAAAATAACCGCTTTCTACTTCGATCGATTTTGTAAAAAATTTACCTCTTAGAAAAGTAGTTTCAATGGCGCCTTAATTGTACATGCATATAAAATATATGACTTAGTTTCAATGAAGTGCTGAGAAATAGAGACGAAATTGCGCAAAATACTGATTTAAATATCTCTCTCTTCATCTTCGCTAAACGTCACCTGTTGCTGTCTCCGAAAGAGAAGAAAAATTCTACAAATTTCAAACAAATTTCAAAACAAGCTCAAATTACAGGCAGTTTGAATGGAATATTGAAAGAAGCCGCCAGCTAGTTAGAGTGAAAGAGACAGAGAATCGCTGATAGAGACGAATAAAAGAAGCGGATCAATCATCAATCAAAGGCTAGTCGCCGCATGGCATAACCCATCCAGCTGTGAGAGAGAGAGAGAGAAGCTGCTGCTGTCCAGCTGCTGTGGATGCCACAGTATCTTAAGATTGAATAGACAGACGACTAACGTTGAGTCCAAGAAAATAAAACATTATATGCATCAATTAAGCTTTCATTCTAACATAACAATTTTCGAGAGGCCCGAGCTGAGGAGAACCGGTTTTTATGGCTGCCAAATGGAGGTTACGAAACAACAGCCAACAACCTACACAAATCACAAAATTATCGTGTGAGTATCTCATAGATACAAAGTTACTTTTCATTACGTACAATATGTGTATGAATGTTTGTATGTAAAACTCCCAGTTCAAGTCACGAGTGGTAAGTATCTGAGCGCTGGTCAATTGACAAATGTGGGCTGTGGTTTGTATCCATAAGATACATTTGAACAACTTCAGCAGATTTATCAATTGAATAGTAAAAAATGTATATCCAAAACCTTGGACCAAAAGATACCATTAAACAACTCCAAATATTATCAATAAAATTTCAACATTAAAGTAAATAAAAGTATATAAGAATATAAATATAATAAAATATAAAAATTAACGAAATATAATTATATTTAATTTAATTTGAAGGTACTGTAAATCTGTAAATCTGTATTTCAGAGAGACTTTATCGAGTCAGAAATTCTTTGTTAAATTCCTCTTTATTAAACTTTTGCGTGAATTGATTGTTTCATGCTATGCAAGTATCTTGTAGATACATATAGTAAAGATTATCAATAAGAAATATCAACTTACCACAGTGAATGAAACAAAAGACTTGTTGTTGATGGGCCTGAAAGAGAAAGAGACAAAAGTTATGTTAGTGATGCCGATAGAAAGAGAGAGTGTGTCATCAGCGTAAAAGCGGCTTAAACTAATGTATCTGTAAGCTATTGTATCTATGATTTAATAAATTTTTGTTAACAAAGAACCTAGTTGATACCGAGTATTATGGCCATGCATAAATCAGCGCGCGTGTTTGGCACGCAACGAACCCAATCACGACACACACACACACACACACACACACACACACACACACACACACACACACACACACACACACACACAACAACAACAACTTTTGTCGCATTTTAATGTTAATTAATGAGCTGCCTGCGTGTGTGTGTGTGTGTGTGTTATCTAGGCACAACCACAACAACAACAACAACGAAAACAAGTTATTAAAATATACAGAAATGTATAAAAGGCAGAAACCGGCCGGCATCATTCTTGACTGAGGTTAGTGCAGTGCTCGGCAAATGAGTTGCCACTTCATGCCACATGCCACATGCCACATGATGTGGCAACTTAAGTGGCAACTCCATGTCAAAGCTATACGCTTCTTTGCCATGAAACAACACTTTGTAAACAATACTCGTAGATCTTGCCTTAAAAAAAAAAAATAATAAAAAAAAATAATAAAAAAAATAATGCAAATAATCAGCAAATAAATATTTGAAGAAAAAAATCACAGAGAAAGAAAATTGAAGAAAAAAATCACAGAGAAAGAAAATTGAAGAAAAAATATCACAGAGAAAGAAAATTGAAGATAAAGTTTGTTAAGATATTACGAATTTAAAAAACTATGTTTAAAACTATTATATTTATTTTTGAAATAATTTAACAATGTTAAAAAATGGCAAAAATAAAAACTAATAATTTCGTAAAGTAAAAGAAAATGTTGATAAATTATTAAAAATTATAATTTTGAATTGAATTCCATTTAAAAATTATATTTAATACAATTACTAGCTCTTCACTAAAATTTATATAATTTTATTATAAATTAAGCTAAGAATTTTTTGATAATAAAAATAAAGCAAAAGGCAATACAAATAATTTTAAGAAAATAATATTATTTTTTTATAAAATATAAAATAATTTTAAAAACATTTTCATAAATATTTATACTACAATTAAATTCAAGCAACACATTATAAGATATTATCAAAATATCTGAAAGCTTTTTCATGAGAAAAATATCTCAGGCTTCATTTCTTTCTCTTTTACACCATGTCTTTCTTTCTCTCTCGCCCTCTTTCTCTCTCTCTCGCTCATTTTTTGCTTTATCAATGAAAATTACAGGGTATATGAGCTTGCAAAAAATCTCATCTGAAATTTTCGAGTGCGAAATGAAAACCGGCTTGGACGTCAGGTTGCCGCTGCAATTTACAATAAATATTTGCCAGAGAGAGAGAGAGAAAGAGATAGAAAGGCGGGTATATCGCAGTTAAGGTTGTGGCAAGTGGCATGTGTTGCAGAGCGGGGGCTGGTATCTGGTGGCTGCTGGCCAGGATAGTTAAACGACAGCTGCAACTGCAACAGCAACAGCAGCAGCGGCAGCAACTCATTTTGGTGGCAACGCTACGCACATTTGCTGCCAGCCAACATGTTTTGTGGCAAGAGAGAGAGAGAGAGAGAGAGAGCGAGAGAGACAGATAGTGAAAGAGAGGGGCAAGTGTGAGTGTGAGTGAGAGGTGTAAGCAGACCACAACTAGTAGCAAACAGCATTAGGGAGCAGCAACAAAAAGAAACAACAGAAAACCCGTTTTACAACAAATTTGCTGTTGCTACTTGCAGCGCCAACAGCAACAACAACAACAGCAACGTCAACTTGCCACAAAACGCAGCAGCTTGCCGCAAGCAAACGACGCTCTCACACACACACACACACACACACAGGCCACAAAACTGGACTTGGACTTGGTGCAGAAGTTGGAGTTGAAGTTGGAGTTGGAGTTGGAGTTGACTGGCGATTGGCGCGACATTCCAACTAGAAAGCAGAGATAGGGAGAAAAAGAAAGAGAATAAAACAGAAAAAACAACAGAGAGAATATTTGTTCGAGACGAAGTAGCATGAGATTGAGACTCAGAAGCAGCAACAGCAGCCGCAAAACTGTGAAGAAGCAGCAAAACCAAAGCTAAACAGAAAAACAGCTGAAAATAGCTAGAAATCGCTAAAAACAGCTATAAGGGAATAAAAAAGACATTTCAAGGCTGAAAAGTCTATATAAAAATTAACGAAAGGGCCAATACCTAAAGAAATATTCAAAATATTGAAAAATATTCCTCAATAAACACGAAAAAAGACATATATTGCTAGAAATAGAATAAAAACTAGCGGATTATAGCTGTAAATGGCTAGAAAAGGCGAAAACAGGTTGATGGTTAAAATAAAAAATCTAAAAAAAAACTGAATATTAATAATATTCCATTTTTCACAATTTTTAACTTCACATATTTTACTAAAAGTAAAAGAGATGTTTAACAGGCAAGAGAAACGAGAATTAATCAAAATATTTCTTAAAAACGGCTCAAAACTCTTAGCAAATAAATATATAAATAACATTTTAAATAATCTCCAAATAAAAATAAAATAATATAGTTACTTCTTTAGAGAAAAAGTGGAAAATAAAGCCAAATAAAATATCTAAAAAAAAGTCTTAACATTTTCCATTAAACAAATTTAAATATTTATAAATATATGCCGCAAGTCCCACAATATCAAAAAAAAATAGTCAGAATTATCAGGAAAATATATGACATTTGACAACCCTGGCAGCAGCAGCAGTAGCAGTGGCAACCATGTCTATATAACTTGTAGCTTTTGCTCTCTGTTGTCGGTTGTATCTGGCAGGCAATTATGTTTTATTATTGCCTAAAAATGTACTTATATCGTTATGTGCATAATGTATCCGACAGATACGAAGATACATTTTTAAAAAATATGAGAGAGAGAGAGAGAGAGACAGAGAAAGAGACATGTGAAATATTCATGCAGTTGGCGCTAAATGCGCTCAGCATTTTCTTTATAAACATTCTATTCTTTCGTTTTTCCTTTTATATTTGTTGGGCTACTTCAGATACATTTGTATCTGTTACAGCGTTAGGATACAATCCATTTCATTTCATTTCATTTTTGGCTTCCTCGTCAGTTTGTGTTGCTGTTGTTGTTGTTTAATGTGACTTTTATTGTGCCGTCCGCTTTGTTGTCTCATTTCGTATTCAAGTTTCAGTTTCTTCTTCTTATATCCAACCATGGCTGCCTTTTGCTCTGAACTTTGGCTAACCCAAAGTGTAAATACGAAAAGACATAAAGCAGAAGAGAGCAGAGAGCAGAGAAGAGGAAGAGGAAATAGCAACAGCATTAAAAACCAGCAACAATTCAGACTCAGACTGAGACTCAGAAACAGTCTCAACCTCAACTTTAGCTTCTATTTGTTTTATTTGTTATGCGTTTTTTTCTCTTTCTTTTCTTTTGTTTTGTTTTATTTTGTTTCCTTAAATGTTGCGCTTTAGTTTGGAACTACACAGCTATGTTAATTGCCGTCTGCTTTGCACAAAAAGTCCAGAGCGGCTTTTGGTTTTTGCTTCTTTTTTTCTAGCTTTTTTTTTAGTCTTTGTCTTGGGTTTGCGATTAGTTGTCAAATTTAATTAGATCCACTCGAAGCCATAGAAGCAACAGCTTAACGCACTGTCATTGGCCAAACAAGAACTAGAACACACACTTAAGATACTATCTTATAGCTACCATTCACAAATTTAGCTGTTAGTCTTTTTTGCCACAGATAAGCATCTTTTAATAGACATTTTTTTTGCTGCTTTTTTATTGCAACAACTATTTCTGCTGAAAAACTGATGAATTAGTAAGCAGTCTGATTGCTAAATTTGCTTTGAAATTACCACTTGACAAGTCGATGCATGAAAATGTCAAGCAAAGCTACATATAAAATAAAGATTGTCTTAAATTACGAAAAAACAGCTAAGAAAAGTCAGAAATATAGCTAGAAAAAAGTTGGAAAATTTTAATTTATTTCTAGCAGCACTTTTTGGCATATTTTCACTGAAAAAGCTGCTGAAATTGCGACTTTAAAAGCTTAATACAAAACAGAGCTTTTTAAACCTATGACATTTAGGCTGACAAACTGCTGAAAATGTCATGTGCAGGCGACAGCGAGAGATTTATAAAATATTAAATCCTTTTGTTAATAGAAGAATATAGTAGAGTATGTTATGAATTTCCATACAAACATACTTTTAAACTGTATTTGCTGTTGTCCAAGTTCTTCAATTAATTAAGTAAAATAAAAGGACAGGCAGTCAACTGCCTTTTAGGCTGACTTAGTGCTGAAGAAGTCATGTCTGAAGGCAGCTGCTGCTGCAATTCTACTTCAGCCATGACATTTAGGCTGAAGAACTACTACAAAAGTCACGTATGTACATTAGCTGCAATAATCAAGCGAAGGTTTTTCTTTACTCCCTTTGTCATATTCCTTTTGCCTTTTCTTCTTCATTATCGCTTACTCTGCTCACATTCATCTTCCTGCGCGCTTTTAAATGCCGCCTGCAACCTGCTGAGTTTCTCACTTACTCAGTAAGCAGTACTTGCACTGCTTGCCAACTACAACACATAGAAGTGTCAACACTTGAAGGTGAGCAAGCTCTTCTCTCACTCATAAGCTACTTTTCAAGCTCTCCTCACTCACTCTCTTTCTGTGGCTGCCAAACAAAGAACGCATCTAAACACAACGCATGATTTGTTACACAGTCAGTGGGAAAGGGAGAGGAGTGAAAGCAGCGCAGAGGGAAAACAAAGTCAAAAATTGTGAACAGTTTGTTGTTGTCGCCGACGTAGTATCCCTATCCCTTTTTGCCAACAGCGACAAACATTCACACACTCGCATACACATACAGAGGCAGCGACAAGCACAGACAGGTTAATGGCAGTCAACTTACGTGCTTTTGTTTGCCTTTTGCTCTATCCTTCTCCTTCTCCTGCGCTTCTCTCTCTTGCTCTCTATCCACGTTGCTGCTGCTGCTTTTGTTTTTTGTTTTTGTTGTTTTATTTGTATTTCAACGGTGCGAATAATCCGCTTTAGAGATCAACAACAACAACAACAATTCACATTTATTGGTGGGAGGGGGCAGCGTGTGAAATTGTTGCCATTTTTTTCGAGCAGATTTATTTATATTTTTTTCTTTTCTTCTCTTTTATTTTGCGCTTTTTATTTGATGCACGCACAACACATTTATATTTGCATATAATATTTAATTAATTAATTTTATTGCTTTCTCGCTCACTTTGCACTTTTTCACACACACACATACACACAATATTTAAACGATTATCGCACTTTTTGCAAATTTTGCTCCTCTCTCACTTCTTTGCTTCCCGGACTCTTCCAATTGGCAGCAAACACAAACACACAAAGACAGCGGCAAAGACACAAAGCCAGAAGACAAAAACGTGCAGTAATTTTTTTGCCAAAAGCAGCGACGACGCAGCGCTGCTGCAGCGCAGCGCAAAGTCAAACCGGTAATTTTCCCACTGGAAGTTTTGACTTGACGACGTTTGCAAGAAGTTTTTGCTTTAGATTGAATATTTTGTTAACTATTTTAACTTGTTTTTCATTTAATATTGTTGCAGTTATTGTTGTTCATGTGTGTTTGCATTTGTTTGCACTTTATGCGCGGCGCACGCGTAGCGTATTTAATTTTGAGCACAAACACATAAAAAGTGGCGCGACTTCTTTGCGCCGGTAGCAAAGACACGACCGCACAGCACGAAGTCAAAACGTAAACTAACGTAACGTTTGCGACAAGGAGCAACAGCAGCTGTCAAGCAGTGTGTGTTGAGTTTGTGAGTGGTGAATATACGCAGCAAAGAGTGCGCGTAAAAAGGGTAAATGTTGCCAAGTAATGCTCTTAAGCGGTGTGACAGAGAGAGGCACAGAATGTTGCTAAGCAGTCGTGGCCAACTAAAGCAAGCAGTGTGATCGATCACAGGTAAAAATGTACACCTATGTTAACAAGCAGTGCAATGACTGCATGTGCTGCTTTCATACCATTTCAGCTTTTTTTTTTCTAGCTTTTTTTATGCCTCCAGCCTTTGGCAACATTTATGCTGGCAACATGTTGCTAAACTGATTTTCTTATTAGTTTTCTCTATTTAATTATTTAATTGCCTTGAGTAACATTTTTAAACGAACTAAATGATTATTTAAACAAAACATGTTTACTTTAATTAGAACTGTCATTGCAGCTGCCTGTGGCAGCCAGTTGACAGCAAACATGTTGCAACAAATCTCAATTGGCCTCATTAAACAAATTAATAAATAGAGAGAGAAGGCTGAAAGAGGAGAGGGAGAGAGGGAGAGGGAGAGAGAGATGTCAGCTGTCTCTGTTAACCAGAAGCCGAACAACATTTTGGCCAAAAGCAAACAAAGTGAAGCAAACGGCAAATTGCAACTGTAACGTTAAACAAACACGGACAGAGGACCATGGCCCAAAGCAGAGCAAACACAGACAGAGATAGATAGATAGGCAGCCAGAGGGAGAGAGAGAGAGAGAGAGAGAGACAGTGATACATTTACACCTACACACATTACTGCTTATATGTATGTGTGTTTGCTTTGCATATGTGTGGAATTTATAGTTGACTTTGTTGTTGTTGTTCTTGTTGTTGTTGTTGTTGTTTCGTGGGTAGGTCAAGAAAGTGGGCGTGGCGAATGACAGTGGGAGTGTGAGAGTTAGAGAAGGGCAGGGAGAGCATGAGAGAAGGGGAGAGGGTGAAAAATAGAGAGGGAAACAGATATTGGAGCGAAGAAGACACAGGGGGGGGGTGAGAGAATCTAAGAGAGAGATAGAGAGATTTAGAAGGAGGGAGGCTAAGAGAGAGAGAGAGAGAGATAGAGAGAGAGAGAGAGACAGATAGAGAGAGTGAGAGAGATAGAGAGAGAGAGATAGAGAGAGAGATAGAGAGAGAGAGAGATAGAAACACAGAGAGACATAGAGAGAGATAGAGACACAAAGAGACAAAGAGAGAGAGAGAGAGAGAAAGAGAGAGAAAGAGAGAGATAAAGACACAGAGAGACATAGAGGGAAAGAAAGAGAGAGAGAGAGAAAGAGAGAGAGAGAGAAAGAGAGAGAGAGAAAGAGAGAGAGATAGAAAGAGAGAGAGAGAGAGGCTGAATGAGAAAGAGACAGTGAGATAGAGAGAGAGCGAGAGAGAGAGATACCGAGAGACAGAGAGAAAGAGACAGAAAAAGAGTGAGACAGAAAACATCAAGAGAACAATAGAATCAGAGAGAGAGAGAATGAGAGAGAGACTAAGATAGTGAAATTGTGAGGAACAAAGAGAGTTTGATTAGGAGAAAAGGGAAGGGAGAAAAGGGAAACAGGGACATGGTGTCCGCGAGATGGAGAGAGAAACAGAGAAGGAACTTGAGACTGTGACCGAGATTTACCTCAATGCTTGTCCTTGTGGTTTGTCCATCTGTGTCTGTGTGTCGTCTCGCCTCGTTTATCTCTCACATGCTGTCCACACATAAATCCACCATATCTCCCTCTCCTTCTCTCTCTCTCTCTCTCTCTCTCTCTCTCTCTCTCTACAATTGTCATTGTCTGGCCTCAGTTTGATTAATTGCAAACAGTTTTGGGCTTCCAATTCATTGATTTCGAATTATTTAACAGCTAACTATGCCCCTCACCTACTTCTACCCCTCCTCCCTCTCTTATCACTCTCTCTCTCTCTCTCTCTCTCTCTCCCTCTCTTCCTCTCTGTCTCAGTCAACCACACCTCTGTCCATGTTGCGATAATAAACTCATGTTTTGTGCTTTGCCCAAAAAGCTTTCATCATTTCCAATTACTTAACGTTGACATTAAACGAATGCAACTCCCCATCAGCTGTTTAAGGCGGCAACTTCTTGACATGCCACGCCCATCACTCCCTTCCCCAAGTTGCAGCAGTTGACAGCTTTTCAATCAACTTGTGGCTGCCACAAACTAAACAACGAATGAAGTTAATAGACTTCCGCAAGAACTTTAAAAGTGTCTTCGTTATGCAAATCTAACGAAGAGCTTAAAAGCTTCTTAGGGAAATCAAGAAAGTTGCTTTATCCATTGCCTGTTAGCCAGAGCTTTGAAAGCTGCTGAAAAGCAATTCCAAAATTTTGTTTCCTTTATTTATTACAAATATTTCTTAAACTGAAAGCTTCGAGAAAGAGCTTTCAAAGCTGTGCAGAAGTTTCTTAAAGTAATTATAATTATTATTTGCGTTTTAAACTTCAATTTTTGGCTAATAAAAAAAAAAAACAAAAGAAATTCAGTTTGAGTTTTGAAAGCTGCTGAAAATGAAGAAAATTAATTGTAAATTGCTGAATTAACAAAAAGCTCAAAAAGCTTTAAATCTACAGAAAATACTTTGAATGTTGCATAGAACAGTATTTTTGTTTCGTATTTAATAAATATTTGTCTGTCTAAAAATGAACTTGAAAACATGAAAAGCAGCTTATAAAGCTTCTAAAAGTCGACGAAAGCAAATGTAAATTTGCTTCAATATTTAATAGATATAATTTTCCCCCACTAATTTGTTAAAGTGGAGCTTTCAAAGGACGAATTGCCAAGCTTATTTACCGCTAAAAACAAACTTAATCAAAGCAAGAACCACAAACTCCCCACTTAATCTAAAGCAATCAAAAAGTGAAGCTGTGAAAAAGCACAGCTCAGACAGCTTTACTACATGCTGAGCAGTCGCGATTTTGCGCTTGTCAAAGCTTAAAGCTCAGCTCATCCGAGCTTAACAGGAGCTTTACACGCTGGGCAACTGTGAACAGTAACGATGCAGCAAAAGGAGCAGCTTTTGTCAGCGATTAAGTTACTGATCAAATTGAATATGAAAATGGAGAGAAATTGAGAAAGAGAACCAAAAAAACATAAAAGGGAGAAACAATGAGAAATGAGAGTTCATTGAGGTTCTGCTTGAATTGGTTGTCATTGCATTTGGTTTATGCAAAAAGCGAAATAAATTTCAGGAGGCGACAGTCAAACGAAAGGACTAAGAAAAGGAAGAAGAACAGAGAGAGTGAGAGAGAGAGAGAGGTAAAGAGATAGAGAGAGCAAGAGATGGTGTTTGGTTTGGTTAAACGTGGCAGTTTGCTTGACTGCAACGCAAAAGGACTTCATGCCAAAGGACGAACTGGAGACACACACATACATACAGACATACATATACATGCATAACTCAATGGCTGCCAGCGAAAAGCGCATGAAGGGAGTGCAGCTGCAGGGATAAGGGATGCAGTGAGAGGGGTGAAAGGGGTGGGTGGATGGCTGTATCAACAACTTGTGCTTTCTATGCAAAAATGTCCAAAGTTTAGTTTAAATTGTCCGCGGGCTACACAATATATATGTACAGGACTAAGGATATTCTGTAAAAGGGAGTGACACAAAGCGAGACGAGCTGCAAGGATAACGACAGGGACAGGGACAGGCACAGGCACTGGGACGGGGACGGGGGCAACGCATTGAGGCAAGCAAAACGAATTAAAGTGCAACAACGTGCAACGTGCAACGGCAACTTGCAACGGTAGTCGACAGATAATTCAAAAAACACAAAATAATTTATAAAAAAAAAATGTAAAATAAAAATGAACAAAAATAAAATGCAACTGAAATTGCTTTCGATTTTTTTCTTACACTTTTATTTTTGGTTGCGAGGGAGGGAGGGAGGCGACAAAATAGGGGTAGGGGGGGTTGCTGTCACGAGGGTAATTTAAAAATCCATTTGTGTTTTGAGATTTCGCCAGTGAAATTTTCCACTTTCTTTCTTTTCCTTTTTACTCTACTTTTTTTTTTTTTTTTGGCGGGGGCAACAATTGCGGTGACAACAAAAAAATAAAAGAAAAAATCGCATAAAAAAATAAAATGTGCAAATGAAATAAAAAACTAACGCGAGAAATGGAAATTTTGTAGCGCGCTATCTCTGTTGCACGCAGCTGAGAGGCATGCCACTCCAGTGGCGACTCTGGCGTCCCCCCCAGGACCCAGGATCAGGCGCAGGACTGTAGTTGACTGCGTGACACAATTTCAATTTGCATTGACAGCATGAATTATAGCAAATAATCCTGGTAGCCAAATGCGATTTTAGTTGATGCTGCCTGTCGTCCACTCTCTGCACCCACTGCCCCCCCCCTCATTCCCTGCCTCTCCCTTTATAGTATCCTCGCTTTCTTTATAGAGTGACCCGCCGAACCTATAACGCGACCCTATGTCGCGCCTTTTACGACCCTTACTTCCCGCTGTTATTGATATGGAAATGACTCGAACCCCCATCTCTTTTCCGCTTTATTTCTCCTCTACTCTACTACTCTTCCCTCTCACACTCTTCTCCACTATATTCCGCTCTTTCTCTGTTCTCCCCCAACTATATTCACACTCAACTAATGTTATTCAAATTCGCCATTTTTTCATTGCCTTTTGCTGGGCGCGGAAATAAATGAAGCGCTTGAAAGTATGCTATGCATTTTTGTATGTTAGTTTTTATTATGTTGGAAAATTGGGAAAGTTTTTTGTCTTTTGTTGTAAATTTATTTGGCTTATGGCTTGTATTAAATGTATATCAATTTATTGCGTTCCCCTGTTCCATTTTCACTTGTTTCCCCCAAATTACTCTATTTGCCATTCGAAGTTTAAAATTATTTGAGTTCTTTTCCGAAGTAACTTGACATTTCTTGTAAAATTTATTAAATTTCTGTTTCATTGCCATTCATTCCACTTTAAATGTTTCATTTCAATGCGTTTCACTTAGTTAAAAGCAGCTCAGATTGGGAAATTCCAACATATTACTACTGCTCTGCTTCCCCCATGTTCCGCTCTCATTCGTTCCATTTTAACTGTTTCAATTCCATTCGTTCCACTTAGTTAAAAACAGCTTAGTTGTTGCAACTCCAGCTAATTTCCTTGCTTATGCAGCTGCCACTCTACTCTACTTCCACATTATTACCGCTGTTCCATTTCCAATTCGTTCCACTCACAAGTGCTACGCAGCTGCCATGCTGCTCTCAGCTGCCATGACACGTAATTAATTAAAATTAATTATTAACTAGCTCATTATGCATGTTGCAGCAACCGCACTGCAAGTGCCAACACCTTTGGATGGGGCAAGTAGTAGTGGTGGGGGAGCTGTGTTGCCACAGGAACTGCGTGAACTTACGACGCGAAGTTGTCTTTTGTGCTTTGCGTGTAGTTTGTGGCGCCACTTAAAGTGTCGGCAAGTTCATAAAAAATGCATGACGATGTACAGCAACGGGGGCAGAGAGATAGACAGAGGAGTGGGCAGAAAAGAGATAGGGAGAGAGAGAGAGAGAGAGAGGGAGGCTTGTGGCATGCAACTTCCGGTTGAAGCGCAACTTGCCACCTAAAATGCAGCTCATTAGCCAGTATTGCTTCGCCAAGTCGCCAGTTCTCCTCCCCCCCTCTCTCTCTCCCTCTCTCTCTCACTCCTTTGCTCTCTCTCTCTCTCTTTCTGTCATTCGTTGTCACTCTGCCTGCTGGGTGGCAGGCGTGCCTAAGTGGGCGTGGCGCGGCAACAGCTGCCGGCACAGACAAACAACAAAAAACTATGTCAAAAACTTTAAAAATATTTTTTGAAGTAGGCAAAGAAGCTAAAGAAGGAGATGGAAAAGGGGAAGTGGTAAGAGACGAAAGAGAAGATGAAGCTGAAGAAGCAGAAGAAGAAGAGGAAATCGGTTGCAAGTGCCGCTAGTCATCATCAGTGTGGCGTTAAAAGGTTTCCCTTTCTCTCTCTCCCTTTCTCTCTAGCTTCACTCTGCCTCTTTCTTTATCACTCTTTCTCTCTTTATCTCTCTCTCTCTCTCTCTGTTTATCTGCCTTGCCATCTCTCTCTCTCTCTCTCTGTCTTGGTCTCAAACTAGCAGGTGTGAAATATGCTTTAAAAGTTTCCCCGCTTCGGTTGTAAATAATATGGAAATTACGTTGAAAGCGCGACAAATGTATGCGGCGCGTATCGCAGGCAGCCGTGCGGTAAATCATGCCACACAAACAATGCAACATGACTCCGAAAAACAAAAAAAAAAAAAAAGAAACACAAAAGCAAGTAGAAACGACAAAGTTGCTGACGAGCAAAACCAAATGAAGGACGAGCCCAGGAGTGCAGGAGAGCAGCTCCTTTTCAAACTACAGACACTTGAGATACGTGAGAGAAACGTGTTCAAGACGCGGCAGTGGCTGTGGCAGTGGCACAACTTGAGCGGATGCTGATTATATTGATATTTGTGGCACGTTGAATGTTGAAGTTGCAGCAGCAGGCAGCCGCCCCAAACGCAGGCCTTGCCACATGCAGCGCCTAAAAGCAGGCAACAAACTGAAATGCAGATGCAACAAACGCAGTGACAGACAGAGAAAGAGAGAGAGAGAGAGAAGGACGAAGAGAGAGAGAGAGAGAGAGAAGGACGAAGAGAGAGAGTATAAGAAGGAGAGGAAGTGAGAGTGAGAGAGGGAGAGAGATGTATGCACATATCTCTCACGTCAGCGACGGCTGTCAATGAGCTTCACTTGTATTGTAATGTTATAAGTGCATGTATGTGGGTGTGTCTGTGTGTGTATGTGTGTGTGTATCGGCATGTATATGGTGTGAGTATGTATGTGTGTGTGCATTTTAAGGTGTATGTATAACTTTGACTACCTTTATCCGCACACACCTCTCCTCACACAAAAGTGCGTCTCTCATGTTTCCACAAGTCATTTTTTTCCTTTTTGCACTGCATTTCAATGCCCATCAAATTGAGTATAAAGGGTATGCTGAACTACAAAAGCACTTTTAAAATCGCACTTTTTCCTAGATTAATAAAAGCATTTTAAAATCTAATTTATACCATAAATATATTGCGTCAAAATTCAGTTGATTGAAAAGCAAAATTTATGCAGATGCTATGCCCTTTAAATTAGTTGGGAGGGTATGATAGACTGCCACAAAAAAAACATGATCGAATTAAATTATTCATTGCTTACAACGTGAATAATAAATTTATAAGTTTTTTTCTTTTAAAGTCTTTAACAAATATTATTTCTGGCTATATTATTATATATTTTTTTAATTATATATTATATATTTTTATTTATTTATTTATTTATTTATTTACTTATTTATTTATTTATTTATTTATTTTATGTCAACTTTTAACAGTCGACAGAAATAAAATAAAATATAAGATTAAAACTAAATTAAAAATTAACAAAATTAAATATTTATATATTCAAAAATTATAATTGGAATTAAATAAAAACAAATAAAAAATAAAATAATAGATAATAAATTAATTCTGTGGTGAATTGATTGTAAATCGATTCAACATTTGTTGCTAGGATTGCATATATATATATCTCAGAAAATAGTATATAGTATATATATACATATATATCTACATATAGTATACAGTTCTTCAAATTATAATAAAAACAAATTTATAAAAATAATAATGAAGAATTCAAAAAAATTAACTTTTTAAGAAAAAAAATGTTATTTTAAGTAAAAACTTGTGGTTTCTCATCGAAAATATAGAATTAAATAGATTTTGCATTTCAATTCAAGTGTAGATATCCCCATCAATTTTACAGGGTATATGTCAGTCAGTAAGTCAAAACAATAGAATGATTCATTGTACAGGGTATTCGCTCGTTTAGCAACCTCCAAGTGGACAAGTCTACAAGCCCCGCTCGCTTTTTGATTTGTTTCGTGCTGCGATTTCTTTCCTGTTTATAAGTGAAGTGCAATTGCCACTGCCACTGCCACAGCCATAGCTGCCACTGCCACAGGCATCCTCCACCCATTGTTGTATATCATTTTTTTGCAAATATATTTTTTGTATTTTGCATTTTTTTTTTTTTTTGCTGTTGTGCTGTTGTGGAACTTGCCACGCGCATGACTTGCCGCTAACAAAAGCAGTGCAAGCTGCAAGTGAGACTATGACAGGCGCTACGCGGATCCTGCCACCAGCTGTTGTAGTTGCAACACACACAAACACACAACCACACACTCATACAAATGGAGACTCACACACACACACACACACACAAACACACACACAGACACACACACACAGATTGACAGTCTTTTAATTAAGCAGCCGTCAAAGATGGCGTCGGCCTGCACTTCATGCAACTTGCAGCTGCCACGCCCAAATGACCGCCCACTAGCTGCACAAGTGCATCTGTGCCCTGTCACTGGCAATTATGAGTGGGGAGAGAGAGAGAGAGAGAAGAAGGGAGAGAGGATGGGAGCGAGGAGTGGAAAGATAAGGAATTGAATTTTGCGTTTATTCACAAATTAATTGAATTTTTGGTTTGGATTGTGGCATGCAACAAGCAGACAACTGATGATGAGGATGATGTTGATGATGAGGATGATGATGTTGATGTTGATGATGAGGATGATGAGCAGCAAGTTTTTGCTGTCCACTTTGTGCAACTTCAACGCACGTGTCTCTCTTTCTCTCCCACTATAGCTCATTCTCACTATCTCACTCTCACACTCTCTCTCTCTCTCTCTCTCTCTAGATGTCTGGATGTGTGCAACTAATTAACCGCAAGCAGTGACAGTTTGACGTCAATTATGCTGACACCTGAACGTCGTCGTCCGTCAGCAGCACATCAAGCATACGCCCGGTGTGCCCAGAAATCAAGTATACGCACGGTGTGTCCAGGAAGGGAGGCAGGCAGGGAGCATAGAGTCAAGAGTTGACATGGAGGCAAAGTTCATCCCTGGGCGGACGACATACATATGTATGTATGAATGAAATACGAGTGCGTCCGGCAAACAGATGTCAGCACGCAACTCTCTCTCTCTCTCTCTCTCTTACTTTATTTATCTCTCTCTCTCTCTCTGTTTATATCTCTTCCCAGTACTCTACTTTTGCTACTTTATTCTGCTCACTATTTTTTTTTTTCTTTTTTCTGGTACTGAGATTTTTCTATTTTTTTCCGATTTTTTTTGCTGGTCTACGATTTTCTGTTTTCCCACACGCATCACAAACATTTGCATTTTCATTCCCTGACATTCCGCCAACTATAACGTTACTTTCCCACGCACACTCCCTCTCCCTCCCTCCCTCCCACTCTCTCTTTATAGATATGTGTATATGCCTCTCACTCATAAGAGCAGCTGCGCCCGTTGCTTGCATTGAACTATGACATTACACGAAATTAAACTTGGATCAGCAGAAACAGCAGAAAAATAACTTTTGACAGCCACAGATACATTATATGTTACAATGACAGGCTATCAAAACTTTTCACAGATTCATTTCACATGTGGCTTGGAAATTTTTGAAATTATTAAACTATTCTCAGCTGTGTTAGAAAATTCATAAAAAATATATTTATTTCCAAAAAAAAAATAAAACAATTATGCCTAAAAATCTGCAAAACAGTGACTCAAATTCCAAATTTTAATAATAAGAAGTTTTTTCTAACTTTGACGTGTCATAACTTTGCCAAAAATTATCCGATTTTGATGAAATTTGCATTTTTGGAAATGGTATTGATCCTAGTTTAATTCTGCATTCAAAGTTTGTTCAAAATAGGCGATTTTTAATTTTCGACTTTTTTGACCATTTTTCCCTTGTCTAAAACATCAAAAATTGAAAATTTTTCGATTCTAATTTTTTGTGCCCAATCGATTCTAGTACTCAAAACTAGCATTCTGCTTTTTATTTGAGGTGTTTCCGATGAGTAGATTCCGAGATATGGCCAAAAATGTGTCAAAATTGACTAAAAATCCAAATTTTTGAGGTATGAGTTTTTCACATCTTTGAACTGCCCTAGTTTTTTCAAAAATCATCCGATTTTGATGAAATTTACATTTTTGGAATTGTTATTGATCCTAGTTTAATTGTGCATTCAAAGATTGTTCAAAATAGCCGATTTTAAATTTTCGACTTTTTTGACCATTATTTCATACTAACCCCTTGTCAAAATCAATAAAAATTAAAAAATTTTCGATTATAATTTTTTGTGCCCAATCGATTCTAGTACTCGAAACTAGTATTCTGCTTTACATTTGAGGTGTTTCTGATGGATATTTCTCGAGACGTGTTCATTTTGTTGATAGTATCAGCTACTGTATTTGATGGCTAAACTGCAAAAGATCTGTGAATTTGATGAAGAGTTTGCTGCTAAAAGTTTCTTTAGTTTATATAAAATTTGTGAATACTGATGAGCTACAGTTATTTGAGAGCGAGTTACTGTTGATTTAAGCTTGAGTTATGCTTGACTTTTGTACCTTGAATTTCCTTTTATTTCAAATTCAACTTTAGCAATTTCTTTTTGGCATTTCATATTTCTTTCAGTTTACACTCCCTCCACTCTCCCGCTTCTCTCAAGGTTTAATTAAAAATTCTGTATTTTCGGTAGATGCAGCTGAAGGTGCTTGCTGCTGCTGTTGCAACATAGAGATAGCTCGTCAGTTGCAACTAAAAGCTGGCGTTGCCCCAATAAGTATGCTACAATAAATGTCAAATGTCTTGAGCAGTTTGCAGTTCACTTCAGGTTCATGATGATGCATATAATAATGATGGTGATGATGATGATGATAGTCAACTAACTTAAGACAAGTGACTTTCCAAATATTTACTCTTTCTCTCTCTATCTCTATCGCTCTCTCTCATTCTCTGTCTCTCATTGAAAAGAAAGCTTAAAAGTTTGTTATGTTTCTGCTTGAAAAAGACTTCAAAGTGGACATGAGCAAACATTTCTGTCTGTCCAAGGGGCATGCGGCATGCGTGTGAGTTGCAAGTTAGCAAGGTGGCATGTGGCATATGTAAAGCAGCCGAGTGATGCAATTAAAGTGGCAAGCAATGCAATCTCAGGCAAGATTAGTTGCCAAAAGCAACTATTAGATGACTGTATATTAAAGTGCTGTTAGTTGCCACTAAATGTTGCACACACACACATACACACACACTCACATATGCATACATAGAGATATGTAAATGCACACTTGGTGCAAAAGAGCTAGCTAGTCTTGGGAGCGAATGAAACAAAAGCTGGTGCATGTTGTGTGGCAGGTGGCAAGTTGCAAGCACAAATGCACTTGCACCAAACACAGACAGATGCACGAGCAGCAAGTAGCAACTATTTATGCAACACTCTTTTGCATTTTGCCAGTTGCCCGGCAAATGGACGGTTTTGTTGAAGTGGGCAAGGTTAGTGGCAGCTTGATTACTTATGCAACTTGCCACACAGCTAGAAAGTATTGGGGGGAGGGGGAACGGACAAAGAGAAAGGGGGTGTGCAGCAGCAATTGCAGCATATGTTTTCGGCAACAATGTGCATAAATTTCACAAAGCATGTGCATTACTTATGACCCCTGCACTTGCAACATTTTTGTGGCAGCCACAAAAACTCAACAACTCCCCAACTAGTAATTGTGGTAGCTGTAGTACTTGTGTAGCTGCCACATAATTGATGTTTATTTTTGCACTTTAATTGGTTATTACTTGCAACAACTTTACACCACACACCACCACCCCCCCTCCCTCTCACTCCCACCATTCCAACCATCCAGTTCTTGCCCCATATCGCTTAGTCATTGATTGTGGAGCTGCCCATAAAAAGCTGCTTTTTGAATTAAGAATTAAGTACATGAGAGAATTATATATTTATCGTCATGGTTATGCCCCCACATTTTTAGCGTTGCTGCCCCCATTCGTAATTGTATAATTGATGCCACATGTGGCAAGCCAGTTATGGCTGCCTCATTTGATTTCATTGAGCATTGAGCGCTGCTAATTAACTTGATTAAACAATGCAAGAAACATGAACATTTTCACTTCTGATTGAAAATGAGCTCCTCATTATGCAACACAATTTCCATCTCCATTTCCATCTACATTCTGACAGCTTCAATGACAGCTAAATGTCAAAATGTTAAGCAAGCAACAATACAAATATTAGATGTGCACATTAAATGATGAAATAGAAGATAAAGATGACGATGAAGTAGTTTTAAAGCAGCCTAAAAACATTCACCAGAACAATTAGTTAAAGTTGTAGCGCAACGAGTAACGAGACTAAGTAACGAGCATTTACATCTTGAAAATGAGAAATTTTACACAGTACTTTTACAGTGTTTTCTAAATATTCCATAAGTTTTTTACAGTAAAATTAAAATCTAGTAGTAGAAGTTGTAGTGCAACGACAAACACAAAGTAACGAGTAATGTTTACTTTGAAACTCTCATTGAAATTATCAACATTCCATCGACTTTCTAATTGTTGTGCAAAGTACAGCACAGAGAGTAACGAGAAAGTGACAAACGATCGCATTTGAATATTTTTTCTAAACAAAACCAAAAAAGTTACATAGAATTTAAATTTATATATAACGAGCAATTGAAAATTAGAATTTGGACCAACGCGCAATATTAAAATTAAAGAGAATTAAAGTAAAAGATTAAGTAACGAGATAAAGTACCGAGGTGAAGTAACGAGATGAAGTAACGAGATAAACGAGATAAAGTAACGTGATGAAGTAACGAGATAAAATAACGAGATAAAATAACGAGATAAACGAAAGTGACGATTAAGTTTAATTTACAATTGGAAATCAATTGATGCAACAACGCGTACTAGGAACGAGTACCAGTAACGAGTAACCAGTATCGGGCGATTGTAATTCTGCTACATTGCTTATTCATTTGTAAAGTTAATTGCCATCCATGCTATGCACATTCATAACCATTCCAAAATTCTGAGGGCTGTAGTCAATCCGTGGGCGCCGTCCAGCGATGGCAGGCAAAGATCTACGCAAAAATACAGACCTTCCTACGGATTGCATTACTCGTTGAAATCTTGCGTAACTTAGATTCGATGCTTCAACAGATTGAACTATGGCAACACGAAGAATGATGCCACTGGGCAAACTATCACTGCGCTGACGGCGGCTGCGGCGGCGTCGTCGTCGTCGGGGGCGGCGCAAGGGTTGAATCGGTTGACCAGGGAAGGGGTAGCTAACGTCAGTGGGCTCAATATTTTCAGAGCCCTCGGACATTTTCAATACAATAAATGAAACTCGAAAACTTTTTAAATGGGAAAAATTAAGTAAATTTTTGATTTATAAAAGACTACAATTTTTGACAATATTTTTTGGTTGTTAGTTATTGTGTACAATTTTCAGCATTGTTTAAATGGAGAAACTAAATTTAACTTTAGCATTTTGGGCAAACAGCTGAACGCATACTGTGATTAATTGAATTTGTTGAAAAAACAAAACAAATTACAATTTTGTAATCTTTGAATTTACATACTAACTTTTACAGGGTATTTTAGACGCTCAGTGATTAACTTTCTTTCTGTAAAAATTTGTAAATTTTTTTGCTCATTTTATTATTACTAATTAATAATATATTTTATTTTTTTAATTTACGTCATAATTAATTATAATTTATATTCACTTTCATTAAAAAAGGACTTAGCGAACTCTTTACAATTTCTTTTCGTGTCTTTATCTCTTCGCAGCACAATTCAAAATTGTAAGTGACACAAGCAAATAGTTTATAACATTTATTAACTCTCTCTTTATAATTCCTACTCCCTCACACACACTATTGCCCACTCTTTCCAACTGTCTGTCAAGCTGTTGCAACTACTTTGAGCGCTTCCAGCACTTTTGCCATTATAAACATATTAATTAAATTAAGTGCACTTCCGCTGTCATTAACACCAACGTACACCTTCACACCCAAACACACACACACACCCAGCCACACCTACACAACCACATACCTCTATATATACACACAGGTGCAACAAACGTTTCCTGGCAGCAGCAGCAGCAGCAACAATTCAACAATCAACAGCGAATCAAAGACTCAGTTCCGCCCCACAAAACAATCAACTTAGTAAAAGAGATAGAGAAACAGAGAAAGCGATTGAAAGAGAGATAGAGAGAGATAGAGAGAGAGAGAGAGAGAGAGAGAGAGAGAGATAGAGAGAGGGAGAGATAGAAGCAGAAACAAAGCCAGTCTATGGTCAACTGCGAGTGTCAGTCTGGAGTGTCCTTCTCTGAACCCACTGCGAGGCTCAACGAACTCAGCCCCTGACACGAGGCAACAATCAGCAAGTTGCAACATGGTGGCAGCAACGGCAGCACTGGCATTGTGGCAACTACAGCGGCATTTCATACTTCACAACGAGGACGCCAAATAAACGTTGCTTTAAAACCTTAAACACACACTAGCTGCAACAACACCACAGAGCAACACATGAATTTGGTAGTAGAAAAAGGAAGGCATGAAAAGCTGCTGACTATGGCAGGGAAATATTCACCAACTGCTTAATATTATGATGAGTGGCGATAAACACTTTTTTTATGACTAGTTCTAAAGATCTAATAAAGATATACATATATACATATATAAGTATATACATACGTACAATATGTATTAAACAAAATTATAATTTATATAAAAATATTTAAAAATAAAATATTTTTATATAAATAAAGAGCATTTATAGAAATATAATTATAAAAAATAAAAAACATATCCATACATGTTTTTTTATTTTTTATAATTATAAAAGAACATAAAATATATATACATGTAAAATTCGAACGTTCGAAACTTACTTTGAATTTATGTTGTATTTTAATTCCAGCGAAAATCCATTTTAGAGACAGTTTTACTTAAGCCAAAAAATAAATCTGAAAACAAAGAAAAGTATAGTTAAAATTTAATAATCATAAAAAATTGAAATTCAAAAAGTACAAGCTTAACGAAAAAATACCAAAAATTGTTTTCAAATTTATTGGTATTTTATTTATTATTATTGATTTTTCAAATTTTGTAATTAAAGTAATTTAATTGAATTTAAGTTTAAAAGAGTTACAACTTCAGGATAAACTACATAAGTTAAAGTAAATATTTTCTGAAACAGCATCTATAGAGAAATCGATTGAGGTCAGTCCGTCCGTCCGTCCGTCTGTCCAATCGTCCTTTCGTCTGTATGAGAATTCGTTTCTTAGAAACTATAAGAGCTAGAGAATCCAAATTTGGTATATACACAACTGAATACTACATCCCGATAAAGGATGACTTTATTAGTGACTAGAAAATCGATCTTTATTTCTATGAGTGGTATTTTTTTTGAGAAACTAGACAATATAAACCTATAGAAACCGCATTTATAATACGGAATCTCAAATACTAGTTGCATACTAGATGTTATAAAAATACTGGACTTCAAATAGAAGAAGAAGAATACAAAAGTAATCCTACAATTTCTAATAGGCTTTAGCGACAACTGCTGTGCCTAGGGAGACATACAGTTAATACCTGTCATAACAACAGCTGACTTTTGCACTTACAAACCGCTGAAAAAGTCAGCAAGTCAAGGCAACCCAAGGGAAGCCAAGTGAGGAAACTATAATGGAAATGGGGAAACAACCAGTAGCGAAAACAGAGAGAGAGAGAGAGAGAGAGAGAGAGAGATTTAAAGAGAAAGAGATAGAGAGAGTGAAAGAGTTAGCTATAGAGGTGATGTGTGACTGAAAGAGACAGCTAAGCTGTAGACAATGCACTTGAGTCTGTCTGGGAAACGTGTGAAGTGTATTTGCGCATTGTTTCTAGTGTCGCTCGACATTGCGATGAACTCATCATTTGAACTTTGACATGGCAACACATGTGACACTCACCGACTGTCAGAAGGAGACAGCAACATAGGCAGTGAGAGAGAGAAAGGGGGGGGATTGTGAGCTGGCTAATTGAAAAATCTGTGGTTTATGCCACTTGAACAAACAGACAAACAAACAAACAATTTGTTTTAGCGAAATTGTATTTTGATTTGCATGCAGAGCAAACAAAAAGAAAAGCATAATTAATACAAATGTTAATGCAAATGGCAATGATAATGACAATCTCGATGCTTTGGCTAATCCTAACTGTGTTTATTAGCTGCACTTCGGCGAGGAACATGCCACATGCTACATTTCGTTGCAAAGGGCAACAAATTTTGCAGCATTTGATGGATATGTGTTTGCCATTGCATAAATTACAGTAGCTCTCTGTCTTTCGCTCTCCCCCCCGCCACTTCTCTCTCTCTCTCTATCTCCATCTCAACCTATCTCTCTCTCTTTCCCTCTGTATAGTTGCGTTGCCTTGTCTCTCTATACAAATTACATGACACGCATAATATGACAGGCAGCGGCAGCTCGACATTCATCGCTCAATCAATGAGTGAGCGACAGCTGAGAACGAGAAAGAGACTGTTACAGAGAGAGAGAGAGAGAGAGAGAGAGAGAGAGAGAGAGAGAGAGAGAAACAGAGAGAGAGAGAGACAGAAAGAGAAAGAGAGCGAGTAAGGAAGCGGCAGTGTGTATGACGGACAGTGCTGCCAACTTAGCTAGTTTCCAGCTAGATCTAAACTTTGAGCAGCCATAACTTTGCCAAATTTTAAGTGATTTTCTCAATTTTTTGCACCTCCGTTAATAATGATGATCATTTTTTGAATCTGCACTTAAAATTTTTAAATTTCGATGTTTTAATTTACAACATTGTTTAATTAAAATGTTGAAAAAGTTTATATTTATTTTCTATTTTATAATTATCACTACATTTTCTGTCCAATCGATTCCTGGCATCAAAATATGTATAAAAACTTTCAACAGTCGATTTAGATCAATGTTTTTGAAAAAATGCTTAAAAATTGATAAAAAAAAAAAGCTAAAAATCAATAAAAATTATTTAACTGTCATAACTATGCCGAAATTCAACAGATTTTGTCAAGAGTGTATATCATATTTTCAATCTACGTCCCAACTTTCAACTTATTCAAATTTGAACTGATTTTCAGGAATTTGCAAAGTAGTCAATATCTTTTCCAACACAAAATTTGTCTTAATAATTGCTGCGAACTTTCAGAGCCTTATAACATTTTTTTAAAAAATTTCTATGTTCAACCTGTGCAACACTGGTGACAGCTGCTGCTATATACTTGCCACACACAGACATAGTACAAGTTGCTGTTCGCATAATTTGGTGTCAGCAGACCCCCAAGGAAATGTCGCCGCCTAAAGTTGCGGCTCGGTTGTTGCTTCAAAGTTTTTCTTGCCCCAGAGATACACACACACACACTCACACACAATACACCCATAATACACCCATGTCCTTATCAAACTTGTCTGTGCAGTTTTCGCTAAGCACAAGAAAATTTATTATGTTGAAAGTTGCCAGCGCCTCATCGATGTGGCACAAATATAAACTTAAAGACACGCGCTACATTATCCCCTTTCTCGCTCACTCTAAGTCTATGTCTTTCTCTCTCTCTCTCTCTCGCATACTTTCTTTAGTATGCCGCTCTAATTTCATCAAGTCTTAAGTTGATTTGTGCGCTTCCAGCGCAAATTGCGCATACGCCGCGTTTGCCACTGCCACTGACAACTTAACGCGCCTCTTAAGCAACTTATAGAATAATAAGAACTTAAAGAAGACGAAGAAGATGAGGAGTAGAAAGAAGAAGAAGCAGCCCAAGGAAAACTGAAAGCGACTTGGACTAACCACATCAAGCGGCATATGCAACACAGGCCAGGCCACGCCAACAACATCAGATCAAATCATCATAATTCTACAAACAATTTGTATGTCAAAACTAAAACTCAATTGGGCAAAAGCGACCTTTAACCTTTTAAGTAGGAAATGAAGCGAATTGCTGATGAGCAAAATAATGCTAATATCCACGCTAATGCCAAGATGAAAGCGAAAGTTTTCAATGGATTTACAATGAGGTTAGGCCACAAATTTTGAAACTAATGATGCTACTAATATAAGAAGGAAATCTAATGAAAATAATAATAATAATAATGATATCAATAATAATAATAATAATATCAATAATAATAATAATATCAATAATAATAATAATGCGCTGTCTAATGCAATTAACCTCATCAAAGGACATCAGCCAAGTACAAGACTGATGGTAAAATCATATTCCTGGAATACTGGCGAAGGTAATGAAGTAAACGAGATTCAAAAATATGCAGAGAGACTGAAAGAGACAGAGAAAGGGCGAGATAGGATCAGAAATGTATTTAAAGTGCAACAAGCCCTGGGAGCTTGCCACACAGATGTCAGATTGATGTTGCACTGTTGCACTCCACTCGCCATATTGATATGAAAATGCATTCCGAAATGGAAATGAAAATGAAAATGCAAATAAAATGCAACAAAAAAAAAAACAACAACAACAACAAGGAGAAATGAATTGAAGAGAAGAGAAATTGTCAACAAAACCGAACGAACGAAGCAGATGAACAGATGATGAATGCCAAGAAACGAATATGCAACCAATAAAGGAAATTGTAAATGTTGAAAAATGCTTGTGGCCATTATAAATACAACTGTGTGTGTGTGTGTGTATGTGTCTGAATACAGATGCATATTTTATGTATGTATATGTGAGTGAGAGTATAGAATGTGAATTGAAATTGTTGTGAATATTGCAACCTTCTCTGCATCCCCACACTGATGACGTTGACACTGATGTTGATAATGATGTAAATGTAACTGTTTCGCGACTCATGACTTCTCTGCTGTTTATTACTGTACCTAGCATATCAATGGGACGAAGAAAACGTAATATAGTCAAATAACAGCGGGGTATACTCGAAAAGAAAATACTTACAACTCCAACATTGAAATAGTTATAACTTTGCAAATCAAAATCTATTTTCATAATGATATGTAATATTTTTAGTCAACATCACAAAAAATCAGAGTTAAAAGCAATAATTTTTGAAGAAAAAGAACAACAATGTTAAAAGTGCCTCAAATAATACCGTAATCTGAATCCTTTTACTTTTAAACTGTCATATCTTTCACAAATATAAGCCGATTTTTATAATTTTGGCACCTTAGTTAATAATATCGGTTATATTTTTAATCACAATCAAAGTTCTCTTAAGATTACAAAAATTCAATGAATAAGACTTGAGAAAATCACATAAAAGTCAACTTAAATTCTATAAAACTAAGTTTTTTACAACCAACTAAGAAAAGCCTTATGTTCCTTTAAAGGATAATATTTGATCTATTCATAGTTATCTTCTTCGCACACTTCAATTGGTATTTAGTCCGTTTAATACTCCCAATTGAAGTAAATTTTCAACAGCTCATTTCATTTTTATTTTGTTGACATTTACATTTACAGCTGCAATCAGATGACGGAATTAAAACAAAAATTTCACAAAAAATAGCGAGAGTGAAAAACGGCAAACAAATAACTACAAAAAAAAAGAGTGTTGAATGCTCGACGACTTTAAACAATCAACTGGTTTTTGCGCCCTCGATTTTCAACAACGATTTTCAGTAATAATAAATGCTTTTAAGCTGTTCACTTTTTCATTTGTATGCAAATTTAAAAGGATGCAGTGAAAAACAGTAGTTAAATAACATATTAAATGTTTAAAGCCGTGCCTAATCATGGCAAAGAGTTGAGGCCTCAAAAACAACCGAAAGCTCAGCTTAGCTAAAGCTTTTGGGTTGTATAGGACGACCAAAAGAGAAAAAGAGAGAAATTAAAGCTTTAAATGATAAGCTCGTCCTATAAGTGCTTAAAATTCGCAACTAGTTTAAGCTACGTTCACTACTATTCTCGCTTTAAATTGAGTGTGAAGATTTATTGTTGTTTTCAGCTTATGTTTCGCTTGGTGAATAAGCTTGAAGCTTTAGCAGGATTCAAACTATTTTTTTTTAATATTTTTCAATATTTGTCATAAATTTAAAATTTTATTTATGTTTTTTTTATTTGAAAGCTCAAAGTCATTGTCAGCAATGGAAATTCATGGCACGAAAAAGAGTTGTAATTGTAACAGTCTGTCTGAAATGTAACTCTAGCCCTGCCCCTCCTCTCTGATGGCTATAAACTGATTCGTCAGTTCTCACTGTTAACGTTTTGTGTAATTAACGTGGCTCAAAGTCGCTCAGCCACTGGCAGTTGGCCAACAATTGAAGCGAGCCGTTGCACGTTATTGCAACAATTGTGCGGCAACAATTTATAACATTTTTTCTACACTCCCTCTATTATTATTTTTTTTTTGTTAGAGAGTGAGATTCTTGTTGCAACTACACACACAGACAGATACTACACAGATTCCCCTTTTACTCCGTTTCCTCCTCAATCTCTTTCTCCTGTTCACCGCAATTTTTTTGTATGCTATGTTTTGTTTGCTGTTGAGCACGCGTAATTAAAAATTCATCATACGCCACGTTGGCTGCACATTCGCTGCTGAGACAACAAGGGAGAAGGGGTGTGGGCAATGCGGGGAGGGGGGGGTCGGTTAAAAGAAAACCACGCTCAACTTAATGAACTTTAAAGTTTTGCTTATTTTTTTTCCCCCTCCCTCTCGCTAATTGGAAAACAATTAAGGCAACGCCACAAAGTCAAAAAAGGAGCAAAAAAACGGGAATTTTAGTTTTAATTTATTGTTGTGGGGCAGCTGAAGATATAGCCTTGAAATACCACATAAAGTGCCGGCATAGAGTATATTGTTTATATGCCCGCATACACATCATTTTAATGGGTATATGGAACACGTCACTTCCCAGTTCATGTTTGTTTTTCATAAACTCAACGCGACTCGCCTTCGTCTTGGTCGACAAAAAGTTTCATTTTGCGACTTTGTCTTCCGAAAATTTCGGCGCAAGTGTATGCATAGAGACTTTGGCTAGTGGCATGCCACACGCTGGCTGCCACATGCCACTAGCATTATGTCCACTTCAATTTATAGGCGACGACGCGAGGAAACCAGCAAAAGTCTAGAAAAAATATTTGCTTCATTGCAACTTTCTCTTCGCTACATCTTTTGCTTCTACCTCCTGTTCATTTTCTACAACTGCTTCTTCGTCTCTTTAAACTGTTTCACAAGCCGCAACAGGAAATGCAACAAATATTGAAATTTTTTCCGAGCCAAGCATCCTTAGTCTTGGTCAGAAGCGGAGCCCGCAAAACGTTCTCAGGTAATTGAAAAACTTTTTCAACTTTTTCATTGCAACTTGCCGAAATTTGTTGTGGCAAGTTGCAAGTATTAAGTGGCAAGTGGCAAGCAGCAAACGCTAGCTACAACTTAATCAATTGCCGCGACTTTAAGCCGCTTGTTTAGACCAATATCCTAGCAAACTGGGCCAACAGTCTGTCTGTAACCACAGCGTCACTTCCGCATTTGCAGCCTGGCAGCATTCGTATCGAAAACGGAAATGCACAAATCACAAACGTGCTACGTGCAACTCTTTGTGGCACGCAAGCGAAACGTAGCGGAAATATGCGTGCAACATATGTATGCATGCAACTTGCCTAACAGTGACGACAGCGACAGCCACAGCCGCGGTAATGGAGTTGATGATGGCGCGCTAACAACACAAGAAGAAATTCCAATGCAGTAACAAAAGAGGCATACTAGACTACAAAATACCCTGTTGCTTGGTAAATAATAGAACTAGTGACAAACAATTTAAGAGACCCTTTGACATAATGAACCATTTACAACATCACAAAATTGCAAGATGAGGCACTTTAAAGTTAAAAAGGAATAATTTGAATAATTTTTTTTGACGATTTTTGGTCATATCTTAAGAAATATCCATCGGAAACACATCAAATAAAACTCACAACGTTAATTTAGAGTCCTTTTCTCAATTAGGCACAAAAAATTTAAAATCCAAAATTTTTAAATTTTTGATGATTTTGTCAAGGGGTTAGTATGGAAAAATGGCCAAAAAAGACCAAAATTTAAAAAAAAAAACTATTTCGAACAAACTTTAAATGCAGAATTAAACTAGGATCAGTACCATTTCCAAAAATGAAAATTTCATCAAAATCGCATGATTTTTGAAAAAACTATGACAGTTCAAAGATGTGAAAAACTCATACCTCAAAAATTTGTATTTTTAGTCAATTTTGACACATTTTTGGCCATATCTCGGAAACTACTCATCGGAAACACCTCAAATAAAAAGCAGAATGCTAGTTTTGAGTACTAGAATCGATTGGGCACAAAAAATTAGAATCGAAAATTTTTAAATTTTTGTTGATTTTGTCAAGGGGTTAGTATAGAAAAATGGTCAAAAAAGTTCAAAATTTAAAATCGCCTATTTTCAACAAACTTTGAATGCACAATTAAACTAGGATCAATACCATTTCCAAAAATGTAAACTTCATCAAAATAGGATGATTTTTGAAAAATCTATGGAAGTTCAAAGTTTGGAAAAAATCCTACTTGAAAAATTTGGATTTTTAGTCAATTTAGACACATTTTTGGCCATATCTCGGAAACTACTCATCGGAAACACCTCAAATAAAAAGCAGAATGCTAGTTTTGAGTACTAGAATCAATTGGGCACAAAAAATTAGAATCGAAAATTTTTCAATATTTGATGTTTTAGACAAGGGGTCAGTATGGAAAAGTGCTCAAAAAAGTCGAAAATTTAAAAAAGCCTATTTTCAACAAACTTTGAATGCTGAATTAAACTAGGATCAATACCATTTCCAAAAATGTAAATTTCATCAAAATCGCATGATTTTTGAAAAATCTATGGAAGTTCAAAGTTTGGAAAAAATCCTACTTGAAAAATTTGGATTTTTAGTCAATTTAGACACATTTTTGGCCATATCTCGGAAACTACTCATCGGAAACACCTCAAATAAAAAGCAGAATGCTAGTTTTGAGTACTAGAATCGATTGGGCACAAAAAATTAGAATCGAAAATTTTTAAATTTTTGTTGATTTTGTCAAGGGGTTAGTATGGAAAAAAATCGAAAATTTAAAATCGCCTTTTTTGAACAAACTTTGAATGCAAAATTAAACTAGGATCAGTACCATTTCCAAAAATGTAAATTTCATCAAAATCGCATGATTTTTGAAAAATCTATGGAAGTTCAAAGTTTGGAAAAAATCCTACTTGAAAAATTTGGATTTTTAGTCAATTTAGACACATTTTTGGCCATATCTCGGAAACTACTCATCGGAAACACCTCAAATAAAAAGCAGAATGCTAGTTTTGAGTACTAGAATCGATTGGGCACAAAAAATTAGAATCGAAAATTTTTAAATTTTTGTTGATTTTGTCAAGGGGTTAGTATAGAAAAATGGTCAAAAAAGTTCAAAATTTAAAATCGCCTATTTTCAACAAACTTTGAATGCACAATTAAACTAGGATCAATACCATTTCCAAAAATGTAAACTTCATCAAAATAGGATGATTTTTGAAAAAGTTATGGCAGTTCTAAGATTGAAAAAACGCGTACTTTAAAAATTTGGATTTTTAGTCAATTTTGACACATTTTTGGCCATATCTCGAAAACTACTCATCGGAAACACCTCAAATAAAAAGCAGAATGCTAGTTTTGAGTACTAGAATCGAATGGGCACAAAAAATTAGAATCGAAAATTTTTAAATTTTTGATGATTTTGTCAAGGGGTTAGTATGGAAAAATGGTCAAAAAAATCGAAAATTTAAAATCGCCTTTTTTGAACAAACTTTGAATGCAAAATTAAACTAGGATCAGTACCATTTCCAAAAATGTAAATTTCATCAAAATCGGATGATTTTTGAAATAGTTATGGCAGTTCAAAGATTGGAGAAACTCATCCCTCAAAAATTTGGATTTTTAGTCAATTTTGACACAATTTTGGCCATATCTCGAAAACTACTCATCGGAAACACCTCAAATAAAAATCTGAATGCTAGTTTTGAGTACTAGAATCGATTGGGCACAAAAAATTAGAATCAAAAATTTTTAAATTTTTGATGATTTTGTCAAAGGGTTAGTATGGAAAAATGGTCAAAAAAGTCGAAAATTTAAAATCGCCTATTTTGAACAAACTTTGAATGCAGAATCGAAGTAGTATCAATTTCATTTACAAAAATGCAAATTTCATCAAAATCGGATGATTTTTGAAAAAGTTATGACAGTTCAAAGTTTGGAAGATACTGAAATTGTTAGAAGTGCC
Source organism: Drosophila quadrilineata (assembly GCA_018150725.1). Lineage (NCBI taxonomy): Eukaryota > Metazoa > Arthropoda > Insecta > Diptera > Drosophilidae > Drosophila > Drosophila quadrilineata. The sequence goes on from JAECWN010000407.1 coordinate 956,118, forward strand.
ATTTTAGTCACTTTTCCCCACATCTTTGACCATATCTCACAAAATACTCAGCGGAAACACCTCAAATAAAAAGCAGAGTGCTAGTTTTGAGTAGTAGAATCGATTAAGCGTAGAAAATTAATTTCGAATTTTTTTCAATTTTGATGATTCTGACAAGTGGTTAGTATGGAAAAATGGTCAAAAAAGTCGAAAATTTAAAAAAGCCTATTTTGAGCAAACTTTGAATGCAAAATTGAAGCAGAACTAGTATATTTTCCATAAATGCAAATTTCATCAAAATCGGTTGAGTTTTGCCGAAGCTGTGACAAAATTAAGTTCAAAGTTTTATTGAAAATTTAAAGAATTTCGACCACTTTCTAGCACATGTTTGTTATTTTAAGGCAAATTTTCAAATGCATTGCAAAAACTTATCAATATCAATTAGATTTATGTTCCTTAGTACGACTCAAGACAAAAATCTAGCTACATGTGTACATCTATCTAGAGTATAAGTGGCACGTAGATGCAGTTAAAGTCAAACAAAAAGTGTGGCAAAGGCAGCATACGGCTTGCAACAGGAAGCTGGCATGTGGCAAAGAAGCAGGAGCAGTTGCAGCAGGCAAAAAAGCTTCGTAAATAAACGAAAGCAAAGACCAAACTACTGACACACATATGAATGCTGTCGGATGCCACATTGAGAGCAGTGATAGGAAGAGGGAAGAGTGGAGAAGGGAGAGATTGTGGATGGAGTATAGTAGTGGCCTGTTTACACATGTTATGGCCAACAGCTCGACTGGGAATCGGGTAGCTGCTGCTGCCACTGCCACTGCTGCTGCAACTGTGTGTGGCTTTTGCTGCTGTCAGCAAACTTGGGCGCCAATTGAAACTTATGAAATGCAAAAATGTGCAACCCAAAAAGAAGCAACAGAAAAAATCTCAAAAAAAAAACACACACACAAAAAGGAAAATGAAAAACGGGAAAAACACAAACAATTGTAAAATAAAGGAGCAAAAAATTTGTTGCACAAAAGTGAAAGAATTAAATGCGAACCAAACACAATGGCAAAAGTTAAACAAAAGTTGCCAACGAAACGAAACCTTTTTCCCTCTCTCCCCATATTTACCGCCCACTCTCTCTGCTGATTTTTTGGGCGGAAACGGAAACGCATGTTGCAGTTGCAACAGCAGCAGCAGCAGCAGCAGCAGCAGCAGCGCGTTCAAAGCCTTTGTTGCAACAAGCTTATAGCTTATAGCATAAAGCATAAATAAAATAGATAACAACAAAAGTAGAACGTAATATTTGGCCTAAATGTAATTCAATAGATGCCAGCATCAAATAAAAAGAGGGTTCAGCAACCTCAACTTCAACTTACCTCAGCTTTAAGCCACATTGAGGCATAATTAAAGTCAAGTTGACGCAGCCAATTAAACTTGGCAAAAGGAAAACTTCAGTTGACAGAAAGAAGGCTAAAAAACAAAGACTGTGACTGCTAAAAAGGCAATCATCGGGCCAGGAAATTGCAAGTTGCGGTCAACCTGCAACCTCAGGGTCTGCGCCCCTCAAAGTATGCAACGCCTTTTATAGTATTTTCAATTTGAACCTTTTTAGAAAATTTTTCAGCACAAAACGGAAATTGCAAAAACGTGGCAAAGAAAATGCTATGCCGCTGACATATTTATTTATGCGCCCAGCTTAAAGCGAGAACTCCAGATGATGCTCCTGCTCCAGCTCCAGTCCATGGTGCTCCTGTTGATGATCACCCAGCAGAGACAACTCAAAGTGATGCGACTCTGGTTGCTCGGGTTGATGATGCAACTCAAACTCCACATGCTGATAGTGCGGCTGAGGTTGCATGAACTCCACATCCAAATGATGATGCTCGGGTTGATGGACTGGCTTAAACTCCAAGTCCAAATGATGCACCTGCTCATGTACAGCTGGCTTCAACTCCACCTCGACATGATGCAGCTCTGGCTGCTGGTGGACAGGCTTCAGTTCCAGCTCCAGATGATGTGGTGGCTTCTCCACAGCATGCTCTGCCTTATGCGGTGGCTTCTGCAGCTCAAACTCCACATGATGATGCTGCAGTTCATTGGGCCTGTCTGCCACCAAGTCCAACTGCACATGATTCGACTGATGATGCGACTGTTGGTGGTGCTGCTCGGCCAACAAATCGAACAAGGATTGCTGTGGCGGAGCAGGCGCTGGTGCCTCCACCTCCAAACTTATCGAAGGCCTCTTCACCCCCAATGGTCGCTGCTCGGCAACGATATGATCATACTGACCGGGAGCAGGCTTGGAGCCTGGTCGAGGCCGAGGACCATCACGAGGCACAGTGGCCGCCAAGGAGCAACCCAACAGCCCAAACAAAATCAACAACTTCATGCCGCGTATAGTGTGTAGAGGGGGAGAGTAGTATAGAGACTATGACTTACCGCAATGCAGACAGCTCCATTTAAATAGACGAAATGACATCCATGATGATGAGAATAATGATGAGGATGATGATGATGTTGATGATGGGTCTTTCCATGTGCAAATATATGCTAAAGTTGAGTTTGATATTGGTTATCGTTGGCAAATGACATGGCCAATTACAAATGTGATTAGATTAGGGTACATGGCGATGACGATGATGATGTTGATGATGATGTGGAGACGACGAGAGACATGAGTTGTAATTAAACGCTTCTTTCTGTAGATTCTTTTTTTTTTTTGTTTTTTTTTTTTTTTTTGTTAGGGGGAACTTTAATTGGAGTTCTACGTTGATAGCTGATGGATGCGCACCAAATGATCCTCGCCGCAGCTGGCCAACTCCAGGGCAGTTTGTTGACCCGGTCGAAACTGCAGACGTTTCACTGTCAAATGATGTGCCAAGCTGTAATGAAAATTAAAAAGATTAATTAAGTAATTAATAAGCAGTTTCGTTAACAAATTAAGAAAAAAATGTGTGTAATACTAAAAATAATTTAAAGTAATAAAGTAAAAAGAATTGAAAAGCTAGTTTAAAATCAAAAAATATTTAGACATTTTTATTAATTAAAGTTAATTAACAGATTAGTAAACTAATTCATTAACAAGCTAAGTAAATTATAAATGGATGAAACAACTAATTAAAGAGTTTAGTTTAGTTTAGTTAGTTTAGTTAATTAACTAGTTTAAATAAAAATGTAATAAGTTAATTAACAGACTGGTTAACTATTGATAAACTTATAAATAAATAAAGAGAAACTTAAGTAGTTAATTTACACATAATTAACAAACATATAAATCACATTACTTAATTAATTAAGAGATAACTTAATTAAAATTTAAATATTTTTTTTAAATAATAAATTCATTCTCCACTTACTCCCTATTCAAATCACATTTCAGCTGCCATTTGTCATTGCCAAACTCGTAGATCTTGATGTATCCGCTCTCCATGCCCAGGGCGAGCAAGTAGCTCATCCCTTCCTGCCGTTTCAGACAACGTGGCGCGAAGCTCAACGCAGTTATAGATTCATTCTTCAACTCCAGCTGTGCCGCCGCCTGCCAGCCATTCAAAGAACTCTTTAGAGACTCCACTTTCATACTCTCGGTCGCCTCCACTGCAATCTCCTCAAGCGTTTCCCGCTTGGTCCACAAGACAACTTTGCCTTCCCGCGAACTCGTCGCAAAGTATTTACCATCATGGGACCAATCACATGCCCATATGATCCTCGTATGTATGCCATTGCTCTTGTCCGTCTGAGCCACCAGGGCATAGCTGCTCAGTGGCTCCGCCGGCTCCTGTCGCTCGTAGAGACACCAGCGGCGATCCCGAGACACTGAGAGCAGATAACGTGCATCTGGAGAGAAACGTAACTGGGTGACAGTCAACTGATGTCCACTCAGCTTCTGCAGCTGCTTCCAGTTGGCCGTGTTCCTGGAATCAACTCTCGATTAGTCAAGTCTTGGGAAGATTAAAGGCACCACCAACCAGAGTATAATCTGTGCATGCTCCGCGTTGCTGGCACGGCATGTGGAGGCCAACATTTGGCCATCGGGAGTGGCGGCCAGTGCATACAGCTCATAGCCATGCCCGTAGAGCTTCTGCAGCTCCGGCCACAAAGTGTTCTGCATCAGCGTCTCCTCCTGCGGCGGCGTCTGTAGCGCTATGGGCACAAAGTAGTTTTCCGGATACTCTTGCTTCGACTGAGATGCATCTGCTGGCGCAGCATCCACTTGATACACGGCCTTGTTGGACAGACCCAGCGAGGGCACCGAAGCTCCCTTGGGCAAAGCTAAAAATGAAAATTAAGCTGAGGATTGCAATGGATGACAACGAAGGTGTCCACTTACAGTCTAGCAGCGCATCGCCGGCTGCATCCTGCTCCAGTCGACTGAGATGGCGGAAGTTCTCTATGAAGTTCGCGGGCGCCTGGAATGTGCGAACAATCTTCTCCTCGGCACCGCTGGCGAATCTGTAGCGTGAGAGCAGCGCCAGCGTCTGCATGTCATAGCCATGAACCTGGGGACGTGCCAGCTCATGCCAAGTGGATTTGCCTCCATCTTGCTGCCAGGGTGCATGCAGACGCGTCGTCTGATCCGCCGACACGGTCATCAAATAGGCGCCCTCGTGTTCCCAGGCCAGATCACGGACCTGTCCATAATGCCCGCTTACTATGACATTGGAGGACCAACGCTGTGGTTGCTCTGGGCACTGATTCCATATGTGAAAGCCACCCTGGTAGCTGTGGCCCATGATGGAGTGACCATCGTGGCAGAACTTCCCGCCAAAGAATCCCATTGAGTTGCCGCCCACTTCGCCAACGCGCACCTGCTCCAGCCAGACACCCTCCTCGGTGGGTGCCCAGACTATGAGCGTCTTGTCTATAGAAGCCGACAGAAGACGCAGCTCTGGAAGGGATTAAACGAGGTATTAAGTATGTTATCCGACAATTACTCCAGTTAACTCACCATTCTGTTCATTCCTGTGCCAGTCGACGCCATAGACCCAACCCTCATGGCCATACAGCACCGATTCTAGTGTCACCGCATACCATGTCTGCTTGCCCAACTGCAGTATCTTCTCCTCCACTCGTATTTCTCCGCTCTCCGAGGTGCTAAAGTCCAGTAAGTCCACCTCATTCGCTTGCACCTGTTGCGCTGAGCGCGAGGCTATGCGCCAGAGACGTATAAAGTTGTCCTGTGAGCCGCTGGCCAGCAACAAATCATCTCCATCCTGGACAAAATCCAGACCACGCACCCAATCCTCGTGACCGCTCAGCTTGTGTACGATTTCGAAGCCATTGCTACGTTCTGCCCACAAGGAGACGGTCTCGTCATCCGAGCTGATGGCCATGAGCACATCATCAGTGTTGGGCAACAACGTCAATCGCAGGGAGAAACAAAAGCCTCTTTTCAACTCCACAGTTTGAAGACAACTGAGCTCGTCATTGGGCCCCAAACGCCACATTTTGATGGTATTGTCCGCAGCAGCTGTGGCCAGCAGCCAGTCACCATTTGTGCGACGCACACCATCCACAGCATTCACTCCACTTGCATGTCCTTTCAGCAGAATTCGCTTTTTGGCGCCAACCTCATCCAGTTGCCATAAAACTGCATTGGCATCATCTGCGCCAGAGATCAAGTGTTCGTCATCCAGCCACTTGACGGTGTTCACACGCTTTGTGTGCTCCACGAGTGTGTAAATTATCTTGGCTGAATTGCCATTGTACTGTTATTGTTATTGAAAAAATACATCAAATTCTTATTCACTTCCAATTGCTTCTTCTTCCTTTACACCTACCTTGGGGTCCAAAATAGCGACAGCATTGCAGCCGCCGTAAGCTATTAATCCATTGGGTCCCCAGTCTGCGCACTCGGTGGTACGATTGCAGGCCACCGAGGTGTACAAATTTGTAATTTGCATAATGATTTTTACACTTTAAAAACACTATTATTATTCTTTAACACACGTGCCTGTAATAAGCGTTCAATGCTTCTGAAACTTTGGCGGCGACTTACAGCTGTTGCTTCAACAGCTGTTCTCTAGGTGTAAGCGAGACAGCCATAAAAACAAAGCACAGCGTTGCCAGATGGTTTGTTTAACTTGTGGCCAACAAACATTCTGTAAATAAATATACTTGTATATGTATTAAAATGATTGGCATGCAATAAATTGCAATTATATCAAATCTAGTATTAATTACAACTTATAATTTACTATGCAATTTAACCATATTAAACATATTTTGTGATACTTTTAATTGACTGAACAACACTGCGCAGTATATAAATAAACATTGTGTGTGTACACTTGCAGCATAAAAGAGTTGTCAAGTGGCTAACATTATTTAAGCAGCTTAATTTATATGAAACAATCTTATACTAATTTATACTTATGAAATTTAAAGAATGTATGTTATGTAAATATAATATAAATAAATATTTAAATATTTAATTTTTTAATTAAGATTATTAATAAAATTTAATATGCAAATGTTGATATGTAATCAAGTGCGTCGACAACTCTATGCTCTTTATAAATAAACATTGTTTGTGTGTACACTTGTGTATGGTTGTGTGTCGGTTTGGCCTTTGCAGCAGCAAGGGGATCATGAAAAGTGCCACAAATTCCGTGGAAAAGTGCAGCTAGAACGGGGCGAATACGTTTAATTAAAAGTAATTTGCATAATTGATACAATTCTTTGGCATTTCTCTGCATGTAACTCAGTCTAGCAACGCCCAGCAAAGCAGTCTGAGTCACGCATAGAAATTCGACGATTCTCTCCTCAAATTCAAATATAAAATTTCCATCAATATACCAATATATATATAATTTTTATCTACACCGTGATTAGGTGAAAATGCATGAATGTGTTTCGCCAGCAGCATAATCGAAGCGCATAAGAAGTTATTTATAGCGCCGGAAGCAGACGCTAAGCGCAGAGGCAGCACCCACATAGGCCCGCCCACTTTGGCAGCCGCCTCCAGACGCAAATCTTCAGGCAGCAGCAGCAGCAGCATCATGTCCCGCAGCAAATCACGTCTGCAGACGGAAGTCTGTGGCGACTGTGGAGCTACAGGTAAGTGGATTTTCGGATATCCAATGGTCTCCAAAATTTTATTAAGTGTATTCTCTGTCCACTTGAAGATCCCTCATGGGCATCCATAAATCGTGGTATATTGCTGTGCGCCGACTGCTGTTCGGTGCATCGCAGCCTGGGACGGCATATATCGATAGTGAAGTCACTGCGTCAGGGCAACTGGGAGCCATCGGTGTTAAATTTCGTGAACTCGCTGAATGCACATGGCGCCAACAGTGTCTGGGAGCATCATCTCCTTGATGGCGGATCGAATACATCGGGCGGAGGCAAGCATATGCCACGTTGGCGCAAGCCCACACCCAAGGATGCACTGCATCCCACCAAATCCGATTTCATCAAGGCCAAGCACGTCAATCTGAACTTTGTGCTGAAGCCCAGTCTCCAAGATGACGACGACGCCACCAGCGGTGGTGGCAACAATCTGGAGCAGGAACTCAGCCGGCAGCTCCATGCTAGCGTCCGTACCAGCAATCTGGAGACATCGTTACGATTGTTGGTGCAAGGCGCCGATCCCAACTATTATCACGAGGAGAAATGCTCCACACCGCTGCACATGGCGGCCAAGTTCGGACAGGCATCCCAGATCGAGATGCTGCTGATCTATGGCGCCGATGTGAATGCCCTGGACAGCAATGGCATGACGCCACTGGAGCTGGCCAAGGCCAATAATCATAGCACCATAGCGGAGCGACTCTTGGATGCCATGTACGATGTAACCGATAGACTTATCATGTTCATGGGCGGCAAGAAGCCCGATCATGCGGTGAGTTGAGGTGCGAGGTACGAAGATAGGATTAGACTAAAGTATCCCTTGCAGAGTGGACGTCACTTGCCCATACCGGAGACGAACGGTGCCGAGATTAGCGAGCAGTTGAAGATAGCCCGGGGCAAGCTCCAGTTGGTGCCCAATAAAATGTTCGAGGAGCTGGTCATGGATCTCTACGACGAGGTCGACCGCAGGGAGTGTGAAGCCAGTAAGTGAATGCATAGCTTAGATTAATTTTTTAACTTAAATTCACTTACGTAATTAAAATAATTAAATTTAAAATTTAAATTAATTTTTAAAATTTAACTAATTGAAATTCAAATTACATTAATAGAAAATTTTAAATAGAACATTTTTAATTTCAAATTTAATTTCAATATTATTTAACAAGAAAAAAAATTGAACGTAAATTTTAATAGAATTAAAAATTAATTTTTTGTTAATTAAATTAATATTAATTAATTTTTCTTTTTAATTAAAGCTATGTTATTCAATTGTTTGTTAGTAAATTAAGTTAAAGTACATTCTAATTGCATTAATTTTAAAATAAAGCATGTTTCAAAAATTAATTTAAATGATTATAAGTAAATTGAAATTAAATTAACTTAAATTTTCAATATTAATTAAATTTACTTACAGTTTGGTCAACGAGCACTCTAAATGCTGAACATGCCACAGTGCCATTTCTGCCAGCAAATCCTTTTCTGAGCGCCACCAGAAATCAGGTTTGCACAGATCTCCGATACCAAGTGAAGTTTCCATAACTTATGTAATCTATTAATTTCTTAATTTCTCACAGGGCCGTCAGAAGCTTGCACGCTTCAATCGTGCGGAATTCGCGGGGCTCTTGACGGACGTTTTGATCGACGCAATGCGACGCCAGAATATGGCCAATTTGCGTCCCATGGATGCGCCGCCGTTGCTGCCCACACAGAATCAGCAGCTCCAACTGCTGCCCTATGGCAACAACTCCACCATGTACAGCAGCTCCTTTGAACATGATCCGAATCTGTCGGATGATGAGCCCATCTATGATCCGGTGGCCAGCGATGATGATTATGCGCCGGTGCCGCCCATGGCTCAGCAGGTAAACTTAATGCGTCAAAAGATCCTCAAGCTGAACAACAGCTTCGGCTAAAAGCTCAATACATCCCCTAGTCATGTGAGAGACTGCGTTTAGACCACATTGTGTGTTCCCAAGTAACTGCTGGTCAATAGTGCTAGTGCCTAGCTGCAAGATAATCCTCATTAGCTCATAGTTTCACATAAAAAATTACAGAATAATAATAAATTAGTTTTGCTATTGTATAAAAAATGTAGTTTAAATATAAATGAAATAGTTAAAAATTCGTTTCAAATTTGTTATAGCTTTAAGTTTAAATTAAATTTACTTTTTATGCTTCTTAATTTTTGTTTAAGTTAATTATACAAATAATTTTTTAAATAATGTTTTTTCTTAGGTTTTTTTATATTGTATATCATTTAAATTTAATTTTGATACGTGAGATTATTTTTAATTTTCTTTTTCTACTCACTGTAAGCATTTATTTATTTATATTAAATTATTATGTTAATTTTCTGTAGAATTTTTAGTTTAATTTTAGATATTTATTTATTTGAATTTATTTTTACATTTGTTAAATATTTATTATATTTTCGGACTTACCACATTCTATTTTCATTTCATTTGAATTCTAATTTAATTTTCATTTATTTATAGTTACTGTATTTTAAAAATTCAGTTATTTTAAATTATTCTGCTAATGTAGCATTTTTAGTTTAGCTCAAGATGTTTAATTTTTCTTAATTTTATTATATTTAATTGTTATCGAAATATTATTTTGTATAGCATTTAGCTAAATTGTAATAGTCTTTTATATGTTGCTTAATTTCTGTTTCATTATAGTTTGCATTTGCTTTCTTTCTTAATTATTTTTTAAATTTAGGCCATTGTGCATACGCCGCCTCGTAACGTGAATTCACAGAGCGAAATGGAGACGCTGCGCAAGCAGCTAAGCGAGTACAAGTCGGAGATCAATCAGCTGAAGAATGTGGTCCAGCAGTTATCCAGCGAGAATTCTCAACTGAAATCCAAATTCAACAGCGCCTCCAACAACAGCGTATATGATGAGCCACTGTGAGAACTCCCATTGCTGTCATTGATTTGCAATTATTTTAAATTCATTTTTGTGTAATATTTTGCTTAGTCGCATTGATTTGAGCCTCAACAGTCCGGATTCGGAGCATGAGCCGCTATCGCTGCCTGCCGAGAGCACAGCAGTTGCTGCTGATAGCGCGTCTTCGAATGCCTCCTCGACGCAGTCCACCATCAAGCGCCCGGCCAGCATGTATGAGCGTCGCCTGGCCACAAATCTGGCCAAGGCCAATGCCGATGCGGTGCGCAACACGACGAGCATGTATCAGATGGCTGGCGATGGCAAACCCTTCGGCGAGGAGGTCAAGCTGCGCTCCGATCTGGTGACGCGCTGCCTCAAGGAACTCATACAGGCCATGCATCCCAGCAGCGAGTCGGAGAAGCAATCGATAGCGCCACATGGCGAACGCATCCGTAGTGCGGTAACGGATCTCATAGCGCTCTATGCGAATCTGGTAAGTCCGAGCGGAAATCCTCTAATGAAATATTCAGATAACCTCATGATATGCCCTGTACAGCCGCCAAATGCGAGCGAAACGACGCGGGAGACTCTGAAGACACTCACCCGGAAGAATATACTCATCCAGCACGAGTGCGAGAATCTACAGAAGTCGATTGAGGCGGATGACAAGCAGGCCATACAGAAGAATACGCTGGAGGTGCGGGATTGCGCCTTTCACATAGCCAGCGCCATCAAGACGCTCGTCTTGCAGTTCTATTAATGAACAATAATATTTTAATTATATATATATATACATATATAAATTTCAAAAAATTAAGTTAAAGCATTTATAAAAAACACAAATTTATATGAAAAAGTTAACAAAGTTTTGAGTATTAATAAAAACTAACCCAAGAGCTTCCTGAAATTAAAAACAAATTTAATTTTTATATATTGTTAATTAAGTAACTTAGTAAAGGTAATATACACAAAAAATAATATACAAACCCATTAATCAGTAGCAGGAGCATAATAAAAGAAATAATCTATTTTAAAAAATTTAAACAACAATAAAATCTAATAAAATTGTTTTGGATCAATAATTTGTTTTAATTTAATAAATAAATATTTTAAAATAATAAAACCGATTAGTTTTTGATTTTATTAATTATTAGATAACCACACCGCCTATACAAAATAAAATAAATAAAAATCAAAAAATTCTATATGTTGCCAAAGGAAGCAAATGTTTATTCATTTCTTTATTTTTATAATATTTCAATATTATTTATATGTATTTATTTAATTCATGTGTTTTACATAAAGCATTTCGCATGTTGTACTTGAGCTGCATTATTGAAATATAGTGAGAGTGAGTCTGGGATTTACAGGGTATACGCAACGTGTGAATACGCTCTATACATTTATAATATTTATTATGTGTGTGTGTATATATTATTATATATAGTATAAATTATGCTATGTTGTACATTTAGTTAACTTCTTGTAGTTTAAAGCATGGACATTCAAATATTTGATTTTTATCATAATTTTCTGCTTGCCTGTAGTGTTTCCCTTTGCTATTGTTGAACTTTTATGTAATTGTTTTCAATGTTCAGCTCATTCATTTATTTTATATAATATATATGTTATGTATATTTTTTGTTGGCAATTGTATTGCATTCCTTGCGGTTGTGAATTTCTTTCTTTTGGGTACATTGTTGTTCTGCAACTATTTTGCTTTTGATTATTTATTATTCATTTGAAGTTCTGTTTAATTTTTGATTGCATTTTCTGATTGGATTTGAAGCTTTACCACATAAAAGTCACCATATAAAATATACATGCTTACGCGTATATATGCGCCCTCCCAATACCCTACACAATATCAGCCAAAATATTGCTTACATTCTGGAGTCACAACAACTCTCGCTAATAGCATCCTTCTCTCTAGAGTCTCTAAACTAACTACGATTTCATATTGTTAAGTGCGCTAACAATTTTTATTTTATCTTTTTTTTTTTTTAATTTTAATTAAAAAAATAAATTAAAATACAACCTTTCTTCCAGCTGCTCAAATGGGGAATGTCTACGGCGTAAAATTATTAAAAAAAGGTGGGAGAAATATATAAATAAACACCACTTGCCATCGATTAATAAAATTCATTTGTTACATAAAAAATTAAACCAAACCAACCCTTACTTAGTAAAAATTAGAAAAAATTTCTTTTGATTTTTCGTCTTTGTTCATTTGTTCAACTTAGCTTTAAAATATTTTAAATATGTTAGCTAAACTTATGTGTTAACAGTAAGTTAAATATATAATTGTTTAAAATATATGAATATCATTTATCAATTATTATATCAAGTTCGTGTAGAGTTGTAGTTGCAGTAAATTTAAAAAAGTCTTGAATTTCTTCCATTAGCCAAAGAACATTAATCATAGTTTTAAGCATAATCAACGACATAATAAATAACAAATTCCATAACTGATTTATGCAATAACAATACATGTTCACACAATATATATCTATATATGTATGTATATTCAAGTTGTACTATATTTAAACTTGGCTGTTACCACTCTCTCCTCTGCTGTCTTCAAATATGTCTTTCGTTTTGGCTTAGTGATCTATTCGTATCAAGTTGCATAAATTTGTAACTACGAGAAACAAAATTTAAACAAAAAACCCAAAGAAAAAGAGAAAGAAAGAGAGAAAACAAAAATCAAAAAGTAAATGCATATTATCGAGTCGAGCCACAATAATAGAACTTTACTCGTCCTCCGCCTCAGTGATGGTCGAGTTCATAATATGCGTCTCCTTCTTGAACAGCAACTGACGATGATGCTGCAGTTAGTACACAATGTTAGTAAACATACTTAAGTATTAGTTTATATATAATATTAAATTGTTACAATACCTCTTCATTTTGTATCATAATAATACGATGCTCCAGCTGCGGTGCCAGATCGCAGGTCGATTGCTCCAAGTCATCCAAGGATGCGCGACGGAGCATCTGAAAAAATGATCATATATTAATAAAACTTATATATAAAAAAAATGTAATGTATATGTAATTGTTTTTATTATTATTATTATTATTATTATTATTATTCTTATTATTATTATTATTATTATTCTTATTATTATTATAATTATCATTATCATTATTATTATTTCTATTATCATTTCTATTTTCATTTCAATTATCATTACTATTATCATTACTATTATAATTACTATTATCATTATTATTATCATTACTATTATCATTACTATTATCATTATTATTATCATTATTATTATCATTACTATTATCATTATTATTATCATTATTATTATCATTACTATTATCATTATTATTATATTTATTATCAATTATTTTAAATGTTATTATTAAACTAAATATTATAGAAAAAAGTATTAAAATAAATATTTATTCTTAATAATTATTTGACTCACCTTCTGCGAGTTACCATGCGTTAGATCCATGGATTTGTTATGATGTCCTATGGACAGTTTTCGTATGGGCGAAGGTCCGTCCAGATCGAGGCTATCCAAGCACTGGACCAAACTATGGCGACGCGATAGTGTCACTAGCGACTGCCTGTGCTTGGTATTCTGTCCACACTTCCGGGAATTAATAGCCTTGAAGTGATTCTGCAACGTGATACCTAGCTCTGGACAGGCATCGTCATCCATCTGTTAATTAAAAATATTACTAACTTACGAGAAAATCAAAATATTAAAAATATGTTTTCCTACCAGCACTTTGACATCCTTGAACATGGTGTAACCATCGCATCCCATGTAGATGTAGCTCTTCACGCACAGCTTATAGGTCTGCTCCAGATTCAGGTACTCATCGCCCACTTGTATGAGCTGAGGATCGATACGTTTACCGGGCGGTGCCAGCGGGTCAAAGGCGAAGCTAATGCCTGCCACCTGTGGGAAACGTCCCTCCAGTTTGGGATACGCAGAGACGCCATTCTCCAAGGCCTGCCACAGCACCTCGCCTTTGACCTCCAGTAAAATCAATGGATCCCGCATGGGTATGACGTTAACCAAGTCGCCCATAGTAAAGGGGCCCACAGGATGTATACGATCCGAGCGGAAGGTGCCGCCATTGAGTATGACGACATCAGCGCCCACAGCAGCCAAGACCACATCACACACCCAATTACCCAGATTGGTCTCTTGGGTGCGGACACGTGAGAAGCGTCCGTCCAACTCCACGCTAAACACGCCCATCACATCGGATAGTTTGCTCTCAATGAACTCTACAACAGGGGAAAATATTGTTGAGAAACCTCTATAAGGCATCAACACCTACTACTTACTGGCATATTTGGATAGCTCCTCCTTGAGCACAGGATCCTCTGGGATTTTGGCGGTGACATCCACGCAACGCACATCCGTTGTAAACTCGGAGCGGTTGTTGGCCTTCCTCTCGATGGTTATGACCGAAAACTGTTGGAAATCTGTACCCGACTTGACAATCATTTTGCCATTGATTTCGGTCACTTCGCGGACATGATCATGTCCACCGAGGATGATGTCAATGCCATTGCATTTCTCGGCCAGATTGATGTCGTTGGGCGTACGCATGTGGGTCAATGCAATGATCAGATCACAGCCCTCGTTACGCAGCTCACGGGCAAGGCGATTGCCCGCCTCCACGTAATCAATGTAGGTTACTTCGGTGGGATCAATGGTGGGCAAGGTCTCGAGCCATTCCCGCTCAACAAGGCCAATCAGGCCAATCGAGATTTGATTGTGCAATATGAAATGGGAGATCTTGCCACCTCCCAATGGGCGCCCAGTTTCGTTATCAACCACATTGGACATCAGCCAGGGGAAATTCGTGTCCTTAATGAGCTTGACGAGCACATCCAGACCGTGATCTTAGAATGGAAACCACCTTTAAACCTTAATTCCGCTTTACAGTTGGGGGAATGCTTACCAAAATCATGATTTCCAAATACGGCACAATGTGTTCCCACCTGGTTGAGTACTGGGATCATCTGTTCCCCCTGGGTGAAGGTACTCACTGCAAAGAGGAAGAGATAAGAGGTCTTTCACAACTCTCCAAATGTTTCTTCCTTCTTGCTACTCACACATGCTGGGCGAGAAGGCATCTCCACTGAAGAGCACCAGTGGATTAAGATGCGCATAGCTTTTGATGGCGGTGGCGAAACGTGCAGCGCCTCCGATGGGCTCCGTTTCACCCATGGACTCAATGTTGTAGACATCGTTGTAGTGTAAAATCGTAAGGGGTTTATCCTCGCCTTCGGTCATCTTCAAAAGTTTCTTGGTCTTCTCCAGTTGCGACGATATCGATGTGGAACGTCCGTTCAAACCGTTGGGTGTGCCCCGCACACGATGCCTCGGACTCTGCGGTTGACTCACAGATGCGTACGCTCGAGTCCGACTCAACAACTTCGTATCGCAACTATCCTCGTCCTGCACGATGCCAATGCATCCAGCAGAGACTGTGGAACCGCTCAGCGAACCCTCTGCACTAGCTGCTGTGCTCGGCACGCAGCCCGCGGATGCGGATACCGAGACTGTGGGAGTCAGCGACAGGTCCAAGGAGCGAAAATTTGGATTTGTGCTCTGGAGCATGGACAGGGTACGAGTCCCAGCGTCCCGAACCTCAATGGAAGCCTAAAGAAGGGTTATGGGGTTTTATTGAAATGCGGAAAGAATTCTGAAGGTTACAATAGTTACAGATCTATAAAAGATATGGTAGGTAGTATATTTACAGCTCTAAGATATACAACAACAATGAAGAATAGCTTTAAAATTGTACAAAGGAATACATTACACAAAGTGATTGAAATATTTAAGGAGGGGATTCTTTTAAGAGAGTATTGAAATCGATGTAAAAACAAACAGTCTTAATTTGGCAAATTTAGTATAAGTATATAAAAAAGTCCCTTAAAAAAATACCAAACAACTTAAGAAACAACATCGAAACTATGAGGAAAATTTTAAAACTCAAAAATAACTATATAAAACTATAAACAACAAACCAGAACTAGCTAATTGAAAACTTTCTTTCGAAGAAAGTTAAGAACAAGTTAAAAAAGACAAATAAAAAATACTCGGCTCAAAGTAACATAGGCCAAAATATCAAGGAAAAGCATAAAAACAGTAAAAAGGCAGAATTATTTTGTAGTGTAACGAATTGATTTCCAGGAAAACCTAAATTCATTAAACCCAAATAATGATAATGCCAAGAAATCGAAATCAAATCAACAATATTCCGTAAATAATGGAGAATAAGGAAAAAGTATAATAAATATTGAGGTTCATGTGATGATTATAATATGAGTGCAGGACAGATATGATAATGATAATGATGATGATGATGATGATGATGTGGAGTATGAGTCTAAGGATGATAATGCCATTTGGGAAGCTGATTTAGCTGAATGACAGTTATGGGCTGATACAAGTGGGACATGTGGCGGCGTGACTGTTGCAGGACACGCAAAAAGCCAACAGCCAAAAGGCGGCCAAATGAAAAACTGGAAGGTAAAGTGAGGTTAGGAAGGATACAGGAAACGGAAGTGGGGTATATATGTATACAGAGCAAGTGGCAAGGGTCTAGGGTGAACAGAAGTGACTTTGGTTTAGCGTTGAGTTGGGATTTAAGCGTGTGCAGGGATTACAAGGCAAAGAAGAGTGTTAGAGAGCGAGACAGATAAAGAGGGAGAGAGAAAGAGAATGAGGAAAAGATAGCGTGTGTATTGGGGGTATAGAGGTGTTCTTAATCAAGTGTGGTAATTAGAGCTCAGCTCAGCTCAAAGTGCAACAACAACAACGACAACAACAACAACGACGACGACACACATAATGAAGGAGAGAGAGAGATAGATAGTTATAGAGAGTGGGTGTGAGCGAGATAGCTAGACACTTTGATATTGATTGGGTTTTAGGGGAGGGGTGCTTTTTAAGGGGGAAAGTTAAACAGCAACCTGCTTCAGCCAGCCCACAACATTGCCCATGGCTGCTCCGCGATTGCTGCCACTGCTGCCACCGCTGCCGCTGCTGCTGCTGCTGCCAGTGCCGCTGCCGACGCTGCTGCTGGCACCGCTTAAATGTAACAAGCGGCGACTTGAGCCAACATTGCCACCGCCAGCTGTGGGTGTTGTTGGTGATGGGCCACCAGCTGTCATGCCAACGCCTCTGCCTCCTCCTCCTCCTCCTCCGACTCCTGCTCCAGATGCGCCACCTCCATCAGTTTGGCTGTTGCTTTTGTGGTTGCCGCTGCTGCTGCTCATCCTGCAGCTGCTGCACATGGAGCACAAAGAGTATGTTTGTTTTTTTTTTTTGTGAATATTGAAACTTGTTCGTCTTGCAGCATGCAACTTACAACACATTTGTGGCATATTTAAGGCTATGCCGACGCATCGATCAAAAAACCGAAAAAACAAAACCAAAATCTAAAATCAAAACAGAAATCTTACGAAACGCAATAACTAAAAATACTAAATTTATATTTAAATAGAAAAAACGCGCGCGAATAAATTTCTATAAATTATATATTTGTCTGTTTATATTTATCTTTGTATTTTTGTTGTCTTTGTCGATGTTTTTGGCTTTTGTTATGAAAATATTCAAAACGTTTTATTTTGTGAGGTGTTCGTTGCGCTTTCGTTGACGTCGTGCGATTGAAAATTGCAAATTGAATTTGTTGTTATTTTGGCGTTGGCACGAACAACAAATTGTTTGACAAAATGCAAAAATAAAAGTATAAATAAATACAAATTATTATTCAGCTCAATTGCAGACGAAAGCTAACAGACAACTGAGATAAGCAGCTGCGAGTGGGAGAAATTCAGAAACTTAGAGAGGGAGCACTAAACGTGGCAGCCAAAGAGTGAGAGAGAGAGTTGTCGTAAGACAGAGAGAGAGAGAGAGAGCGTTTAATCAAAACGTAATCAAATGAAAATGAAAACAAGATCAGCGAGAGAGCGACGCTGTTGATAAAATACAAAGTCATATTTGCTTTAACTTGTATAGAGACTCTATTTTCTCTTTCTTCCTCTCTCTCTATAGCTCTCTCTTTTGGCTACCCTCTCTCACACTGCCTCTGCTTCTTCCCTCTTGTTATGCACTTATGCTCTATCAAATTGCATTTATCTTGTCAGCTAACAACAAATTTGCAGTTCATGTCAACAGCAAACATTCATTGAATGATGGCAAGCAACGACTACATGATACCCTGCACAAAACATATATTTGTTGCTAACTGCGAAAATATAATTTCTTTTAAATTAGTTGAACTAATGTCTGTCAAGTTAGTTTAAATTATATTAAAAATGAAAATATATATGATTTAATAATTTTTTTACGTTATTTTAAATATGCATCTTTTTTACTGTTATTTGAATTTTATAATAATAGAATTTGCAGAATATAATATCGTTTATGTGTCTATATAAAAAACAGTATTTGTCTTAATGAATACCTTTTCATTGGCCACTATCTATATTTTCAACAACTTATTGAAATAATATTAATTTAGTTTAGAGCTGTTAGCTGATAAACATTACAACAACTTATAATTAAATTTCAAAAAATTGTGTTTAGAGTTATTTGAATTTATTTACAGGGTACCCAGAATTTCCAAGAAAATGTAATGAAAACTCTGTTAAGAGTATCTACACTTAAACCAGACGAATCTCGCACTAGTTTACAAAGACAAGTAGTCTCATCAAAGAAGTGTACACTAAGAAAGCTTTTAACAAAATTGACTCCTTAGATGCCTTAAAAAAATCACTAAAAAGTTGACAAGGTATCTATGAGTGTACGTATTCATTTAACACAATGAACTAGCATTATGTACAGTTCTTTATAATTGACCATATTTTTAAAATTTATGCCCAAAATATTAAATATACGTACAAGTTTTCTGAATATGGAAATGTACGTGAAATATACATTTAAAGAAAGCTGTTGTTATAAGAGGTTTTGTTAAGCAAAAAGTTTTCATAATTTTGATTTGAAATTTTACAAGGTATTCGGCAATAGAGCAAGCCATACTCCGGAAATTTTATTATGTCTTTATACAATAAACTCTCACGCACTGTATTTAAACTCAAGAGCCGCATTTAACAAAAGCAACGTTATCGCTGCTCGCTCAGCTGTCACGCATACAAAGGCAGTCAAGACATCTCACAGATACAGATATATGTACATATATAGAGATTCCCAGATACAGCTACAAACACTGAGAGAACATTGGCATTGATAATGAAAGTAAGAAGAAAAAAACGCCAGAGAATTCACATGCAAAACGTGGAGAGATAAAATGGGGAAGGTCGTCGCCTGCCTGGGGAATGCGTATGACACACATAACCGCATATACCCAACATATACTATATACCAACATGCATATGTCTACATATGTATATATGCGACAGATATATGTGCACACATTTAAGCCATAAAAAATGTGTGGGAGAGAAGGGCAGAGCAAGGGAGGCAAATTACAGACAGGAAATTGCCAAGAAACAAGCCCAAAACGAGAAAGAAGAACAAAAATGTAAAGAGGATGACATTTCGCAAAAGGTTTACGATTTGTGAGCCCCCAGAGATATAATCGATAACTGCGTGCTAGTGGCGCATATTAAAAAACAATCATAATCAACAATTATCTTTTCAACAAATCGAATCAATTAACTCTGCCACTTTGCAACTCTTGATTAACTACTCACATGAGGAAACTCATCGCTGATTAACTAACAATCTATGCAATTTAAATAGGTAAATAGCTTCAAAACATTTCCCCATTAGGAAGGTACAAGGCGTATCACAACAAAAAAAAAGGAAAATGATATTTTTATGTTCCAGAATTGAAAAGGTACAAGAAACTAGAATCTAAAATTTTTATGGAAAATAAAAACAGTAATAATAATAATTAAATAATAACCGATTTTCAAGATTGATACCTCTTTTTCCTAGTTTCGGTCAACACTATAAAACTGCATTCAAAGATTGTCCAAATTCAGATCTTCACTTTCGGACCCCTCCACTAGCCCTGATCCACAGATCAAAATGCGATTTTGGGTCGTTTTAACCTCATATCTGCCATAACTTTGCCAAATCTTAACCTATTTTCAAGTTTGATACCTCTTTTTCCTAGTTTTGGCAAACACTATAAAACTGCATTCAAAGATTGTCCTAATTCAGATCTTCACTTTCGGACCCCTCCACTAGCCCTGATCCACAGATCAAAATGCGATTTTGGGTCTATTTACCCTTAGATCTGCCATAACTTTGCCAAATCTTAACCTATTTTCAAGATTGATACCTCTTTTTCCTTGTTTTGGCCAACACTATAAAACTGCATTCAAAGATTGTCCAAATTCGGACCTTCATTTTTGGACCCCTCCACAAGCCCTGATCTATAGATCAAAATGCGTTTTTGGGCCTTTCCAACCTAAGATATCCCATAACTTTGCCAAATCTTAACCTATTTTCAAGATTGATACCTCTTTTTCCTTGTTTTGGCCAACACTATAAAACTGCATTCAAAGATTGTCCAAATTCGGACCTTCATTTTTGGACCCCTCCACAAGCCCTGATCTATAGATCAAAATGGGAGTTTGGGTCTTCCCAATCTTTGATCTGCCATAACTTTGCCAAATCTTAACCTATTTTCAAGTTTGATACCTCTTTTTCCTAGTATTGGCAAACACTATAAAACTGCATTCAAAGATTATCCAAATTCGAACCTTCACTTTTGGACCCCTCCACAAGCCCTTATCCATAGATCAAAATGCGTTTTTGGGCCTTTCCAACCTAAGATATCCCATAACTTTGCCAAATCTTAACCTATTTTCAAGATTGATACCTCTTTTTCCTTGTTTTGGCAAACACTATAAAACTGCATTCAAAGATTGTCCAAATTCGGACCTTCATTTTTGGACCCCTCCACAAGCCCTGATCTATAGATTAAAATGGGAGTTTGGGTCTTCCCAATCTTCGATCTGCCATAACTTTGCCAAATCTTAACCTATTTTCAAGTTTGATACCTCTTTTTCCTAGTTTTGGCAAACACTATAAAACTGCATTCAAAGATTGTCCAAATTCAGATCTTCACTTTCGGACCCCTCCACTAGCCCTGATCCACAGATCAAAATGCGATTTTGGGTCGTTTTAACCTCATATCTGCCATAACTTTGCCAAATCTTAAACTATTTTCAAGTTTGATATCTCTTTTTTCTAGTTTTGGCAAACACTATAAAACTGCGTTCAAAGATTATCCAAATTCGAACCTTCACTTTTGGACCCCTCCACAAGCCCTTATCCATAGATCAAAATGCGTTTTTGGGCCTTTCCAACCTAAGATATCCCATAACTTTGCCAAATCTTAACCTATTTTCAAGATTGATACCTCTTTTTCCTTCTTTTGGCCAACCCTATAAAACTGCATTCAAAGATTGTCCAAATTCGGACCTTCATTTTTGGACCCCTCCACAAGCCCTGATCCACAGATCAAAATGCGATTTTGGGTCGTTTTAACCTCATATCTGCCATAACTTTGCCAAATCTTAACCTATTTTCAAGTTTGATACCTCTTTTTCCTAGTTTTGGCAAACACTATAAAACTGCATTCAAAGATTATCCAAATTCGAACCTTCACTTTTGGACCCCTCCACAAGCCCTTATCCATAGATCAAAATGCGTTTTTGGGCCTTTCCAACCTAAGATATCCCATAACTTTGCCAAATCTTAACCTATTTTCAAGGTTGATACCTCTTTTTCCTTGTTTTGGCCAACACTATAAAACTGCATTCAAAGATTGTCCAAATTCGGACCTTCAATTTCGGACCCCTCCACAAGCCCTGATCTATAGATCAAAATGCGATTTTGGGTCTATTTACCCTTAGATCTGCCATAACTTTGCCAAATCTTAACCTATTTTCAAGTTTGATACCTCTTTTTCCTAGTTTTGGCAAACACTATAAAACTGCATTCAAAGATTGTCCAAATTCGGACCTTCATTTTCGGACCACTCCACTAGTCCTGATCCACAGATCAAAATGCGATATTGGGTCGATTTAATCTCATATCTGCCATATCTTTGCCAAATCTGAACCTATTTTCAAGTTTGATACCTCTTTTTTCTAGTTTTGGTCAACACTATAAAACTGCATTCAAAGATTGTCCAAATTCATATCTTCATTTTCGGACCACTCCACTAGCCCTGATCCACAGATCAAAATGCGATATTGGGTCGATTTAATCTCATATCTGCCATATCTTTGCCAAATCTGAACCTATTTTCAAGTTTGACACCTCTTTTTTCTAGTTTTGGTCAACACTATAAAACTGCATTCAAAGATTGTCCAAATTCGGACCTTCATTTTCGGACCCCTCCACAAGCCCTGATCTATAGATCAAAATGCGATTTCGGGTCGTTTTAACCTCATATCTGCCATAACATTGCCAAATCTTAACCTATTTTCAAGTTTGACACCTCTTTTTTCTAGTTTTGGCCAACACTATAAAACTGCATTCAAAGATTGTCCAAATTCGAACTTCCATTTTCGGACCACTCCACAAGCCATGATCCACAGATCAAAATGGGATTATAGGCCTTTTCAACCTTAGATCTGCCATAACTTTGCCAAATCTTAACCTATTCTCAAGTTTGATACCTCTTTTTCCTAGTTTTGGCAAACACTATAAAACTGCATTCAAAGATTGTCCAAATTCGGACCTTCATTTTTGGACCCCTCCACAAGCCCTGATCTATAGATCAAAATGGGAGTTTGGGTCTTCCCAATCTTCGATCTGCCATAACTTTGCCAAATCTTAACCTATTTTCAAGTTTGATACCTCTTTTTCCTAGTTTTGGTCAACACTATAAAACTGCATTCAAAGATTGTCCAAACTCAGATCTTCACTTTCGGACCCCTCCACTAGCCCTGATCCACAGATCAAAATGCGATTTGGGTCGTTTTAACCTCATATCTGCCATAACTTTGCCAAATCTTAACCTATTTTCAAGTTTGATACCTCTTTTTCCTAGTTTTGGCAAACACTATAAAACTGCATTCAAAGATTGTCCAAATTCGGACCTTCATTTTTGGACCCCTCCACAAGCCCTGATCTATAGATCAAAATGGGAGTTTGGGTCTTCCCAATCTTCGATCTGCCATAACTTTGCCAAATCTTAACCTATTTTTAAGTTTGATACCTCTTTTTCCTAGTTTTGGCAAACACTATAAAACTGCATTCAAAGATTGTCCTAATTCAGATCTTCACTTTCGGACCCCTCCACTAGCCCTGATCCACAGATCAAAATGCGATTTTGGGTCTATTTACCCTTAGATCTGCCATAACTTTGCCAAATCTTAACCTATTTTCAAGTTTGATACCTCTTTTTCCTAGTTTTGGCAAACACTATAAAACTGCATTCAAAGATTGTCCAAATTCGAACCTTCACTTTTGGACCCCTCCACAAGCCCTTATCCATAGATCAAAATGCGATTTTGGGCCTTTCCAACCTAAGATATCCCATAACTTTGCCAAATCTTAACCTATTTTCAAGATTGATACCTCTTTTTCCTTGTTTTGGCAAACACTATAAAACTGCATTCAAAGATTGTCCAAATTCGGACCTTCATTTTTGGACCCCTCCACAAGCCCTTATCCATAGATCAAAATGCGATTTTGGGCCTTTCCAACCTAAGATATCCCATAACTTTGCCAAATCTTAACCTATTTTCAAGTTTGATGCCTCTTTTTCCTAGTTTTGGCAAACACTATAAAACTGCATTCAAAGATTGTCCAAATTCGAACCTTCATTTTCGGACCCCTCCACAAGCCCTGATCTATAGATCAAAATGCGATTTTGGGTCTATTTACCCTTAGATCTGCCATAACTTTGCCAAATCTTAACCTATTTTCAAGTTTGATACCTCTTTTTCCTTGTTTTGGCCAACACTATAAAACTGCATTCAAAGATTGTCCAAATTCGGACCTTCATTTTTGGACCCCTCCACAAGCCCTTATCCATAGATCAAAATGCGATTTTGGGCCTTTCCAACCTAAGATATCCCATAACTTTGCCAAATCTTAACCTATTTTCAAGTTTGATGCCTCTTTTTCCTAGTTTTGGCAAACACTATAAAACTGCATTCAAAGATTGTCCAAATTCGAACCTTCATTTTCGGACCCCTCCACAAGCCCTGATCTATAGATCAAAATGCGATTTTGGGTCTATTTACCCTTAGATCTGCCATAACTTTGCCAAATCTTAACCTATTTTCAAGTTTGATACCTCTTTTTCCTTGTTTTGGCCAACACTATAAAACTGCATTCAAAGATTGTCCAAATTCGAACCTTCATTTTCGGACCCCTCCACAAGCCCTGATCTATAGATCAAAATGCGATTTTGGGTCTATTTACCCTTAGATCTGCCATAACTTTGCCAAATCTTAACCTATTTTCAAGTTTGATACCTCTTTTTCCTAGTTTTGGCAAACACTATAAAACTGCATTCAAAGATTATCCAAATTCGAACCTTCACTTTTGGACCCCTCCACAAGCCCTTATCCATAGATCAAAATGCGTTTTTGGGCCTTTCCAACCTAAGATATCCCATAACTTTGCCAAATCTTAACCTATTTTCAAGATTGATACCTCTTTTTCCTAGTTTTGGCAAACACTATAAAACTGCATTCAAAGATTGTCCAAATTCGAACCTTCATTTTCGGACCCCTCCACAAGCCCTGATCTATAGATCAAAATGCGATTTTGGGTCTATTTACCCTTAGATCTGCCATAACTTTGCCAAATCTTAACCTATTTTCAAGTTTGATACCTCTTTTTCCTTGTTTTGGCCAACACTATAAAACTGCATTCAAAGATTGTCCAAATTCGAACCTTCATTTTCGGACCCCTCCACAAGCCCTGATCTATAGATCAAAATGCGATTTTGGGTCTATTTACCCTTAGATCTGCCATAACTTTGCCAAATCTTAACCTATTTTCAAGTTTGATACCTCTTTTTCCTAGTTTTGGCAAACACTATAAAACTGCATTCAAAGATTATCCAAATTCGAACCTTCACTTTTGGACCCCTCCACAAGCCCTTATCCATAGATCAAAATGCGTTTTTGGGCCTTTCCAACCTAAGATATCCCATAACTTTGCCAAATCTTAACCTATTTTCAAGATTGATACCTCTTTTTCCTTGTTTTGGCCAACACTATAAAACTGCATTCAAAGATTGTCCAAATTCGAACCTTCATTTTTGGACCCCTCCACAAGCCCTGATCTATAGATCAAAATGCGATTTTGGGTCTATTTATCCTTAGATCTGCCATAACTTTGCCAAATCTTAACATATTTTCAAGTTTGATACCTCTTTTTTTATTTTCTGCCAAAATTAAGAAACTGCAATCAAAACGATAGAATCGATTTTGACAAAGGGCTAGTCTGGAAAAGTGAAACTTAAAAAGGCTTATTTGGAGCAAACATTAATGTAGAAAAAAAGCAATATTAATAACATTTACAAAAATGTATATTTCATCAAAATCGAAATTTAAATAATTTGGGTATTCTGACATATTTTTGCCTTACCTAGAGAAATACTTTTTGAATTCAACTCAAGCAAGGTTTATTGTCAAAAATAGGATCAATATTATTAGATCCACTTCGTTTCATGAAAATCTGTTGGGCGTTGTCAAAGTAATGCAAGTTCAAAGTTAAGGATAACTGCGCTTTTGATGGTTAATGCTATTTTACTAAAAATAAACAGGAAATCAATTTTTAAAGCACGTAAGAGAACGTCGAATGGAACGTTGTTGGCGGTCACATTTTGCACTTGGCCTAAAACTTTCATCAGCCCTGAGCAAAGTTCACTTAGGCAGACAGAGGAGAGGAAGAGCAACTGCAAGGATACAAGTATTCATGGGATTGTTTGTAAGTATGCTAACAGGTAATGCTGGTCTATCTAACAAACCGTGCCACATGCCACAAATGTGTTTGGTTGCATGGCTGCAAACGAAAGGAAGAAGGCAATAAGCCAACAATAAGTGAGGACAAGAAAGGCTTCATTGTGTGCGGCACCGACACCTTTGAAGAGAGAAAGTCAAGGGTCAATTGACGAACATTATTATATTGCGAATTTCTATGAGAATGTATGTATGTGTGTATGTTTGCGTGTGTAAATGTGTGTGTATATATGTGAGTGATGAGTGCAGTAGATGTAAAAGTACCCATCTTACATTTGAGGTCGTCGCGTGAATCCTCCAGGGAACTCAAAGTGAGCAAAAACGGCGCGTGCCAAAGCGAAAAAGAAAATTCGAAGGAAAAACTTCAACAGGATATGTGTGGTTGTGTGTGTGTGTGTGTCTATTGTGAGAAAAGTTATGGACATGTACGGCAAGTTAGCGGCAGTTAACACACACAGAGACACACGCACACACACAGTTGAGACCCAAAGGACGCATCTCTGTATAAAATTTGATTAGCATATTAAGTATACGCAACGGGCAATGCAATTTCGTTTTCACATCTTCTGTCTTGGGCCTCAAAGAAAAAGGCTCAAATATGGCAGAAAACAAATCACAGCTGAATTATTTACAAATTAAATTGCCAAAATATAAAAAAAATTGGAAGAGAATTGACCCTTTTTTCAGTTTTTTTTTTTTTTTTTTTTTGTGTTAGACTAACTCCATTCAGGCATACGTAAGTAGCTTAGGGCCCAGTTTGCTGACAAGTGCGACTTAACCCACATCAAAAACATATTACAGGGTATACAATTAACAACAACGGCAAAGAGGCAACTTAACAGACTGTTAAAAGTAAGTGAAAAGTTAAGTAAATGCCAAACTTATCTTCGACTCTCAATTGTAATTACCGTTGATAAGAAATCAATAAGAAGGAATATATAGTATGTATAGTAAGCACATAATCCTTGAAATATACTCTATACAATGAGCTTACCTGTTTATGCGGTTCGCCGCTTCGTTATCCTTCGTAACCTGTCAGTAGGCAACCCTTTGCGTATCTCTGTCTTAACTTTGCCAGCTATGAAATAATGGAAAAAAATGACAAATTTGAAATGAGAAATGCGCATAATATAATAATAGTAATTATATTAAAAGTTTAATTCATTTAGTGTAAATGAAATGGCGTCGTTAGCTGCGGGAAATTGCATATCCTGCAGGACGCAGACAGTCACACAGACACACCTGAAGCTGTTGCCGTTCGTCGCTGAAATGCCCGGAAAACAACAGACGAAACAGACGAAGAATCAAACTGAGGGAATGAGAGCTCAACTCTGATGGCAAGTTCACTCAAGTGGCAGTCAGTGGGAGTTGACAGTGTAAGCCATGAGCTAACGGTTTGTGAAAGGGCCACAGCAGCTTTCATACACATACACACACCCCAAACATATACATGTCCATGTATAAACAGACCTATACAGATACACGTCCATTAAAAGGCAGCATATGCTTTGGGCAGTTTTGAGCCTGGACTTTATCGCTGCTTCTTCTTGGAAATCGTAAAAGAATTCAATGTCTCATTTTTGACTCATCACTTTTTGCCATATTTCGAGTTGTTTTTTTTATTTTCAAATGAGACCAAATTCCGCGAATAACTACCAAATACAATCCACTGCCGGCAGCATTTAAAAACAAACAAGAAAAAATCTCCATCGACATTTTAATTGGTAGCTGAAGAGTCCAAATAAACAAAAAAAAATGTATGTTATAAAAGTCAAATGCCATGACTCGGCAAGTTTTTACAAAAACGAATACTTAAATATGTATATTATTATTTAAGAGGCATATTTTGATACAATGTCAAGAAAGTGTAGTGTATTGATGGTTCACAACGAATGCAAATTGCAGAAATTTAAAATTAAATAACCTAAAAAACGCCCCTCTGCTGTTAAATTTTACATATAAATGTAAACTTAACAGCAGCGGCTTAACAGCACCGATCATAGTCACAAATCAAACTAACAGTTCGTTTAACATTTGCCTTTTAACAGAGCGCTTTAAATTTTGCTATAATAACTATGAGTCAAAAACATAGTTAGCTTTTGTTTGCCTTCCGCTTTGTTGTTATTTTTAACAATGTGAAATATTTATATATACTTTATTGTATATATGTATATATTGTATTTTTTGGCAAGCTGACAGCATAAAACACATTTCAAATGTGTGTCAATGTGATTGCCAAGGCGTAACGCTCTGAGAGCAGTACCTAGACCTTGTAGAGTAGTGTATGTAGCCGACGGGGGCCAAATTATAAGCATCTAAGAGTTTAATTATGCCTAACGGGCACTTGTTGTTGGGCATTTGTATGTGTGTATTGTTCACGCTGTTATTGCCTTAGCATTAGTTGTTCTTGTTGTTGTCATTAAGTTGTTGCCCAGCAGGATAAAATACATACACACACACACACACACACACACACACGCACCTATACACTATACACATAATCAGCTGTGTCGCTTTGCAAAAAAAGCTTGCTTCGTTGCTCAAGCACACACATACACGTTCACTCTCTTAAGCTTTAATGAGCGTAGAGAACGCAAAATTGAGCATGGGAGCGCGCGCTCTCTTGCTATTGCTCACTCTCTCTCTTGCTCTCTCTCTCTATCTGTGTAAGCGAAGCACGTTGTTGTTGCCGTCGCCTTTAGCGGTTATTATGATGTATTTTTTGTGTCTCTTTTGATACGTATTTTTTTTTATTGTATATTTGCTTAAAACGTGTTGAACGCTTAACGCTTTTGCTTTTATCTGCAATATATGCAAGCAACTGTGTGTCTGTGTGTGTGTGTGTGTGTAACGGAGAAAGAGAGAGAGAGCAGGTGTCCGTGTATGTAAGGTAATTTTTACGAGGGTTACAAGTATTGTAAGCTGGCAAGGTGAGGGCGAGAAGGGTGAAGAGAGAGAGAGGGAGGGAGGGAAGGGTATGCTGGGCCAGGTACTTGCGAACCTGAACTTGCAGCTGTTTCTCCTTTTATAAAAATAAACTGTTTATGCAGTTCAAATGTATGTGTGTCGGTATGTGTTTGTTTAACCGTTACTTTCTTACAGCTTACGGCGTGTGCTTTTCAGCACAGACTTGGCGTAGGCGGCACCCCCAGCCACCCTCTCCCTCGCACCATTCATCGTTATGACCTAATATTATTTATGGCAAACGAAACACACACACACAAACACAAACATAATATGAAAATAAAGCTGAGCAAATTTTGGATAATAATATATTAATATAGCTAAATTGGCGCATCCGCATTTTCACAAATTGGCGAATTTAGACAACAATTGACGGACAACATTTTACTTTCATTTTCGCATTCAGTTTTATTCACAACAATTAATTAATTGCACACTGATAAGGCTCTTCCTCTTTCCTTTTCCTTTTTGACCTATTACACTCATACACACACACACACACACACACACACACACACACATACATACATGTATACACCTGCATACTCTTCTACACATGTGTGTGTGTTTAATTTGCGCGCTTTACACTTTGCATTATTTTCATCAACTTATTTACGCACCTTTTGCTGCAATTAACGAATTCCTGTCCCTGCCTTCAATAATTTTTCCTTTTCCTTATCCGTTTTCTTTGTACACCCAAAAAATGCCGTATTCTGTTCTTTTTCTTCTCAAATATATTTCTGCGTAAAAGCAACAAACACACACACACGCACACACACTCAGACGAAACGCAAACGGGACTTTTCGTATGTACGACACTTCGGACCACGCCGCGAATACCGTACCGCACTAACGTAAAGCAGAACTCCAACTAAAACATGATATCAATATGCGTCTCATTTATGCTAAGTCTGTTGACGCCAAGAATGCTGCTAAGCTGTTAATGTTAAACTTCTGCGTGTGACAGCCAGAAAGAGAGATAGAGAGGGAGAGCAACTAAAGTGGTGCTGCTACGCTACATGGCATATCAAAACAGTTGTAAACATTTTAATTCTGCTTATTGAACTATTCAAATATGAGTTTTATTTATAAAAATATTAAATAATATGCAGCATTAACTTAATTAGCTTGTTTTGATTTAAGCTTTTAAAAGACGCGCTACAGCGACTGTTAACAGCGAGCAGCCGCGGAGCAAAACTGTTAACGTACAGTGCCGCAGCACTGATTTAACAGTTTGAGAGCCACTGTGCCAAGAAATTCAGAATTACATAGCAGTGCTGGCAATTTAGCCTTTTTTAAGTTAAAACTTTACAGGTTTTAGCGTTGCAGTCGAAAAACACTAAAACAAATGAGTTTTTGGCAATTTTATAAGAAATGTTAGTAAAAGGTCATGTTATTTGTATTATTCAATAATTTTTATTTATAGTACCTCACTTTTAAAAATTACGTTATACCAATATTACATTAAATGTTTTTCTTCATTTCCGTGATTTTCTTTTCTTTCATGTTTTTCTTTGTTTTTTATGTGTTTTCCTTTCCTCCGAATTGCCATACTCCATATTCATATAGTACATGTACATACATCAAAACTACGTGTCCTAAGACATTATCATTATCATTATCATAATCATTATTGTTATTGTTATTATTATAATAATTAACGTTAATTAGTATTAAGATTAGTAATTAATTAATTTGTTGTAGGTCTGTATGGTTTCATCATTCGGGCTAAACACTTAATTCCCTTTTTTTATAAACGATATATTCTTGTTGTTGTTTATTTTAATTTCTGTTTGTTGTTGATATTCCGAAATGTGTGCTATAATATTGTGTGATTAATGTTTACACTTCTTACATAACTATATTTAAATTTATATATATATATTTTTATGTAATTATTTATGTTTGTTATTCATTTGCATTTCGTTTTGGATACTTTTTTTAATTGTTCCTGCGACAATTTTAACAATGTTATTATGATATATTAGTTAATAATAGCATTTTGTGTTAATTCATTTACTTCATATTCATGTCCAATATTTTTGTTTTTGTTTTTGTTTTTTAATTAATTTACAATGATATACAGTTGTTGGATTTTTAGTTTTTCTATTTTTTGTAAATCAAGAATAATTGTAATTGTATTTATAATAATAATTATGCAAATATACGAATATTAACTAAAAATAATAGGAATTAAATTAAATATTCATAAATTTATACTTTTTTCATTATGTATATGTATATATATATTATTTTGAGTTAAGGTAAGCATATTGCATTTCAGTTCTACGGTTTTGTTTTTCCTTCCCTTTGTTTTTATATCTTTTCATTCAATAAATTAACATTTCTCATATTTCTTTTAAATTTCTAGTTAATTAATTGATACTTTTAATTGTTTATGTTAATTTACTAACAGCTAAATATTTATGTATATTTACAGCATTTTCGCAATCGAATTTCTCAAATATATTTTATATATATTTTTACTTTCAAAAAAGTTTCCTGTTTCGCTGACTTTTCGCATGTTGAAACCAAAAAATGTTGAAGTTCCTTCAAAAATATGTTATCATGTATGTAGTATATATATATATATACTAATGGAAGCTATACAGTATTTCTAATATTTTCCAAAAATCTTTTCTTAAATTTTTTTTTGTTTTGCTTGCACTTTTTACAGCTTCATTTCGAGAGTTTTGATAATAATTCAAAATATTTTTGTTTTTGCATTTGTTTTTTGCCTATGGACGCTTAAACTTTTAATGAGATATAAATGTATCGTTTTTTAATATATGATATATATATATTATGCATGAGAGTGAGTTGAAAACAAAGCAAATTAATTCAAAATTTTTTGGAAATAAACATTGTTTCTACTACAATTTTATATAGATATATACTTTATATGTTATGTTGCTCTGCAGTGACTTGCATTTTTTTTCTCTTTTTATAAACATATTAACAACATTTTTTATACAGAGTTCTGTTTATCAAAAATACATATTTATATTCATGTTTTGCTCTTCATTTTGTTTTCAATTTTACATTTTTCTACATATTTAATTCATATTTACGATGCATTTAATATGTATATAAATTTAATTTCTTGTTTTCTTTTTCTTTTCCTCTTCTTTTCCTTTTTTTTGTTTTTTTGTTTTGAAAATTCATAAAGTTGTAAGTATAATTGTTTGTAAAGTCTTTACTGGCTAACAAATATGTTTAAGTTGAGTTCTTGTTTGTTAATGTTTAATTGATAATTTGGTTTCTTTAATGCTAAGTGTTCTCTATGTGTGTTTTTCTTTTTTTTTTAATTTCTCTTTAAGGTATTTGTTTTATCTTTGATTGATCTTTAACTAAACAAAAAATTATAAAGCATTTTTCATTAAATATGTATATTTCTAGATATATGTATATGTATTTATGTGTGTGTGTGTGTAGCTGCAGCTCTCTCTCTATCTTTCTTCTGCTGCTGTCTCTTTCAGTCTAACACTCGAAAATTAAAAAAAACAAAACTAATTTCAAAATTCATTGTAAGAAATCGTAAAATAGTGAGAAATAATTAAATTATAAAGTCCAGTTGTTTGGCTAAAAATGTTCATTTTTGTTGTTGTTATTGTTGTTGTTTTTTTTGTTAACTTTAAATTAATACACATTTAGCGGAAGTAATCCTTTTTTTTTGCTGATTACTAGCTGCAGCTTTAGGTGTGTTCATGTGTGTGTGGCATATTTCATATACATTAACATTAATTATTTTATGTTAATTATTATTTACACATTTAATACACATTTTCATTGTGTAATTCATGTTTTGCGTTTCCTTTTGCTTTGCTGCTCTTCTCCTTTTGAAATTTTGATTAATTTTCATTTGTTGATGATGCTGCCAAAAAAATGTAGTTTGCTTTCAGGCGATCTGTTACTCTCTCTCTCTCTCTTGTTCTCACTGTTTCACTCTGGGCTGTTGTTGTTGTTGTTGCTGCTCAAAGAGAGAGCGAGAAGAGAGAGCTTTTTCAAGTTGATTTGTTTAGCAGCAAATGAAATTGCCGTAGCTTGCGCTTCCAGTGCTTTGAATTGAAACGAAATTTAATGGCGGCGACGTTGGCGTTGGCGTTGGCGTTGACGTTGTCGTTGACGTTGGCAGCGCTGTCAACAGCAGCAGCAGCTGCAGTTGAAGCGTCTTCTCAACGCTTTTGCTTGGCAGCTTTTTTACGTTTGCTGGTGCCTGCAGTTGGCGCTGTTGCTGCTGCCGCTGCTGCTGCCGCTGCTGCTGCCGCGGCTGCTGCTGCTGCTGCAGATGATGCTCCACTTAAGTGTCCTGCTGCTATGCTGGCGAAAGCTGCTGTTGTTGCTGTTGTGCCGCCTACGCCACCAATGTTGCCTACGCCGCCGCCTAACATTGCCGCGGCGTGAAGTGATTCTCAACTACGCTCCGGCGTTCCATGATGTTGATAGATCTGCTGAAGCTGCTGCTGTTGTTGCTGCTGCTGCTGCTGCTGTTGGCCGTGCACCACTTGACTGCTGGATGTGACCACATCCTGTTGCATGTGCTGTTGGTGGTGGGCCTGATGCGGCGATTGCTGTTGCTGCTGTTGCTGCTGCTGCATATGCACCACATGCTGTTGCATGTGCTGTGGCGTCGGCGGGCCCTGCTGCGAGCTGTGATGCTGCGGCGTGCTGTGATGCTGCGGTGTCGGCGGATGCGGCGATGGACTGTATGGGAATTGTTGCTGCAGCATGTGCAACTAAAAGAGGAATGCATAAACAAATTATTAGTTATATTATAATTTCAATTAAATTGCATTTTACATCAATTTTGCAGATTTATTTTATATAAATTAAAATTAAATTAAATGTAATTATTTTGTTAGCATTAATTTATTGTATTATTTTTTTTTGCATTTAACTGTTATTTTTAATTTTTCATTTTATATTATTGGGTTAAATATTTTATCATTTTTCTCATTTCGAGTTTCTTTTTATACAATAGTTTATTTATCTATTCAATCAATTTTTTTGTAATTTAATATTTTTTGTTAACTCATTTTATTTCTAAACTATTTTTAATTTGGTATTTCAAATTTAATTTAATTTATTTTTATTGTTTTAATTTTTATTGTATTTGTCTACATTTTCTTTTTCCTTTTGTTTATTTTTATTTATTTTTCCTAAATTTTACTTTATTTGTGTAATGCATAAATTATTATATTTTTATCATTTTGATTTAATAAATTTCAGAAAAAAAAATTGATTTAATTTGATTTGAAGATAAAATTTCCTCGTAAGTTCCTTTCTTTCTCTATTAAATCTTTCAAAATCTTAAATTTTTCCTCAAAATTCAAGAATTAAGATTTTATTTTTTTGAAAATAACAATAAACTTATTCAAAAAATTAAATCATCCGCTTACCGAATTCTCTTGACTATGCTCAATAATCTCAATGCTGCCTGTCGTATTGCCCGATGTGTTCATCAGCGAGACGCCACTTGTATTTGCCACAACATCGTACTTGCCACGCTTGAAGCGCCCATAGAGGGAGCTGTAGGGCAGGTTATAATGTATGGCCGCCTGATTGATGGACATTTGGCCAACGCTATCAATTATTTAAGAAAATAAATATTTATCAAAATTGATAATTGGTTAACATGTCAACTATACTCACCGCACTGAGTTCAATGCCTCGTTCATAGCATCCTCGGACCAAGGTGTTGGGTTCGAACGTGACAATTCAATACCCTCCCGTTTGCAGCGTCCATAAAGTGTTCCTTTTTTGGTATTCAGAATTAGATAGTTGAAGGGATTAGCAATACATTTCGACATAATTGTTAAGAGGAAGTGGGGAAAGAAAGAAGAACTTGAGTAACTACTGTTGGACGTCACAGCAGTAACGAGTCAGTAAGAATGGGATGAAAAGCGAGTTCAGAGAAGTAAGAGAGGGGACTCAAAATATGCAGTAGATTAAGTTGAAAATCAACTATTAATCGAAGTATTTTTAACTTGTAACGAGTCGTAATCACTTTAAGGAAGAATAACTGAAGTGAATCGGGCAGATAGTTACAATCAATCAACAAACAGACAGAAATAACGCAAAACAGTTGATTTATACTAAGATAAGTTACTTGTAACGAGTCGTAAATTAGTTGTAACGAGTCGTAAATCACATGTAACGAGTCGTAAATCACTTGTAACGAGTCACGCCATTTACATTCTTAAAAATGTTGGGCTTGACAAAAAAACAAGACAAAAATCCAATGTATCCAACCAGTAACGAGTCATATACATCACTGGTCACAATCGAACATTCGTAGCGAGCAGAGTTAGCTTAGAACATTTTCAAACATAGAAAGCTGATGTACAACTAGTAACGAGTCATATCACATGTATTGAAAAATCACTTGAAACGAGTTAAATATTTTTAGCATAAAAAGAGCTGCTGTAACACTCTTTAACGGAATAACAAGCGCTCCACATGAATCACAATTAGAGTAAACATCAAACTTAGTCGGTAACGATTCAAAGTAACTGTCACGCTATTAACAAATCTAATCCAATCAATCCATTGGGTATTGCCGCCTAAAAAACACGCGTCTCTCACCTGTGGGTATACCAAACTCAGCGCTCGCTTTCTGTACTGAGGTATTACCGGCCCGGATTGCCTCCAAGGCGCGCTCCAAATCCTCTGGTGTCCATGTGGTTGGTGCGGCATTGAATGGCGCCGCCAAGCGTATGCCCTCGCGCCGGGCAATCTTATACAACGTCGACGATGGTATGCCAAATGCCTTGGATGCTTTATTCGCCGAGATCTGTCCCGAACGCAACGCTTCCAAGGCATTCTGTAGGGCATCCTCATTCCATGATTTGGTGCCGCCCTCCTTCTTGGGCGTTTCGATGCCCAAACGATGTGCACGCTGCCATAGCGTGGTCGATGGTATGCCATATATGGCAGATGCTTTCGTCAGGGACATGTTTTGATTCTTTAATGCATCTAAAGCTGAATTCATATCATCTTGTGTCCAAGCTTTGGGACCATTAAACTGACCTTTCTCGCCAGCACCACCACCGCCGCTGCCACCAATGCCACCACCACCAACACCACCGGCGCCGGGGCCGCAAACGCTGCCACCCAAACCGCCATGTTGCTGATCCAAATTCGTATAGTGCGGCTCATTCTGATCGTGCGGTGAACCATTCGCGATCATCATCGAATCCTCGCTCGTATCCGAGTTGTACATGTCTGCAAAACAAACAGAGGATGCAACCATTAGTGGCAAATTCAAATGGAGTTTAATTAATACAAGTTAATCGATCATCTACTCCAAGAATCGATAATAATTCACTTTGATTAATCGAATCGAATAATTTACATCGATTAATTGAATCAAATGAGGAACGATTAATTTAATTTTATTTTAATTTTGAATTATTTTCGCCAATTTAATCGATCACCAAGCTTAATGCAAATATTTATCGATTATTCAGTGTCGATTAAAAAATCATTGTGCCATCACTAGAAAACAGTGTTGGAAAAG